>PUFA01000494.1:0-311775 GCA_003508835.1 Eonycteris spelaea | reverse complement strand
ATATTTTGATTGTGTTTGAGTTAACTATACATGCCTTTTTGTCTAATTTAAGTTTTTGATTGCTGGTACACACAAGTAAGTACTATGTACTCCTCCAAGGCTAAAAAATTTGGTCACAAGTTTTAATATGATGTGAGAGTTGATTGTTTCACTAAAAAGGATAAAAAAGGAGGAAACAGAGTATCTTTCTGCTAATATCTGTGGGTATAACTGTCTGCAAACTCTGTTCCAGAATGAACCTGTCTGTAATGATTAATATTCTTGATCATGTAAACTTGTACATGTGCTCTGATACTATAGTTATATAAATTAAATGGTTGAAATTGGAGAATACTAAGAGGTTTCATGTAATATAAGAATTTTGGAATCAGTATTATTCGAGGTTTTGTTTAGTCTCTTCAAATTGCTGATTTTGTTATTAAAAGGAAGATATTGATCAGATTTTATTATGAATGTAAGATATTTTAAAGCCTTAAAGTAGTAGCTAGAATTTCAGTCTCTAAACAGTCTCTTAGTTACAGCATTTACAGCAGTAATTTAACGGCAGTGTTCATTTGCCTAATTATACTGTTAAGTTCTTCTCGTTTTAGTCAAACTCAGCGAAGTCCCCATGCATTCTATCGTCATGATTTAATCAATCAACTTCAGCATAATCATGCCTTAGTTACTTTGGTAGCAGAAAACCTGGCAGTTTACATGAATAGCATGCGACCATATGCTAGAGGTATGTGTTATAAACTAACATTAACTATTGGGAATCACTTGGACTCTCCTTTCCTGTTTTTTTTTTTTTCTTTTGTCCTTATGTTAATTGCCTCAGATATGACAATGTTTACTTTTAAAGGACTGACAGATGGATGTGAATTAATTTGTAAATTGTATTCAGTTATGGATCCACTTAGCCTCCCAAATCTTGTAAACCTAAACTCTAGGCCAGCTTTTTAAGGCTCTTTACTAAGTGCTCATGTCCCTACTTATCCTTGTTAAATTGGTTTTTTCCCATCTCTATCTGGGAACTCATATCATGTATCTACTTTGTACCTGCAGCTACTACTTTCTGGGTGTGTTAATTGATTCATTTTAAACCTTTTTGTTATCACTTTTAGCAGCTTTTTGGGAAAACTTGATTATAATTCCTTTGTTAATTTTGCCCAAGTCTATTTTTTAGTATATTACAGGTGTTTTAAATAACCCTGAAATAATAGTTTCTATTGTTCAAATCATTTATTAAAAATTTAGTAGATAGTGATTACCATTTGTCCTCTGGTTCTCAGAATATGAAATTGTCTAAACATATTGGGCTAATATTTCATGTAGTTTTAACATAAATCTTTTTGCTATTTGCTCTATGAAGAGCTCTTTTCTTGGTGCTTTAAAGATCAATTCCAAGATTATTTGTCCTTTGACAATTTTACCAGGATGTATCTGTGCATCTATATATCTCCTTTATATTACACTAGATTTGTTGGACAAAATAAAATCCCAGCCACCTGTAGGCCCAATTTTGTATATTTGAAAAAGGAAAAAAAAAAAAACTTTCTGTTGTCTAATGTTGAAGTCAACATTGAGCATAATGATAAACTGAAAATAGTATTTAGCAACAGGCTACATTAGGATATGTAGAATTCAGTGACATGTTTAAGATGTGTTGACTAGAACAGTAGAATCTGCATGTGCTTATACTTTAATGGTTGTGATGTGATGTGATGAGTAATAAGGTGATCTTAAAAATTCCTAAGATTTTGCTGACACATAGTACCCATGTAAAAGTTACATTAATGTAATGGAAAATTAAACAACTATTTAGTACTTGTAAAGATTATAAAGACTTCTTAGTCATGTCACATTTTACCCATTCATTCTACTTCATAGTTCTGAATTAGAAACACAATCTAAGCATCAGCTGCTGTGGTTGGTCCCGTTTCAGTTTTGCCAGTAAGTTCCACGGTTTCTTCATAGCAAAATGTTAGGACAGGGAGAGCACACTATACACATGAAATTCGGTGATTTGTTTTTTCTGGCAGGAGCAGCTAAAATCAGTGAGAGAGCTAAGAGTTTCTCTGTAGTTCTCATGAGTATTGTATTACCTCAAACTTTCGTGGTAACATAGATCACTCCTACAGACCACATTTCCCAAAAGTGGAGTCAGCTAGATAACTAACGCCAATGAAAACTTTTGTTTACTCCATTTTTATGTGATTTCTTCTGTGTTTTTAATGTCATTGTCAGTAATTGAAAACCAAATTACCAAGGCAATGATGTGAGACACATGTGCATTTCACCTTGCTAGGGTTCTCTCTTCCTTTTAATCAAAATGCATTTGTATGTTCCTTGCTTATCTTCATGATCACAAGAATGTCAATTTCTTTATAGCATTTGTAAGAGTTTAGAAATACAAACAGGCTTTATAGGTAAACTGCCTAGATTTAAAGCTTGGCTCTAACACTCGATAGCTGCATATTTGCAGGTTACTTACACTGTGTATGGTTGATTTATATCTGGAAAATGAGGATAATAGTATGTCTCTGCTCTATAAATAAGTTAATATTTGCTAGATGGAGTTAATAGTTGCCAGAATGATACCTGCACATAGCAAGCACTTGTATTAATAAGTTCCTCTGAATTTGTAGATTTCATATTTGTTTACCTGAGTAACTTTCCTCTTTAGTATTTTTTATTTCAGACTAAAGCTGATATGTCAATTCATTTTTAAATAGAGGAACAAAATGAAGTTTCCTGCTGAACCTTTTAACATTAAATTACTAATGTGATATAAAACTATTACCAACATAAACATTCTATAAGAAGCATATTGCGTAGATCACCTGAATCATATGACAGAATATGTGACAAGATAATGTGAGGTTGTTGCAGTTCACAGATGTTTCCTCAGTTTTATTTTATTAGTATTATGCATTTGCCATGACTGTATTATAATCTTTGATGTTGAAAAAATTATTTCCCCAGTGGCATGGTCGCCTGATTATACCTCTGCTTTCCCAGTGTCTTAGATAGCAAAGTAACTTATTAAAATTTTTATTAAAATTAAAACTTATTAAAATGTATAAAAATTTCCCAACTTTTATACATGTTAAAGTTTTACTGACTGCTCCTTAGTGAATTTATGCACCAGTACTTCTGAATCATATATTTTTAAAACTTTCTAGTGTGCATCAGCAAAGTGTAAAACACTTAGGTAGAGACACTTGACACTGATTTATACTTGAGTTTTTATGTGTTCTTTTCTTTGGTATCTGGACAAAGTTTGTAGGGCTTATACTATTTATAGTACACATTGCAATTCATTTAAACCTGTGTTGTTGTTTTTTAAGGACTGCTGCTGTTATGGCATCTGTCTGAGTATTTTCAGAACCACTTGCTAAAAAAACACAGGTCTCTTTTACAAGTGTCATTCAATAATTGTGCAGTTTTCAGAGAATGCACATCCTGTGTTTGTTTCATTTACTAGCTTTACCTAATTTCCACGTGTCAGCCATGAAGTACTGCTAAATATTTGTGAGTTCTTGTACTTTAAAAAATATTTTTGACTAGTATTACTAATTTTGCTAAGCAGATGGCTCTTTGGAGAAACGATTGACCTACAGCAGGAAAGTACAAAGTGAAACTTGAACATTTTTATGTCAGAAAGAGTTTTCAGAGAATCATATTGGCATGTAGCAATTGGCATGTAGCAATTGGCATGTACATAGGAGTTGGCTCTCACTTGCTAAGTCTGTGAGTTTGAGCATCAAAACTATTATACCATGGATCATAATCTTTTCAACATATAAGTACTTGGAGAGGACTAGATGGAGAAGAATGTTAACTGAAAATGTAGGAGGAAAAATACTAGATTATTAAATTAGTGTGAGAGAGAAATTATGAGCACCAGAATACTGATTTGGTATCAGAATAACTTTTCAGTGGAAAAGCTTGGTGGAAACACCTTAACTAAGTGTTCTAAGTTAACATTATTAATATTGAAACAAGCTGACATCATCACTTCCGATATCAATGTGAGAAATGTATCGCGTTAGATTTGTGGTATTTTTTGGGAAAAATTGAATAACCTGAGTTTAACTAGAGGAAACATGAAGCAAACTTGAATTGAATTACATTAGACAAGAAACTATACTCATTAAAATGGTTAAGATAAATAACAGAGAAATAAGGGCATTCCAGGTTAAAAAAAAAAAAAAACAGCTACATGCAATGTGTGAGCCTCGATTTGATTCTGGACTAGGAAAAAGGAAAGCATAAATGATATTACTGGGACAGCTAATGAGATTTGAATATAAACTATGATGGATCACAGTAGTCTTTTATTAATCTTAAACTCATATTAGTGTGCTGTGGATATGTTCTTACTAGGAAATAAACTTGGTTTTAAGGAGTAAAGTGGCATATATTTTACCTTCCAATGGTTCACAAAAGTAATACTTATGAAGAGATACTGATAAAAACAGAAGAGCAAAATGTAAACAGTTGGTTTATTTGGATAAAGAATAGTTCCTTGTATTATTACTGCATTTTGTTTATAAGTTTGAAATCTTATCAAGAGTCAAAGTTGCACTGTGTTCCTTCCCACACCTGCAGGGGGAAAATTTTTTTGCCAAGTAAGCATACACACGAAAGGTTTTAGGTAAAAGGCTTTAATATTTAACAGATAAGAAATAGTTAAAGTGGCAGTCTAAAGTTTAGTCAGATGCTGTAAGATAAGTGCTCTGGCAAACCAGGAAACTTGTATGTAGTGGCAAATAATTTCTACAATTTTAAAGGCTTGAGGTTTGGTGTAATTGATGACTTATAAGGATATAAGCAATAAGATTTAAAACTGCTGGCAAATGCTCAGCATGTGGAAATACGGAACAGTCAATAATATGTAGGCTCCCTTTTTATTTTTTAACCAAATCCACACCTGGATGCATGTTCCGTTTAAATAGCAAGCCAAGATTTTACTTTTAAGTTTTTGAAGTTTTTCTGGTATTAAAAAAAATCTTGCCATTTTAAAGACTGCGGTTGCCTTTACCAATATCAAAAGGAGCTCTTACAATTTGAATTCTTTGGCATCCTTATACAAGTTCTCAGAGATCTATAGCTGAAAAATATTACTGCTTATTATTAAAGAGTATTACATAATTTCCAAATTAAAGTTAAAAGTGTTTGATTTTTGAGTGATTGACAGCTTATGTTGAAGGTATTTATTTTCACTGTATTCTCTTCCACCTACCAGTCAACTCAGTCATTTCCAGGCAGAGGGCTGTATCTCATTTAAACACATTTTTGTGACTTATTTTGCTTGATACTGAATGACCAGACTTTTTTAAGACAAGTTTTTTACATTGTAAACCCATATTTTAGTTGAGTTTTACCTTTTTGAATGAATCATTACATACAAATCATTATATACAAAACACTATACATGGTATTTTTAGGACGGTAAATATTTTTAATTTTTTTCTTTGCTTTTAAATTGACAAACAGAACTTTTGAACCAGCATATAAAGCTAATAAAGTAAGTCCAGAGTACTTACTAATTTTGTAATTTAATAAAGGATTTCCAGCCTAGGCTAATTCTAGTAATCATAATAGGAGGGTAGGTTTTTTTAAAATATCTGACACATTCATAGTCTGGTAATGTGTGACTGTTTTATCAAATGTAATAGCTTCTATCACCCTAATTCTGTGAATGCTCTCTGGACTTTTGTATGCTAAAATATTTTTTTGATGAAATGACAAGTTTTAGTATAAATAAGAAAAAATAAAGGGGAAATTATAGACCCAGAAATTAATTCAGTATATGTGAAGAATGAAAGGGACAGGTTATGCTGAAAACTATTTTTGATAGCCCATTCAGCAGATTTTTTTTTTTCCTCAGTGTAAAAAGTACATTTTTGTGAATTGGATATATGTCAATAGCATTTATACAGGTTGTATATTAATGATAAGTGATTAGATATACATGTGCATAATGCATCATTTTTGTTGATTTGCAGACCATGAGGACTATGACCCACAAACTGTGAGGCTCGGAAGTAGGTATAGTCATGTTCAAGAAGTCCAAGAACGGCTTAACTTCCTTAGGTTGGTTTTAAACAATTGGTGCTAATCTCTTTAAGGTACTCATGGGAATGCAGTGTTAATATTCTTCGTCACTGTCTTATAGTTGGCCATTCCACTCAGCAGCTGAGTACTTTCCACATACGAACCATTTTCATAAGTTAATGTCATGTTTTCTCTGTCTTGATTTAAATACTTTTTAATTACTGGCTAACTTTTTAATTTATTTTAAGAAAATGCATCTTCAAATGGAGTTTATGTTAGAAATAAAATTTTATTCTTTATACATCTTCAAACTTTGAACTATAGGGCATAAAAACAATCAGCTAGGGAACAATTTTCATTAAATGCTGTCATGGGCAGAATGGAACAGGTGGTTGTGGTGTTTTGGTTTTTTGTTTATCCTAACAATGCCTGATAAAGGCAACCTTAGGTGGTAGAGTGAGTAACATTATTTCACATGGGTAAAAGGAAAAATTGCCTATCTTCTAAGAAAAAGATAAAAATAGTCTTAAGCCGAATTTTAGCTTTTAATGACATGTATGTGTCTATGGATATATAATACCTTAAATTATGAGGTATTTCTTAGAAATGTCAATATCAAATCAAAGGGAACAAAGCACATATGAATCATATGCTAAGAGATAAATGCCAAGACTGTCAGCTTTTCATAAAATCTATTGCATTTATTATTTTCATATATATTCTTGGAGATTTTCTTTTTAGTTTGTGTTGGATACTATTTCTGTTATTGAACTGAGTAATAATTTATAGAGAAACATTTACACTGACATAGAGTTTATTTTCTAATTCGTTACATAGCTACGTTTAAGAATTTTGTAATCTCTATTGATCTGATTATTTTAGATCAACTTCAAATAAACATCATAAAATTTGATGACTAGAATTTTTCTCAGGTTGAAATGAGGTAGTGTTCTTTAATTTTTTAACTACCTTGATGTTTTTAATTTGAAGAAGCCTTATTTTATAACAACATTCAGTTATCTGAAAGTCAGTCACTACGTTTTACACCCCATTTTCTAGTGAAATCATGTATAAGCAGGGAGCTAAATCACATTCTGGTTTCAGAGGCTGAACTTCTTGAGAGAAAGGAAAAAACTTTAATGTATAGGTCGAGTCAGCATCTAACAGAATTTCTTGAAATTTTATAGTTGCCCAATGAATATATGCTTGTTAAATGAATTAACACATGGTATTTATTTACTACCAGCTTTTGAAGGAATACCTTTTTCACCTATAATTAAAATGTAATTGTGATATATGTATTATTTCAGGCGTATCAAAGTAAATTATGTGAGGATAAAATTATAAATATCTAATTACTTATTTCTTAAAATTTTCCAAGATTTTTACTGAAGGATGGCCAGTTGTGGCTCTGTGCTCCTCAAGCAAAACAAATATGGAAGTGCTTAGCAGAGAATGCAGTTTACCTCTGTGATCGTGAAGCCTGTTTTAAATGGTATTCCAAGTTAATGGGGATGAACCAGACTTAGACCCTGACATTAATAAGGACTTCTTTGAAAGTAATGTGCTTCAACTTGATCCTTCCCTGTTAACTGAAAATGGAATGAAATGTTTTGAACGATTCTTCAAAGCTGTTAATTGTCGAGAAGGGAAACTAGTAGCAAAAAGAAGATCCTATATGATGGATGATTTGGAACTGATAGGGTTAGACTACCTTTGGAAGGTGAGTGAGAAGTAGAAACTCTTGTTTACAAACATTGTATCTGGGGTGGGTTAAAAAAACAACAACGACAAACCATTAAGGAGTCATAATTTTGCCTGTATGTGTTGATCCTGCCCTGATGCTTATCCTGGGAAACTAGGGGGAATAACTGCTCATCTCTAGCTGCTTGTTATATAACCGCTATTTGCCAGGAGCTCTGGTTTTTTTTGTTTATTTGCTTTTTCCACCATCTGCCACCAGTGTTCCGGTTGTACTTAAAAAATTCTGAGTGCACTAACCGTTGTCTACCTGTACGTTATTGTCTTCCGTGCTTACGTTAGATCTAGCGGTTTATTGTAAATTTAAAGCCAAAATGAGTAATAGAAGAGGAGTGAATTTTATATCTTTATTGACACTTTAGTTTCTGATGTATTTAAGTACTTGGAGAGTAAAATGCTATATTCTTTTCAGGGCTAACGTTTCTATTTTGATAAAGTAAATTCTTATTTTTAGAAGTCGAATCTATTATATATTGTTTCAGCTTATATTGTATTTTAGATGTGGAATTGTTTTTTTTATTTTTTTATTTTTATTTTTGCATACCACATTTTAGATAGACTAAAATGTTTGACATGGTCTTTTATTAAAATTGGTGTTTTCAAACATTTTAAACAGCACTAACTCCTTTAAGTAAAAAAGTGTATAATGCTAGTTCATGTAAGAAATGAAAGTCTCCTTTTCTCTCCTTAATCTCTCCTTAATCCTTTTATTTTCCCTCCCCAAACCTCTTACAGTGTCAGCCCTGAAAGACCTTTAAAGCTCTAGGATTCTAAACATATTTTGAAAATCACTGATTTACTTAGGTAATTGACAAAGATGTGCAGAAATTGTGCCAAATTAAAAATATATCTTGCATGTTACTTACACTATAATTTTGGGGTCTAGGTGGTGATTCAAAGTAATGATGACATTGCCAACAGAGCTATAGATCTCCTTAAAGAGATATACACAAACCTTGGCCCCAGGTTGCAGGTTAATCAGGTAAGGATCAAACTACATGAAAACTTCTATAATAATTACATTGAAAGTAATCTTTAGGAGAATCTTGTTAAACTTATGATTAATTGAAGAACTAGAAATTTAACTCTTGTCAGATAATATTTAAGTATTTAATCCGCATTTGTTCCTTACAAAATGATAACTCAGCGAATATTGCCTTAATAGTTATCCTTAGATGGTTAGGATTATTTTGAATATGATTACTTTTTTTATGTTGGGATAACCAAGAATTTGACTTACTGTGACACTCAGTCCAGAAGGTTGTTTTTAAAAATAAATTATTTATGCTTGCTTATTTTCTTAATATCAGGTTTTATGTTTTATTACTGGTTAAATATAATATGATTAAGAGTTACCTTTAAGTTGCAGTTTTACTGTCTGCAATTGGATTAATATCATATTTAATTTTTAAATTTCAAAACAACTTGGGCTATATTTATTTGGCTTGTTATAGGTGGTTATTCATGAAGACTTCATTCAATCTTGCTTTGATCGTTTAAAAGTCTCATATGATACATTGTATGTTTTGGATGGTGACAATGACAGTGTTAATTGTGCAAGACAGGAAGCCATTCGAATGGTTCGAGTATTAACTGTTTTAAGGGAGTACATAAATGAATGTGACAGTGATTATCATGAAGAAAGAACGATTCTACCTATGTCAAGGTTTGTAAGAAATTGCCTTAAAAATATCCAGTTGCAATTTTTTATTTTTTTATTTTTTTAGCCTGTAAAAGTTAAAAGGACAGTAAAGAAATGTTTACTTCTGCATTCAACATACTGTCTTTTAAAAAAATACATATTACAAATAATTGTTTTAACAGAAAGTTTTGAAATGTATTTTGGAGAGGCATTCTCATTAAATCTCTCTTTTTTCTTTTATTGTTACAAGCAGTTATCACCCATTAAGTGTAGCACTGGTATTCTGTAATTGACATGTTTTTATTTTGATATTATTCTTTCACATTGTTAAAAATAAAATTCTTAAAAGCTGCTTATGCAGCAGACATGAAAGAATATTTTTAAATAGTCCTTGCTTAAAATTCCTTTAAATTCAGAAACTATTATAAGGTAAATAATTTGCTAACTCATACTTTAGTATAATCATAATTATATGATTCTATATTGTGTGGTATAAATCACAATCATAAGTTAAGTAAATAATTATTTTGTGATTGTTAAATGACATTTCTAGTTTGGGGAGAGTTTGTAGAATACCACAGGTACATAAAAAAAATTGCATGTTAAAGTGATTTTTATTTTTACATCTTACATGTGAGAGGAGACAATACCAAGATAAATATTTTTGAATTTCGTTTTTAAGAATTTTTACAAATTTTTAGTAGAAACAAATTTTGTTTTTAAGAATTTTTACAAATTTTTACTTTCAAGCTAGAGCTCATTTCTTCCACATTTAAAAACAACCTTAGCAAATTGAGATTTTGTAGCTTAAAATTAACACATATTACTCATCTCTTATAAATTACCATAAGTGCAAGTCTTTTGTTCTACAGTCTTGGAGACAAAGATGAACAACAATGGAATTTAATTATGTGTGTTTCCAAGATTAATTATAGTGTTTATAGTTTAGAAAATAATTTTCAGTAGCCTAAAATCAAAATAAGTTGAATTATATTTTAATTAAAAAAAAATTAAATTCTCTGCTTTATGTTCTTGATAATCTGCTAAATTTCATTGTGTATTTTTTTCTTGTTTTTAATTTTTTTTCAGAGCATTTCGTGGTAAACACCTCTCTCTTATAGTTCGATTTCCAAACCACGGTAGACAAGTTGATGACTTGGACATATGGTCTCATACAAATGATACAGTTGGTTCAGTACGACGATGTATTATCAGTCGTATAAAAGCAAATGTAGCCCACACAAAAATTGAACTGTTTGTGGGTGGTGAGCTTATAGACACTGAAGATGATAGAAAGCTAATTGGACAATTAAACTTAAGAGATAAATCAGTAAGTACATGTAATTTTCAAATAGTCCCCCAAATATTAAAGATGGAGGTTATTTTTTATTTGTTCAGTGCTTATTGAGCATCTATCTATTTTGTTCAGTCTTCTGTGTTAGATGTTTGGGTTATAGCCCTGAATAAGACAGATACTGTGACACTAGTACAGTGTAGGAAATAAACTACCCCGTGGGTATATTAAATAGCACTTTTAAAGATTATTTCTAAAGTTAAAGCACAAAACATTTGTTAGCCTTTTGCTATATCTAGTTGCTGTTCTAGTTGGAAATATTTTCCCTTGTCTTTGCTACTAATAAATACTTTCACCTGCAGGTAATTACAGCCAAACTTACACAAGTAAGTTCCAATATGCCTTCAAGCCCTGATAGTTCTTCTGATTCCTCAGCTGGGTCTCCTGGAAACCATTGTAATCACTATAGTCATGGTCCCAATCCAGAAGTGGAATGTTGTTTGCCTGGAGTGGTGAGTAGCTGCTACCCAGAAGATATTACACTCTTCTTCGGGAATACAAAAAAATGTGTAAAGTGGGGTTTGTTTGTTTGTTTGTTTGTTTGTTTGTTTGTTTGTCTGTTTTGAGGAATTTACTCATTTCATGGCTGGGGAAAATGTCAAGTAAATATATAGTTAACTATTAATTTTTTGGATGCATTCACATTTGTTGGAATTTAAAATAAAAATGTCCTAGGTATACTATTATGTTTGCATAGAATTAATCTATTAACAAATTATAGTATTGTTAAAAATATACCTCCAGAAAAATACTATTACATATTATCAGCCTTTCCTTTGAAACTGGAAATATGTAATCTGCTATCTTTCTCATATATTTCTCATGTCTAATTAAACAAAAGATAGGGTTAGCAGGTCATTTCAGATCATGAAAATGGCATCTGCAAATGTTCTAATTGACAAGTAGAAAAGTTATTTAGGAAGAGTGAGTAGGTTAATTTGAATAAAAAGTGTTTTTTGACATAATTCATAGATAAATGTTTTTGTATTCTGTATTTCAGATAATGTCACTGCATCCTAGATACATCTCCTTCCTTTGGCAAGTTGCAGACTTGGGTAGCAATCTGAATATGCCACCTCTTAGAGATGGAGCAAGAGTACTTATGAAACTTATGCCACCAGGTAAGAATATTGCCTGCCTTTTTAAAAATATTACCTGACATATTTTTTATGCCATATTTACATATGATATACAGACTTAGTTTACTTAAGTGAAAATTTATTCTTACATACTCACATCCTTTTCTGATCATCTCACAATTTTTGATTAAATCTATTACATTTTTAGGACTATGTAAATCTTATGGAAATACAGTACTTAATAACATGTTAACATTTTTTAAAAGTGGTAGGAATATGTTATAGTATCATACGTTACCCATACATGTATATACTAGATTTTTAAATTTCCCCCTTTCATTTGCTTAGTTTTCTAAGGAAATAATAAATTCTCCACATTTGTAGTAATTTCTTAAAACGGTTTTCCACATGGTCATGTGCGTGACATTTTCTCAGATATTTTCTTCCGCGCCTGTCTGGCGTTCTCTTTAATACAGTTATTGTTCTTGAACTTCTTTATACAAGTTTCATATGGTGAAATGTCTTGTACTCCATTGTCTTGGGAATTCTTAAGTCAGCCCTCATTTTGCTGAAGCATGTTCTAAAATGGATATAAGAAGCAGGCTCTTTATTTTTATTTTTTTTCCCTTTGAGACTACAGATCTGAACACAATGAAACACTCACTTGCAGTAGTGCATCCTCCGTTTTGTTTTTGTTTTTTATTTGCAGTAGTTTCAGTATAAAATTGAAAGTTGAAAATTTTTTCCATTATAATTCCCATGGCATTATTGGCTGGTGGGAATATTGAAGTCAGTTGTATGTTTATTCTCTCTCTTTCTGGGAGCTTTTTTTTTTAACGCTCAAGTTCTTAAATCTTAGATACATTTGGGCAGATATTTTGTTTGTTTGTGTTTTCTTTGGTACTAGATACTCAGTATACCTTGTCGGTCACATATTAGTTACTTGCTTCATGAATAAAAGATTTGTTTTTTTCTTTCATCATATTTTTCTCTTTGTGCTTTTGGAAAAGTGTTATGATTTAGAATGTGCAGATGGATTTTCTTTATCCCTCTTGCCATTTTGCCTTGTTCTCTTTTCATTTTTTTAGACAATTTTATAGGTATAATTCTTTCACTGACTTTTTTACCTTTGTTATTGTTACATTTTTATGATCTTTTTTGTTCTATCCATGTAGTCACTTTTACTTGATAAATTTTACAGTGTTTCTGCTATATTTGTTTTGTTCCCCTAAACCTCATGTTCTGCAAAAGTATATTTGTGTTATTGTTACTGAAATACTCAAAAAATTACAGAAGAGTAAAAAGTACAGTACAAAGACTATTTCTTCCTTCAACTAAATGAGAATAATTTGTTTGATGTCCTCTTATCTCCCAAAATGATAATGTGTGTTTTCTGCAAACACTCTCCACGTAACAATTTAAATATCTAAACCAGAAAACTAATATTGATGTATTTCTGTTACCTAATTGACTTCAGTCAAGTTTCATCTCTATTCTTTTATTATTATTACTTTGAATTTTTTTCAATTAGTTTCAAGTATACACTACGTTGGTTAGATATCTACGTAGTTCATAAAAAAATCCCCCCAGTTGCTCCCCCTCCCCTGGCCCTCCACCTAGCCATAATATTAATGCTAACTGCATTCCCTATGCCGTGCTCCCCATCCCTGTGACCAACTATCAACTACTAATTTGTACTTCTTTAACCCTTCACCCCATTCTTCCAGCCCCCATATCTCTTCCCTCTGTCTGTCACCAAATTGTACACTCTTTTTGTAAGTCTGTTTATGATTAGTTCTTTTCTGTTCCTTAGATTCTGCATATAAGGGAAATCATATGGCATTTATCTTTGTATGACTTATTTCACTCAACATAATAACCTCTAGGTACATCCATGTTGTAATATTTCATTTTTAAATGCCTGAGTAATATTCCATTGTATATATGAACCATAATTTATTTTTCCAGTCATCTGTTGGTGGGCCTTTGGGTTCCTTCCACATCTTGGCCATTGTAAATTGTGCTGCCATGAATATTGGAGTGCACAGGTCTTTTTGAATTATTGTTTTGCTGGTTTTCTTTGGATAAATACCCGGAAGTGCAATTGCTGGGCCAAAAGGTATATCCACTTTTAGTTTTTTGAGAAACCTCCATACCGTTTTCCATAGAGGCTGTACCAGTTTACAGTCCCACCAACAATTTATGAGGGTTCCCGTTTCTCTGCATTCTCACCAACACCTGTTGTTTTTTGATTTATTGATGATAGCCATTCTGATAGGTGTGAGGTGATTTCTCATTGTGATTTTAATTTGCATTTCTCTGATGGTTAGCAACCTTGAGCATCTTTTCATATGTCCATTAGCCATCTGTATGTCCTCTTTGGAGAAGTATCTATTCAGGTCTTCTGCCCGTTTTCTAAATTGGATTTATTGTTGTTGTTTTTGTTTTGTTGCTGAGTTCTTTATATATTTTGGATATTAACCACTTATCAGATGTAACATAAGTGAATATCTTCTGTTATTGTCAGTGGTTTTGTTGGTTTCCTTTGCTGTACAAAAACATTTTAGTTTGATGTAGTCCCATTGTTTGTTTGTTTGTTTGTTTTCTTTGCCCAAGAAGATATATCCAAAACAAATTACTGTTAGCAGTATCAAAGAGTTTACTGCTTATGTTTCCTTCTAGAAGTTTTATGGTTTCAGGTCTTACATTTAACTCTTTAATCCATTTTGGGTCTGTTCTTGTATTCGGTATAAGAAGATAATCTAGCGGGGGTTGGTTGGTTTGTTTGTTTTTTATTTTTTTGCATGTATCTGTCCAGTTTTCCTGACACCATTAATTGAAGAGACTGTCTTTTATACCACTGTATATTCTTACCTCCTTCAACATATATTAAGTGACCATATAGACGTGGATTTATTTCTGGGCCTCTATTCTGTTCCATTGATCAACATATCTTTTTTTATGTGCCAGTACCATGCTGTTTTGATTACTGTAGCCTTGTAGAATACTTTGATAACATATATTTTTATACCTCCTACTTTTTTGTTCTTTCTCAAGATTGCTTGGCTTTTCAGGTTTTATGGCTGTTTGATTTAGCCTCTGAAAAATGCCATTGATATTTTGATAGGGATTTTACTGAACCTAAAGATTGTTTTGGGTAGTATGCGCATTTTAATGATGTTGATTTCTTTGTGCCAGTGAACACATTGTAGGCTTCCACTTGTATCTTCTTCAATTTCTTTTTTCAATGGCTTATAATTTTCTGAAAACAGGTCTTCTACTTTCTTGGCTAATGTGATTTCCAGGTATTTTATAGTTTTCCGTGCAGTTGTTACTGGGATTGTTTTCTTAATTTCCCTTTGAAAATTCATCATTGGTGTATAAAAATGCCACTGACTTCTGAATATTTATTTTGCAACCTGCTACATTAGTGAAATCATTGATCAGTTCTAACAGGTTTTTCTCGTGGAATTTTTAGGGTTTTCTCTATTTGGTATCATGTAATTGGCAAATAATGAGAGTTTTACTTCTTTCCAATTCAGATGCCTTTTATTTCTTTTTTGTCTTATTGCTGTGGCTAAAACTTCCAATACAGTGTTGAAGAAGACTGGTGAAAGTGGGCATCCTTGTCTTGTTCCTGATCTTAAGGAAAACGCTTTTAGCCTTTCCCCATTGAATATGATGTTAGCTGTAGGTTTATCATGTATGACCTTTATTATGTTGAGGTATGGTCCCACTTTGCTGAGAATTTTTGTGATAAATGGCTGCTGGATTCTGTCAAACACTTTTTCTGGATCTAATGGCATGATCATATGGTTTTTATTTTGATTTGTTAATGTGGTATATCACATTAATTGATTTGTGGATATTATAGCAACCTGCACCCCAGGAATAAATCCAACTTGATCATGGTGTTGTACGATACTTTTCACGTGCTCTTGAATTCGGTTTGCTAATATTTTGTTAAGGATTTTGTTTCAATGTTCATGAGAGATACCTGCCTGTAGTTTTCTTTTTTTGTAATGTCTTTGTCTGGTTTTGGAATCAAGGTAATGATGGCCTCATAAAAGGAGTTGGGGAGCCTTCCTTCTTGAATTTTTTGGAATAGTTTGAAAAAGACAGGTGATAATTCTTTGAATGTTTGGTAAAAATTCACCTATGAAGCCATCTGGTCCAGGACTTTTGTTTTGGGGGAGGTTTTGGATTACTGATTCATTTTCGTTGGTGGTAATCTGTTGGTTCAGATTTTCTGTTTCTTCTTGACTCAGTCCTGGGAGATTGCATATTTCTAAGAATGTGTCCATTTTTTCCAGATTGTATGATTTGCTGGTGTGTAATTGCTTATAGTATTTTCTTATGATCCATTGTATTTCTGTGGAGTCTGTGTTTATTTCTTCTCTTTCATTTCTGATTTTATTTATTTGAGCCCTCTTTTTTCCTTCATGAGTCTGGCTGAGGGTCTGTCAGTTTTGTTCATCCTTTCAAAGAACCAGCTCTTGGTTTCATTAATCTTTTGTATTGTTTTTCTAGACCCTATTTCATTTATTTTCTCTGTTTTTTTAAATTATTATTATTTCCTTCCTTTTATTCACTGTGAGCTTTGTTTGCTGTTCATTTTCTCGTTCTTTTAATTGTAAGGTTAGATTGTTGATTTAAGCTTTTTCTTGTTTCTTGAGGTAGGCCTATATTGCTATGAATTTCTCTCTCAGGGCTGCTTTCACTATGCCTCATAAATTTGGATTCATTGTGTTTTCTTTTTCATTTGTCTGTAGGTATCTTTTGATTTCTTCCTTGCTCTCATTAATAATCCATTCATTGTTTAGTAACGTGTTATTTGGCCTCCTTGTGTTTGTGTTTTTTCCAGTTTTTCTTGTAGTTGATACCTAGTTTCATACCACTGTGATCAGAGAAGACCACATGATGATATGATTTCAGTCTTCTTAAATTTATTGAGACTTGATTTGTATCCTAACATGTGGTCTGCCATTGAAAATGTTCCATGTGCATTTGAGAAGAATATATATTTTGCTGCTTTGGGGTAAAATGCTCTGAAAATATCTATTAAGTCCATTGGTTCTAGTGTGTTTTTTAGGTTTATTGTTTCCTTGTTGATTCTTTGCTTAGAAGATCTGTCCATTGGTGTCAATGGGGTATTAAAGTCTCCTACTATGAGTATATTACCTTTTATGTGAGTAATTGCTTTATGTATGTAGGTGCTATGTTGGATGCGTATATGTTTACTACGGTTTACTAGGGTTATGCCCTTTTTGGTCTCTTATGATAGCTTTTGTTTTAAAGTCTCTTTTATCTGATATAAATATTGCTACCCTGGCTTTTTTTGCATTTCCATTTGCATGAAATTTTCTTTTCTATCCTTTTACTTTCAGTCTGTGAGTGTTGTTTGATCTGAATTGGGCCTCTATCAGACAGCATATGCATAAGTCTTGTTTTCTTATACATTTGGTTACCCTTTGCTTTTTGATTGGAGCATTTAATCTGTTTACATTTAAAATGATTACTGATAGGTACATTGTTACTGCCATTTTATTCGTATTTAACTTTTTTTTTTTTTTTTTTTAACAGAAGACCCTTTAAGATTTCTTGTAATGCTGGCTTCTTGGTGATGAAGTCCTTAAGCTTTTTCCTTTCTAGAAAGCTCTATATCTCACCTTCCATTTGAATCGAGAGCCTTGCTGGGTAGAGTATTTGTGGTTGTAGATTCTTGATTTTCATAACTTTGAATATTTCATGGCAGTCACTTCTGGCATGCAAAGTTTCCATTGAGAAGTCAGCAGACATTCTTATGGGGGTACCCTTTTAAGTAATTAGTTTCCTTTCTCTTGCTGCTTTTAAGATTCTCTCTTTTTCTTTGACCTTTAGCATTTTAATTATGATGTGTTTTGGTGTAGGTCTGTTTAAACTCCTCTTGTTTGGGACCCTCTGTGCTTCCTGAACTTGTATGTCTAATTCCTTTGCCAGGTTAGAGAAGTTTCCTGTCATTATTTCTTCAAATAGATTCTCAATCCCTTGCTCTCTCTCTTTCTCTTCAGGTACTGCTATGATCCAGGTATTTTTACGCTTCAGGTTGTCCCAGAGGTCTCTTAAACTAGCCTCATTTTTTAAAAATTCTTTTTTCTTTTTGTTCTGATTGGGTGTATTCTGCTACCTTGTCTTCCAGATCACTATTTGATCTGCTTCGTCTAAGCTACTATTGAATCCTTCTAGTGTATTTTTCATTTCAGTTATAGTATTCCTCATTTCTGTCTGGTTCTTTCTTATGGTTTTTATGTCCTTTTTTATGCTGTTGAGATTCTCTTTGTGTTCATCATTTCTTCCTATAAGTTCATTAAGCAACCTTATAACCAATATTTTGAACTCTGTCTCTGGTAGGTTGCTTGCTTTCATTTCATGTAGCTTATATTTTGGAGTTTTCTTCTCCTTTTTCACTTGTGGTATGTTTCTTTGTTTCCTCATTTTATTAGCCTCTCTGTGTTCATTTCTATGTGTTAGGAATATATACTTCGTCTTTCAGCCTTGGCCAGATGGCCTAATGTGGAAGGTGTCCTGTATGGCCAGTGGCACACTCTCCCTGATCTCTTATGCCGGAAGCTCTGGATGTGACCTGTGTGGGGGTTGTGCGTGACCTTCTGTTGTCACCAAGCCTTTATTGTTGTTAGTAGATCAGTAGGTGGGATTAACGCTCAGGCTGACTAATTGTGGTGATTGGCTGCATCCTCGGAATAAGAGTTATTATGTGGGGACTGACCCCACTGAGTGGGAGGTGCCCTAGCAGACTTGTGTATTTGTTGCAACCACCCTTTGTGTGTATCACTAATGGGACTAGTCAGGAGTTGCTCCGTTGTGGTCTGGTGTCAGCCTCCAGATGTGTTGTTTCTGTGGCCCCTTGGGATGCGTTCCCACATAGGCCAAGGTCAGCCGCTGCTTTTGATTGCTCAGGACTACCTGATCCGCTGATGGTTGTTGCTCATGCTGAATCTATAGGTAAGTGAAAGAGACAACACTGTAGGCAGCTGTCAGTTATCCCCTGTCCCTGACCTATAGCAGTTTAGCAGTGTTCCTCAAGGCCTGACACTGCATATCAGTTGCCTGTAAGTCTTTGAAACTGGATGAGCCTCTGGGTGATATGCGTGTTGGGTGGCGCAGAGACCCTGGGAGTCTCCTGGGTCTAGTGAGTAAATTTCCCCCTGCCACTGCACTGTCAGTGTATGTGCCAGTACTGTCTCAGAGGCTCCCTGTACAAGTTTCCACTCATAGCAAGGTCAGCCGCTGCCCACCGTGGGCCTGAATGCACCATCCCAGGGCAGGGGCATCCGCCTATCACTGTGCAGCAGGCACTTGGTGTACTGGATGGGGCAGGAGCTCAGGGAGTCCAGGGCTGTTAGGCCAATCCAGACTCCTGCAATCCCCTCAAGAGACTGCAGCTCGTACAGGCAGCAGTGTTCTGTCCACAACTGTTTTCTTCAAAATGAGCTCACTGTGTTAGCCAAGGTCTGTTGCCTGTGCTCAAGAGCCAACAGTGCACAAGAAGCTGCTTGTCAATGGGCTTGTAGGCACTTTGTGGCTTGGGTGATGTGGGATCTCAGGGAGACAGGGTCTGTTTAGTCAGTACAGCCTCATTTTTGCCTAGACTTGTCCTTTGTTTTCCCACTGTAGACATGATCACAGAGAGACCACCTGCCATCTGGGGTGGTCCCCACAGATCTCTGCACTCCCCAGACACAATGTTGCAACTCTTGCAGGGAGCAGAGGTCTGCCTGCCATTGATTTCTGTGCAGTGCCTACCTTGTACCACCCAAAGTTGGGTGACTGTGTGGATTGGGATTCGTGGGAGGGGAGAGGCAGGGCTATGGCAGCTCACTGTCGGTGGGCTGCCTGGTGCAATTTGTGGGTAGGATGGAGTTGGGTTTCAGGTCAGTACAGCCTCAGTCTTGCTGCAACTTTGGTAACTGTTCACGAATTCCCGTGTAAGTTCCAGGTCACAGCAAGACCAGCTTCTGTCTGGGACTGGCCCACAGAACCCCAAAATCTGCCTAAGTGTGTGTTGGCAGCAGTAATCTGCTCGATCCTCTCTCTGAAATGTGGCTCAGAGCCTGGCTGCCCTCTGTGAATGCTTGGTCCTTTATAGGAACAAGGCTTTACAACCAAACAGCAGCAAATGCCCTGGGCAATCTGCAGGTTGGGCGGGGTGGGCTTCTAATGGCTCTGTGGGAGGGGTCTGCACAGTTAAGCTGGCATGGTGTGTGAATTACCCTGTGGGGGGCCGGACTAAGGCACAATGGTGATCACCCTTCTAGCCCTCGTTCTGATGCCAGGAAACGCAGACTTTCTCAGAATGAATCCCCCACAAGCCTCTGACCGACTGCCAGTGTCCCGGATGAGTGAACGCAGGTCAGAGAGGCTGTGCGTGGGTCATTCAAAGGGGTGTCTAAGGGTTCATTCTCCTTCTTTCTCGCCCAGACCGGCAGAATCTCCTCTTCTCCGGGCTAGGACCCTGGGCTGGAGAGCCTCCAGATGAGACCAGTACTCTCTTCTCTGCAGTCTAGTTCTCCCTCCCGGTGATCCTCCACCACTGTGGGTGCAGGTCCAGCCTGATTCGTGACTTTGCCCCTCCCCTCAGCTTCGATGTGCCTCCTTTATATTATCAGATGTAGGTGTTATGATCAGCTGGGCTTCAGGTGATTCTCCACGTTGATTATTTTATAATTTGATTGTACTTTCAGTGTGGACCTGGAACGAGACAAACGCTGCTTTTACGTAGTCTACCATTTCCCCTTTTCATCTTTATTCTTGTTCAGCAGTTACTTCAGTAAAGTCTTTAGGATAGAGATTGGAAATTTTATTGCTGTAGAAAGTCAAATAGTAAATATTTTATGCTTTGTGGCCCAAGAGACAAAATCAAGGATGCTATGTAAGTACTTACATAAATGAGGGAGAAGTTTTCTATAAATTTTTAGTAGTGAAATTCAACCTATATAAATGATAATATAGTGATTTCTGTTCAAAATGGCAGAGTAGGTAAGTGCTGTGCTTGCCTCCTCCCATGACCACAGCAAAGTTACAACTAAACTACAGAACAGCTAGCATTGAGAATTCCCCAAAGTGTAGCTGAACAAGCCTGCAACTAAGAACATAGAAAAGAAGCCACCCTGAGACCGGTAGGAGGGGCAGAGATACGATATGGACTCGTCCCATATCTGCATGTGCTGTTAAAAATTGGGAGGCATATCTCAGATGCAGAGGAACCCCCCTGAGGAGTGAGGGGTCTTAGCCCCACACCAGGCTCTCCAGCACTGGATTACAGTGCCAGAGAGAGAAGTTCCCACAAAATCTGGATGTGAACATCAGTGGAAATTGTGGCTGAGTGATACAAAGGTTGTCTGGAATTTCAGGCTTTCCTCTTAAAGGGCCAGCACATGGACTTACTCGCTGACATACTCATTTGCACTGAGCTACAGGGCTGGAGTAGCAGCCTGAAAGGTGCCAGGACATACTGGGGAGAACTGAATTATCTGGCTTTAATATAAGGAATGGACAGATAGTGTCCCCGTGGGCATTTGTGCTGGCAGAGGACATTGTCATTTTATTAATATCTCCACCATCCCAGCATGCAGACACAGGCAGCCACCATATTTGAATCTTGATCAGCCTGGTAAACCATTCACACCACCCTAGTGATTCCCTGAAACTCTACCACACCCAGCTTGCTAGGCCCAAAGTGGATCTTGCATACAAATGGCCTCTCTCGATGCATGCTGAGAACTTGCCTAAAAATCTCTCAGGGGTTCACAGACCTTTGAGAAAGAGCAGCATCTGACGTCAGTGTGTCCTGTACCTCTTGGTGAGTAGCCCCAAGCCTAGAACTAGTGGCAGCAGGCCTTGGTTTATGGCTTGGATTCGGAAAGTACATCTGAATGCATCCTGGATGGTGGCCATCTGCAGATTGCTTGGTGGCTCCTGTAAGGTGTCCCTAGCCAGGGCACAGACTGTGCCTGTGCTTGGCCTGAGCCAGAGCACCACCTGGGGCCACATTCAAGGCTGACACACCCAAAGGGCAAACTGAAAGGCACCACAGCCCTGCTAAAACAAATTGTGATTTTTAGGGTCTGTCTTTGCACAACAGCTCGTCCAGTGTAGCCATGGCTAGTCATCAAAACCATTTAGCTAAAGGTCAGTCCCTCCCACTGATGGGCTAACAGCAACCAAGACTCAGCAACAACATAACCCATACAAAGTGACATTCCCGGGGCCCTGGCTCATGTGAACAGGAAGACCGTGCAACTGGGCCCCACAGGACCACTATTACATAAGGCCACTCTACTAATACTGGGAGACCTAGTGGCCCTACCAAATACATAGAAACACAAGATGGCAGCCATAATGGGGAGACAAAACACGTCCCAAACAAAAGAACACAGCAAAGCTCTCGTAAAAAAAACCCTAAAACATATGGAGACAAGCAAGTCTATCAGAGTTCAAACACAGGTTATAAGGATGCTCAGTAAACTTAGAGGAAGGGTAAATGAACTCACTGAGAATTTTAACAAATTTTAACAAAGGTAGAAAACAAAGAACCAGCCAGAAACGAAGAATACAATATAATAAAGTGAAGAGTATATCTGAGGGAATCAACAGTAGTTTGGACAAGGCAGAGGATCGTATAAGCGATTTAGAAGGCAGTGTAGCAGGAAACACCCAGACAGAGCAGCAACAAGATAAAGGAATCCAAAAAAAGAGAATAGTTCATGAGGCCTCTGGGACAGCATTAAAGCAGAAAAAACATTCACATCATAGGAGTACCAAAAAAAGAATAGAGCAAGGAACTGAAAATCTACCTTAAGAAATAATAACTGAAAACTTCTGGTGAAGGAAATAGGCATACAAGCCCAGGAAGCACAGAATCTCAAGATAAATGCAAAGAGGCCCACACCAAGACATCATCAAAATGTCAAAGGTTAAAGACAGTGTTAAAACAGCAAGATAAAAGCTTCCATAAGATTGTCAGCAGATTTTTCAGTAGAAACTTTTCAGGTCAGAGGGATAAGCACAAAATATTCAAAGTGAATATTCATAGGTGAAAACAGACCTACAACCGAGATTACTCTACCCAGCACCACTATCATTTAGAGTCAAAGGACAGATAAAGAGCTTCCTAGACAAGAAAACCTAAAGGAATTCTTTAACACCAAAGTAGTATTGTAGGAAATGTCAAAAGATTTTAAGGAAAAAACAAGATTAAAAAAGTGAATAATAAATAGCAACAACTAACATTTATCAACAGTTACTTTAGATGTAAATGTATTTAATTCTTCAATTGCAAGATAGGGTAGCTAATGGGTAAGAGAGCAAGATCTTTACATTTGCTGCCTGTGAGAGACTGACGTCAGATCAGAAGATACAGACAGAAGGTAAAGGATGGAAAAAGATACAGGAAAATGGAAACCAAAAAAGCTAGGATAGCAATACTAATACCATGCAAAATAGACTTTAAAACAAAGACTGTAACAAGAGACAAGGACCAGTAATCCCACTTCCAGGAATTTATCCAAAGAAACCCCAAAACTAGTTGTAAAGTGATCACACCAATGTAAGTCTGGTACCCACTTGACATCATACATACTTATCACAGTGTTATTGATTATATCCCTCCCCATGCTATACTCTACATCATCATACCTTTTTTAATTACCAATTTGTATTTCTTAATCTCTTCAGTTTTTCACTTACTCCTCAAACTCCCGTCTGACAACCACAAAAATGTTATCTATGAGTTTCTGTTTTCTTTATTTTGTTCTCGACATTCCACACTTAAGTGAAATTGTATGATGTTTTTCTCTGTCTGACTTACTCCACTCAGCCCAATACCCTCTGTTTTTATCCATGTTGTTGCAGATGACAAGATTTCATTTCTTTTTATGGCTGAGTAATGTTCCATTGTCTATATGTACCACATTTTCTTTATTCATTCATCCACAGGTAGACACTCAGGTTGGCTACTGTAAATAATGATATAATGAACATATGGATTCACATGTCCCTTCTAAGTAGTGTTGTGTGTTTCTTCTGATAAATACCTGGAAGTGGAATTAAGTGTTGCTGTCCTAGCTTTTTTTGTTTCCATTTTCATTAATATTTATATTCAAAGTAATTACTGATAGGTACATAGTTATTATTATTTTATTCATACTTTAATATAATATATATATTTTAAAGTCCCTTTAATATTTCTATAATACTGGTGTGGTGTCAATAAACTCCTTGAGCTTTTTCTTGTCTAGGAAGTTCTTGATCTGTCCTTCAATTCTAAATGGTAGGTTAGCTGGGTTGAGTAATCTTGGTGGCCTTGCTTTTTATCACTTTATATATTTCTTGACAGTCCCTCTGACTTGCAAAGTTTCTGCTGAAAGTCAGCTGACGTTCTTATGGGAACTTCCTTGCAGGTAACAAACTGCTTTTCTCCTGCTTTTCATATTCTCTTTGTGTCTTTAACTTTGACATTTTTGGTGTAGGCGTCTTTGGATTCATTTTGTGTGTGTGTGCTTCCTGGGCTTGTACAGCTATTTTCTTCACCAGGTTACAGAAGTTTTCAGTCATTATTTCTTCAGACAGGTTTTCAATTCCTTGTTCTCTTTATGCTTTTTGTGGTATCCCTATGATGAGAACGTTAGTGTGTTAGATATTGTCACAGAGGCCACTTAAGCTCTTGACATTTTTTGTGATTCTTTTACCTTTCTTTTTGGGTGTTTTCCACTGTCTTTCAACTTGCTCATTGAGTCCCTCAAATATATTCTTTATTTCGGTATTGCATTCTTTTTTCTGACTGGATTTTTCTGTGTGTTTTATGTTTATGTTTATATTTTTGTTTATTAAAAGTTCTCACTGGGATCATGGAGCATCATTATAACCAGTTTTTTCAACTCTTCATCTGGTAGATTACTTTTGTTTGTTTCGTTTAGTTCTTTTCTGGGGTTTTCTTTTCTATCATTTGGATAATGTGGTTTTTCCCCTAATTTTTGCTCATCTCTCCCTGTAGTCATTTCTTTGTATTAGGTAGGGGTGTTCTGTCTCACAGTCTTAGTAGAGTGGCCTTATGTGGTTGGTGTCCTGTGGGGCCTAGTGGTACCATCTCCCTGGTCACCTGAGCTCAGTGCTCCAGGTGTGTCCCTTGTGTAGGTTGTTTGTGCCTTCTGTATTGAGCCTTGGTTGCCGTTAGCCTGTCAGTGGGAGGGACTGACTTTCAGGCTGATTGGTTGTGAGGACTGGCTGTGATCACATGGAGGAGCTACTGTGCAGGGGCTGACCCTACAAAGCAGGATTCCATTTAGCAGGGGTCTGGTACCTGCCTGTCTGCCCTCTGGGTGTGTCGTTTGTGGAGGTGTTTAGGTGATACTCTGGTGTGGGCTGAAGCTGACCTGGTGTGTTGGTTCCGGAGCCTTTTTGGATAGGCTAAGAACTGAGGCTGGCTGTCCCTAATGCCAGTCTTGGGGCTGTTCTGCAAAAGGTACAGTGTATATCAAGGCCAGATGCTGTTTGCTTGGGGTTTGTGAACCTTTATGAGATTTTAGGAAAGGCCACATCAGGAGCCAGTTCTAGCCTTTTTTGTAGATTCGCTTCTGAAAGAAGTTTATCTTGTTATGGTTTAGGTGTCACGGGGTCTCAGGAAATCATCAGGGCATGGTGACTGGTGTTAACCCAAGTTAATTTATGATTCAGATTTGGTGCGTGCTTGCCCTTGCTAGGTAGGTAAGGTCAGGGTTCAACACCTGCTTGGATAGCGTTGCCGGCCAGTCCTTGCCTTGAAGCCAGACAATTTGGTTCCTCCTCATATGTCCCTTTTGAGCTTCTCCTACTGAAGCTCCAAGAAAGTGAGTTCATCAGCAAGTAAATCCATGCCCAGGGCCCTTTAAGAGGAATTTTGGGACTCCAGCAGTCCTCTTTCTCATTCAGCTGTAATCCCTGTTTGATTTCACAGCTAGAAATTATGGGGACTTTTCTTCCTGGCGTTAGAACCCTAGGCTGGGAAGCCCAGTGTGAGTTGGGACCCCTTGCTTTTCAGGAGACATCTCTGCAGGCAAGATATTTCTCCCATATTTTAAAGGCCACACATGGGTGTGGGACCTGCCCATTTCTCTTTTCTTGCT
This sequence comes from Eonycteris spelaea, assembly GCA_003508835.1. Taxonomy (NCBI): domain Eukaryota; kingdom Metazoa; phylum Chordata; class Mammalia; order Chiroptera; family Pteropodidae; genus Eonycteris; species Eonycteris spelaea. The sequence goes on along the minus strand of PUFA01000494.1, from coordinate 285,735 downwards.
TCCTCCTAGTTTTGACGTGGCTTCTTTCTGTCCTTAGTAGATTCTGTCCAGCTTGTCCTTAGGTTGTTCTCAGTGATGGTACTTGTGTAATTTATATGTAATTTTGATGAGGTCATGGAAGGAAGCAAGCCCAGTGTTTACCTACTCTGCCATCTTAACTGAAATATACCATATTACTGGTTTTTGGGGGTTTTTTTTGTTTTTGTTTTTGTTTTTTAATGAAATTAACTTCTGGGAAGAAAGTTAAAAAACACCTATACCTTTTGTAGCCTGTGTTTATTTATATAACATCTCAGGGTATTTTCTAAGAATAAGAACATTCTCTTTCATTAGACAGATTTAATCCAAATTAGAAAATTAATGTCATTGATGGACTGATGTTTTTTGAAAAGTGCAGACCAGTTGTTTTGTATACTATCCCTCAAATTAGGCTTTGTATGCTTCCTTATTATAATCAATTACTTCACTTTTTAAAAACTGATAAAATTCACATAACAGAATTTACCATCATAATGTATCAAGTGTATTCACATTGTTGTACAACCTCCACAACTTTCCATCTTGCAAAATGGAAATTCTTTACCCATTAAACAGTAATGCCCCATTTACCCTCTCCTCCAATCCCCTGGCAGCCACCATTCTACTTTTTATTTCTATGATTTTGACTTCTATAGGTACCTCATGTAAATGAGCTCAGACCGTAGTTATCTTCATGTGTCTGGCTTATTTCACTTAGTATAATGTGTGCAGAGTTAATGTTGTAGTATGCGTCAGAATTGCATTTCTTTTCTTGAATTATGTTGTACATATATAACACATTGGTTCATCCATTCATGTATCAGTGGTTGAATTATGTTGTACATATATAACACATTGGTTCATCCATTCATGTATCAGTGGACACTCAGGCTGTTTCTCCTTTTTGGCTGTCATAAATATTGCGGCAGTGAACATTTTTGTACAAGTTTTGGTGTGGACATATCTTTGCATTCTCTTGGGTTTATACACCTGGAGATAAATTTCTAGATGATACGGTAACTCTATGGTTAACATATTGGGGAACTGCCAAACTTTTCCAAAGTTGGGTGAACCATATTCTATTTTCGTAAGATATGAGGGTTCCAGTTTCTTCACATTTTCACCAACACCTGTTATTGTTTTTTGATTTAATAATCTCATCTTAGTTGTTTCGAAGTAGTATATCAATGTGGTTTTCATTTGTTTTTCTTTAATGGCTAATTTTTTTTTTTTTCCATGTGCTTATTAAGTACTGGCCATTTGCAAATCTTTGGAGAAAGATCCATTCCCAGCCTTTGTTTTTTAAATTGGGTTGTCTTTTCATTATTGAATTGTAAATGTTCTTAATACATCTAGATACAGGTCCTTTATCAGATATATAGTTTACAGTGTTTTTTTTTTTTAATTTGAGGAGTATTTCCACTCTCTACATGGTGTCTTCTGCACAAAAGATTTTAATATTGAAGTGTAGTCCTAGTCTACCTGTTTGTTCTTTTCATTTGTGCTTTTGGTATCTTGTATTAGAAATTACTGCCTAATCTAAGATCGTGAAGATTTACAACTGTTTCTTTCTAAGAAAGGATTATCTTCTTAATGTATCTAAATGCCATGTTTGTATAGCATAGTAAAATAGAAATAACAAGCTTTTCTTACTTGTAGCTCTACACTAGGAAATAGTTGTTTCTTTTGCCCTTTTCTTGAAACTCAAGTTTTTTTTTCAAAATAGTGCACATGTAATGTCACATGAGGCAAATAATTGAGAACTCTTTTGGAGAAACCTGTGTTTGTTTTTGTGTTTCAGGAAGAACTAATGCTTTTTCAGTGTGTTGTCTGTTTTTTGGTTTGGGGTTTGTTTGTTTGTTTGTTTGTTTGTTTGTTTGTTTCTGGTAATTGAAAGGAGGACATGTTGATGGAGGTCTCTGTATAGGAAACTGTTCACTTCATGTGTTGAATTGACAGTTAAAGAGCCCTGGTTATTAACCAGTTCCAGTCTGGTTATATCTTGTAAAATTTTATCTTACTACTTAGCCTAATTGATATTTATTGATATTTCATATCAAAGATAATACTCTTCAGTATGTCAAATATGAAATATTAAGAACATACAAATTATATTAATTTGTGTTTATTTTTCTTTACAGATAGCACAACAGTAGAGAAATTAAGAGCTATTTGTTTGGACTGTGCAAAACTTGGAGAAAATAACCTCGGACCATCTCTTGATTCACTTTTCTTTGGTCCTTCTGCCTCCCGAGTGCTATACCTAACAGAGGTTGGTTTTTTTCCTTTTCAGTACTGTAATTTTTACATCATATAGTAATATAAATGTAATATTATAATCTTTTGGTTGGTTAAACATTTCTCAGTAATGATAATAAGTGAAATAAGTGTTTTAAATTATTTTCTAGCACCTTTTAATACATTTTCCCACTCCCTCTTTATTCCAGGTAGTTTATGCCTTGTTAATGCCTGCTGCTTCACCTTTGGCAGATGAGTCCTCTGACTTTCAATTTCACTTCTTGAAAAGTGGTGGATTATCTCTTGTACTGAGTATGCTAACACGAAATAACTTCCCACCAAATACAGATATGGAAACTCGAAGGGGTGTTTACTTCAATGGTCTTAAAATAGCTAAACTGTTGCTAACTGCTGTAGGCTATGGTCATGTTCAAGCTGTAGCAGAAGCTTGTCAGCCAGTGGTAGATGGTACAGATCCTGTAACACCGGTAATAATATTTTTTAATCTTTAAAATTAATATTATGATTAATGTTTAATTTTTAAAAATAAACATAGTGACTCAAAGTAGGGAATGCAAGTTTAATTCAGTCTACCAAGTTATATTAAAATGTAAAAATCCTATATGATTACACTGTTCTCAAAGGACACCTCATTCCCCTTAGGTTTCGTTTCAGTTGTTTAAGTCTCATAAAAACTTCACTTGCATCTTTTTAACTCATACTGACAAATATATAAATAGGTAGGTGATTATAAAAGATTTATTTGGTATATTCCCTGCCTTTCCTTAACACCATGACAAACATAACCTGTTAGACTGACTAAAGCTTCTCTCTGCTCTGATATCCTTGATACATATCGCCTAATGTTCTCAAGATATGTTGAGATTTGATGCAGTGGTTAATGTGGCATTGAGTTTTCGCTAAATTTGACTTCGTTTTTTTGTATTATAAGATATGGTTTCATTAAGTTGTTGACTGAAGATAAAATGGTTTAGGGATCCAGATTTTTTCTTTAGTTTTTGGGAAAATTTGCTTAATGAATAGAAATTTGCTATTTAGAATTTTCATTGATTATTTTAGGTAGTATAATAGTATTGTAGGTTTTGTTTAAAAGAAGAGTTTTCATGCTAAGGCATTTTAAATAAAATAGAATAAGATATTTTGGGGTGGAGTGGGCAGAGTTGGTGAGTGGGGGATTCAGTGAAATAACTTAGGCCTTCTGTTGATAGGTAAATGGTTTATTTATATTTTCCTCTCAACTTTTATATAATTCTGAAATTTTCCATTAAAGGCTTGTAAAAATTTAGAAAAGGAATTTACAGTGCTCTGTCTTTAAGTTTGATTTCTTTATACTTTGGGTTATATACATATCATTAAAATACATACAAGGCCATTTTATATACCTACATGTTCTCCCTAATATTTATATTTAGAAAAGTGTGCAGAAGTGATACATAGGAACACAATAGTGTGTAATCTCAAGTTGCTTACATTCAGGAGAGCTAAATACAAAATTAGTATTCAAAATATGTGTACTGTGGAACTACCTACAATATAAAGAATTGATTTACCACGTGAGAAATTTAATGACTGTTGAATAAAATTAATTCTTGATATTTGTCCTCAGACATTTAGGAACTTATTTATACTGTTAAAACCTTTCTGTACCGTTTCCAAATTTTTATTTTTTTTAATTCGTTATTTAACATAATTCCTTTTCCGTGAAGAGTTGGAGGCCTTGATTTTTGAATAGAAAATATGTGGGTCTATGGTAAGACCTGAAAAAAAAAATCATTTATTCTGCAGATATACCTAATTCTCACCTCAATTTGAGTTAAATTGGAAATTAATATGTCAATGGCAACCTTATCAAGAAAGGTTTCCATATAAGACAAAGTGCCACAAGACTTTGCTCAACTGAAAAATAGTTTGGTTAAATTGGTAAAAGTTACCGTTTTAAAACATAACTTTTCATTTATTCAGTAAATAATATCTTGTACATCTGGTATAGTCCACATATTGCTAGAGATTTTGAGTTAAAAGCTTACATGATTTTTGCGTATGTTTATTGGAAACAAGCAGTCAAAATACATTGAGTACTTCTTTGCTAATCACCATACTGTATCTCATTTTATCATTCATATAGTCATAATTTGTGAGTCACTGTTAATGTACCAATTTTGTAAGTGAAAATTAAGATATGAAGGGATGAAAGAACTTGGTCGGATAGTAAAAATGACCTGACAGTTTAAACTCAGTAAGAATCTGCAAAGGCTGTTTCTCTGAAACTGTTTTGACCACTTCTACCACATTATTAGCTTTTTATAGGAAATCTTATGTGGCATCTGGCAAATAAACTCTTAAATATTTATTGAGAGGTTAAATTATATATACATGGCAATAAAATAGTTAAGTACAAAATTTTTCTGATTCGATATTAGAGAGAAAACCTTAAGCATTGTACCTACTCAGTCTTCTGCTTTGTTCACCCTAGTGACTGCAGGAACACCTCCAGAAATTCTTGAATTTCTTGAAATATCTGTTTTTGAAAACATTTTATTAAAAAAGTTAACTTTGAAAGAATTGTAGAGATGATAGAGGATTAAGCTATGGAGACTTTAACATGTTTTAGGATAACATTAGAGCACAGGTTGCAAAAGTACCTTTGATCAAAATAAAGAACTTCTTAAAAGCTGAATAAAAAGGAAGGGAGACATAATTTTAAAGATAAGAAAATAAATTGAAAGTTTACCTTATTCCCTCAAGTCGTGTTATGGCAGTCACGGTCATCTGTTGAGAAGGGCTGAGAAAGGATTTACCTAGAGATTTGTTCAAAGCAGTGGCATTTATCTCCAAGAAGTAAAAGTGAACCCATTTGTAGAAAATTGAGCTCATGTGAAATTACTTTGCAGAGGAGTATTCTCACTCCAAAGGCAGCTAAGAGAGAGATCTACAGTTTTAAGATTCTAAAATGCTTTTTATGCAGATCACCATAAATTCTGTAGTGAATATGTGGAAGGGTAACATTTTAAGAGTGATGTTGGATAAGGAGCATATGGTTGGGTTTTATTATATACAATTTTTTGGAATTTTGTTATGTAAAAGTTTTTACTCCAAGTAAAAAAGTTAACTTTTTTCAGATTAACCAAATTACTCATGATCAAGCTGTTGTGCTACAAAATGCCCTTCAGAGCATTCCTAATCCATTATCTGAGTGCATACTTAGAAATGTATCGATACGTCTTGCTCAGCAAATATCTAATGAGGTTAGTATTAAACTTCAAAAGCTCTGGGATCTTGGATTGTTTGTTTCTTATTACTCTGGCACAGTCTCCACTTACTCATAAATAAAGATTTATCACTATTTCAGGTTAAATATTCAAGACCATTTCACTTTTTAAAATTTTGATAACTTGTATTTGCATTTTTATTCAAATATTTTAAAATTGTTCTCCATTTTTTATTTCACCTACACATTTAGAAGTATTTTGTTTACTTTTGAAATATTTTAGGATTTTGCAACTATAGGATTCCTGTTATTGATTTCTTGTTTACTTCCACTGGTTTAAGAACATTCTTTATTTCATTTCTATTCTTTTAAAAGTTTTAAGGTATGTTTTATGGCCCAGTGTATGGTCTATCTTTCTGAATGTTTTATGAGCTTGAGAAGAATATTTAGCACTTTAAATCTTTTCGTTTTAGCTAGAGTTTCATAAAGTTGTATTTAATGTTAACTGTTAATGTTAGTACTTAAAAAGTACTTTTAAACACTTTTAAACAAGCTTTCTGTAGTATAATTTACATTGTCATAAACTAGATCGAAATAAATCACATGGTTTCGAATGTTTAAACTAATGAATGATGCAGTTAGGAAGCAGCATTTTCATCATCCCCACGATTCTGCTTCTGGTTCCAGGCAGCCAGTACTCTACTATTTGACAGTGCACAGTAGTTCTTATTTTCTTAAATTTTACGTAAATGAAGTTGTTGTATATTCTTTGGATTATTTCAGTGAATATGATTTTTAAATTTATCAGTTATTTTGTATGTAGGTTATTTCATTTTAAGTATCATTTCATTTATGGGCATTGTGCATATTCTTAGTTTTTAACTATTGGGAAATAGAGAAATTTTAAAATTCATTAACAGATCGCAAGAGCTTCTGTGGGTATGTTTTCTTACCTGTGGGTAAACACACAGGACTGGAACTGCTGGGCTCTTTTCTTTTCCTATGTTTTAAAAGTTCTTAATGAGAAACATAAAGCCATATTAGGTCTTAATCTGAAGTATATTTTGTGTGTAACACGGATAAAAGTGTTTTTGCTTCATCTACATATGTTTGTTTTCAAGATACCAAAAAGCGGGGGGTGGGGGAGGGCATCTGCTTTAGACCAAAAAGACAAGTGTGAAGCATATTCACTTTATTTACAACCATTTCTGCTGCATCTTTTGCAAAGAGAAACCTTTTGTTTTCTGATTATTTCACTGTAATATTCTGTCAGCACTTTTAACTACACATTTTCTTTCAGGCTTCGAGGTATATGCCTGATACTTGTGTAATTAGAGCCATACAAAAAATCATCTGGGCATCAGGATGTGGGGCATTAGAGCTAGTATATAGCCCAAATGAAGAAATCACTCAAGTTTATGAGATGGTAAGAATTATTACTGAGATACATTTCTTTTATATAAATGTTAATTTTATGTGTGACTAAATTTCTATCATTTTGCCTTCCTTAAGTCAAAGTTAATAAGCTAGTAATAGTTAAGGTGAGAATATATACAATTTTGTTTTGAAACTAAAACACTCAGTATCTCTCTGTAAGGCATTTTTGTAAAACTTACTTTTAAAACTTTTTCATTGGGTTGAATATAGTTGTGCTATAATGAATTTGCTTTGTCTGGTTCTCTTTATGTATGCCTCTCAACCTTTTGTCCTGTATAAGTCTTGGTAACAGCCTGCTGTAGAATTGTGACATTGAAGTATTTTACTTGATTCTTTTAGAACACTCAAAAGGAGAAAAGATTTCTGCAATTTATATATTATCCCCTAGACTTCTTTGGAGTAAATAAGTTATTTGCAGAGAGATTTTTGTTTAGCTCTTTCATCTCTTATAATATTGAATTCTCCTTATAGTCACTCTGTATATTTAAAAGGAGGAAAGTATAGACTTGTATACCTTCCCTTTTTAGAATATTTAAATGAGTATTTTGTTCCAGTCATAAATATACTGTACTGATTTTTGATGATTAGAGGTAGATTAAAAATTATAACTTCTTACTTGAGTATATTTTAAGTTGAAAAAGTCTTCTGTAATCTTAATAAACATTTGTGTAAGACAGTTGCTGTTTTAATTAAATTTTGCTTTAGCTAAACCATATAGTAAAACTAACCAAAGGCCCAGAGTGCACTGACAAAACAATTTGTTTAGAAAGGAATTATGATTGATGCAGAAATATGCCACTTAACACCCAGAAAAACAAGGAAGGGATATTTAGATTTAATCCTTTAATTCTGTTTGAGATGTATTCCAAAGGAGCTCAAAAGCTACAGGTAAATAGACTGAATATAAATGGTATTTAGTGAGCAGGTAAGTCTTAAATGTTAACTGGAAGATTTGTGAGTTTTGTGTTTTTTTAGTGTATTGCTGGGAAATTTACTCCTGATTATAATTTTATAGACCAGCAGTGCAAGCAGTGAGCCAGACATGGAAGATGAACAGGTTTGCTGTGAAGCATTGGAAGTGATGACATTATGTTTTGCTCTAACTCCAACAGCCTTGGATGCACTTAGTAAGGAAAAGGCCTGGCAGACATTTATTATTGACTTATTATTGCACTGTCCCAGCAAGTAAGTGATTTTTAAAAATTTGGATGAAGGCTGATTGTATTTTTTAAAGCATATATGAATTCATTTTGATCAAGATTTATCTCAGAAGTTAAATAAGGAAATCTTATTAACATTTTGAAATTTAGGAAACTTATTTAATTTAACCTTAATTTTATTCACTTGACCTAACTTTTATTTCATCTCTGCAAAATGTCAATGATTATATTTTTCTTTATGTTTTTTATTGTGGTATGACACACATATGTATACACACACATATGTATATATACATAGACTTTGTCACATATTGTCTTCCCTTCCTCATGGGGGATATATTCTAAGATAAGACTTCCTGTGGAAGCATCAAACCCCGATAGTACTGAATCCTACATATATTATGTTTTTTCCTATACATACATATACCTATGATAAATTTTAGTTTATAGTTTAGGAACAGTGAAGATTAACAACAATTACTAATGATAAAACAAAAATTATAACAATATACCATAGTAAAATTTATGTAAATCTTTCTGATACTGATCTAATCACAAGATGGCTACCAAGTTGCTAAGAGTTGGGAGACATATACAGTATGCATACTTAACACAAAGAGCTAATCCATGTCCCAGGTGGTACAGAGCAGCATGGTTCAAAATTTAATCACATTACTCAAAACAGGTTGAAATTTTAAACTTATGAATTATTTGTGGAAATTTTCATTTACTATTTCAGACTGTGGTTGACCGTGAGTAACGGAAACTTCAGAAAGCAAAACCATAAGGGAGAACTACTGTGATTATAACAAACACTTGGAGATTTTAAGTTTTAAGTGTACACATACGGTTCCTTAAGAATATTTACTGCGGTTTTCACAATTTTGTAGTATTTTCAACACCCCAAACAAATTTTTTAAAGCAGTAACACCCGTTTACCCAGTTTCCCAGCACATAGTTATGTCAGTGTTCTGTGCCTTTGAATTTATCTGTAACTCATGTAAATGGAATTATATAGTATCAGGTTTTTTTGTGCATTTGGTTTGTTTCACTTAGCAAAATGTTCTCAAAGTTCATCTGTGTTACAGTGTGATTTAGAACTTTCATTTTTGGCTAAAATCCTATTTTATGTATATATTATCATGTTTATGTTTATACATTCATCTGTTTATGAATGTATGGGTTGTTTCCACTTTTGGCTATTGTGAATAGTGTTGTTATGATCATTACTATAAACAGATACCTGTTGCATCCCTACTCTCAGTATTTTTCTGTACTCTGACATGGATATGCCAGGTCACATGGTAGTTCTGTGTTTTAACTTTTTGAGGATCGACTGAACTGAGTACAGTTGAGCATTTTATACTCATACCAGCAATATAAAAAGGTTGCAGTTTCTCCACATACTCTTCCATACTTGTTATTTTCTGACTTTTTTAAATAACAGCCATCCAGTGGATGTCATTGGGTCTCGTGGTGATTTTCCTTTTGATGTTCCTAATCGTTAGTGTCATCAAGTATCTTTTAATGTACTTTTGGTATATCTTCTGTAGGGAAATATCTTTACAAGACCATTTTTATATTGAGTTTATATGAATTTTAGGATAAATTTCTCCATTTTGGCAGTAAACGGCATTAGAGTTGTGAAAGATTACATAAAATATGTAGATTCCTTGGGTAGTATTGAATTTTAGCAATGTTAATTCTTTGTGTACAGGGACAGAGATTATCTTTTTGTTTGTTCAGGTGTTTCATTTCTTTCAACACTGTTGCACCTTCTTAGGTTTCTTTATTTCTAATTGCTTTCCTAACTTCTATTATTTATTGTTCATTGATAGTATATAGAAGTACAAGTAATTTTTGTGTTACTGATTTTTATATCTTAAAATTTTGCTAAGCCAGTTTTTTTGTGGATCTTTAGGATTTTCTCTATTAGTTGACATTTTCTGGTAGTTTTAACTTCTGTCTTCCCAGTTTGGTTGTTTTATTGGCCTTTTCTTTTCTTAATTCTGTGTTGAGTAAAAGTAGTGATAGCAGGCATCTTTGTATTGTTTCTTATGTACTGGAAGCACTTTCAGTCTTTGAATAAGTGTGTTGTTTCGTATATGGCCTTTCTACTGTTGAGAAAGTATTTTTCTGTTTTGAGTTAATTAAGCATTTTTATCATGAAAAGGTGAATTTTTCTGAATCAATTGAGATGGTCATGTGGTTTTTTCCTTTGTTGTATTTATGCAGTGCATTAAAATATGGACATAGATATTGAACCACTCTGGTATGCTTGGAATACATCTCAATTAGTTGTGGTGTATACTATTTTTAGTGTACTTATGCATTTTGTTACTAGTATTTTGTTGAGGATTGGAAACTTATTGCAATAAAAAATGCATACCATTAAATTCACCTTTTTTAAATCTGTAGTTAAAATATTAAATATATTTATATAGTTGTGCAGTAGCCTTCCAGAACTTTTTTCATCTTGCAAAACTCACTGTGTACTAGTTAAACACAGTTCTTCCACCTGCCTCATCACCTTCGCTCCCTTTATACCTCCCTTGGCAAACAATATTCTTTTTACATTCTGTATCTGTAACTGACTACTTTAGATACTTCATATGATTGGAATCAACAGTATTTGTCCTTAGGTGTCTGGGTTATTTTGCTTAGCTTAATGTTCTTGAGGTGTTTTGTTTTGTGTTTATGTTGTAGCATGCAACAGAATTTTCCTGTTTTTAAGGCTGCATATCATTTTATTGTATATACTGCATGCTTTTTATCCATTTTTCTGTTCACAGACATATCAGTTATTTCCATCTCTTGCCTATTGCTAATAATTATGTGATGAGCATGGTTATGTAAATATCTCTTTGAGAGCCTGCTTTCAGGTTTTTTTGGATATATACCCAGAAGTGGGATTGCTGGATCAGAAAATAATTTTATTTAAAAGTATTTGAAGATTGCAAAGTTTTACATTGTTACCAGCAGTGCGCAAGGGTTTCAATTTAGGCACAACTTTGATGACACCTGTTATTTTGTACATCATAATGTCAGTGAGGGAGATTTTGTGGTTTAAACTTGCCTTTCTCTTATATCATTAGTGATACTGAACACTTTATGCTTGCTTGTTGGCCATTTTGAGGATATTTACATCTATGTTTTTAAAGGTTATCCTTTGGCTGTGTTATCAAAATGAAGTTGGCATTATAAATTAGGAATTGTTCTCTCCCTTTAAATTTTTACCCCCAAAATGAACAATTTGTTTTAATTCTTTGGTAGATTTCTGCAATTGAACCTTTTCTGGTCCTAGGCTATTTTTGGGGGGGAGATGTTTTTGATGACTGAATCAGTTTCTTTGTTACAGATCTAGTCATTGATTTCTGATTTTTAAAAATACCTCCAGTATTCCTTGAATTTACCGCGATGTTTTTATCAACTTTTCTCAGATGGAAACTTAGATTAATCATTGTAGATATTTCTTTTTTTTAATATATGCATTTAGTCCTACAAATTTGTCAACTGCTTTTGCTGTTGCCTGTTTGTTAAGCTGTATTTCAGTTTTATTATGTTCGAAACATTTTTAAATTTTTGATACTTTATTTTGAACTATGTGTTATTTAGAATTAAATAGTTTACTTTCTCCCTTAATTGTGTTTTTGGTTCTCCAAGCATCTCTCTGTTATTAACTTTTAGTTAATTTCATTGTGCTCTGATAATATACTTAATGATTTCTGTTCTTTTAAATTTGTTAAGATACATTATATGTCTCATATTGGTCTATCTTATTGAGTGTTCATTGTTAGCTTGATAATAATGTACATTTTACTTTCAGTTCACCTGTGCCCCTTCTCATTTTCTGCCTTCTAGTTATTTATGGAGGGGTGTTACATATCCAGCTATAATAGTGAATTCATCTATTTCTCCTTCCTTTTTTTAAATCATTATTTTTGTGTCACATAGTTTGACACAGTTATGTGCATAAACAATGAAGATTTTTATTTAATGCCCCTTTTCATATCTGTTTACTTATCTTGCTCTGTAGTCTTCTGTGTTGGAATTGTGATTCTGTCTGACTTATAGCTACTCAAGGTTTGGTCAGTATTAGCATAGAATATTTTCTCCAGCATTTTAACTTTAATATGATAGTGTCTTGAAAGAGATGTATTACTGTGATACATAGGAGATTTTTTCATGCACTCTGACAATCTGTATCTTTTTGGTGTATTCACACCTTAGCGTTAAAGTGATTATTGATGTCTCTGGATTAATAGCTACCCATGTTTGTTGCTATTTTGTATTAATTCCCCCTGTTTTTGATTCTTTCTCCTTAATTCTTTTTCTGCCTTCTTTTTTTTTTACTTTCTTTCAAATATATATATAATTATATAATTTATTATTAGATTTCTTATACAGAGGTTAACTATACTAGTGAATTTTTTCCAAAATTTGCAAATAGGTTATCAGTGCTATAATTACCACTGTGGAAAATGAGTAGTACTAACTAAGCTGCTTTGATGTGTTATGTTTTTAACCAAAAATGTTTTGAGAAAGCGAATTAAGAATCTTTAATATTACTATATAGTCCTGTTTTTATTTTTGTTAATTTTGCCCCCCAGTTTTTCTGAGGTATGCTTGACTAAAGATATCAAATAAAATGTACATATAAATGTACAATGTGATTTTAGGTATGTTTGTATTATTTGTGTCTGTGTGTATGTATGACTTTAATCAAGCAGTTAGCCGTTTATATTCTTGGCTTCTGAATCCATGAATTTAACCAACTGCAGATAGGAAATACTCAGGAAAAAAAATCTAATGTTGTTGGCTTGTACTGTGTGCTTTGCCTGGTTGCATTTGTGCTGAATATGTACAGACTTCTTTTTGTCATTATTCCTAAATAATACAGTAAATCAAGTATTTACATATCATTTACATTGTGTTAATAGTATTATAAGTAATCTAGAGATGATTTAAAGTATATGGGAGGATAGCATAGGTTATATACTAATATTATCATTTTATATAAGGGACTTAAGCATCTGTGAATTTGGTATATCCTCAGGGGTCATGGAATTAATCCCCGCAGACACAGAGTTATGATTATATCCCTCAGCTCACATGGTTTTTTATGATTTTTCAGGGAGCATGACAAAAAAACTTGAGATCAACCTTCATAGCAAATTTCAGTACAATATTAAGTATAGTTGCCAATCTGTAAGTTATTTCTCTAAAACATATTCATCCTGAAAACTGAAACCTTATACTCTTCAACCAGTGTTTCCCTGTTTACCCATCCCCTTGCAACTATCACCATTCTACTCTTTTCTTCATGAAAACGACATATAGATTGTACATCAAAGTGACATGCAGTATTCGTCTCTGGGTCTGGCTTATTTCACTTAAAATATAGTGTAATGTCCTCCAGTTTCATCCAAAGTGTAGTGTTGCAGAATTTCCCTTTTTTTAAGGCTGAATAATATTCCATTGTATATGTATCTCATACTTTCTTCATCAATCCTTCAGCAGATGCTTAGATTGTTTCCATGGCTTGGCTGGTTTGAAAAATTCTATAGTGAACATCGGATCATGGGAATGTTAATATCTCTCCAAGATACTTATTCCATTGGGTATATATTCCAGAAGTAGAGTTGCTGTATCATGTGGTAGTTCAGTTTTGGTTTGTTTGTTTGGGTTTTTTTTTTTTTTTTTTTTTTTTTTGGAAACTATGTAATGTTTTCCATAATGTACAAATTTAAATTCTTACTAGCAATGTACAGAGTTTCTCTTTTATCTACATCATCAACACTTATCTCTTGACTTTTTAAAAATAGCCATTCTAACAGGTATGTTGTAACATCTCATTTTGGTTGTATTTCTCTGATGATTAGTCATGTTGTTCATCTTTTCACATACCTATTTGCCATTTATATGTCATCTTTGGAAAAATGTCAGGTACCTTGCTCATTTTTTTTAATTACTTGCTTTTATGCTATTTATTTGTATGAGTTGCTTGTATTTGGATATACACCTCATTAGAAATATGGTTTGCAGATATATTTTCTCATTCTCTAGGTTGCATTTTCTGTTGATTGCTGCTTTTGCTGTGGAGAAGCCTTTACTTTAATGAAATCTCTTTTACATATGTTGCTTTTGTCGCCTGTGCTTTTAGCATCATCCGGAAAATCAGTCGCCCAGACCAATGTCAAAAGTGTTTCTCTGATTCGTACAAGTAGTTTTAAGAATTCCAGTATTACGATTTCAATTTCATTTTCAATTGATTTTTATAATATGGTGTGAGACAAGTGTTCTGTTCTTCTCATTCTTAAAAATGTGGAATTCCATTTTTCCCAACACCTTTATTGAAGATACTATTCTTCCTCCATTGTGTATTCATGGCGTTGTCATGATTACTATCAAATATCAATTGACCTTATAAATTCATGGTTTTATTTCTGGATTCTTTATTTTGTCCTACCAGTACGTGTGTGTGTCTTTTTGCAACTCTTTTGATTACTGTAGCTTTATGATATAATTTGAAATCAAGAAGTATGATGCATTCACTTTTGTTTTCATCAAGATTGCTTTCACTCTAGAGAGTCTTTTGTGGTTTCACATGAATTTACAATTATATTCTTATTTCCATTGCAATGCTTTTGGTATTTTCATAGGAATTGTACTAAATTGTACTTTTGTTATTATGGACATTTTAACCATATTCTCATAATTCAGGAACACCAGATATCTCCAGTTTCCTTCGATAGTGTTTAATAATTTTTATTGTACAAATCTTTTCACTTACTCTATTTTTTTAATCACTGTCAGTGGGATTGTTTCCTTACTATATTTTTTTCTGAGACTTCATTGTTGGGGTATAGAAATATAATTTTTTGTAGATTGATTTTTTTAAGTTGCAGATTTTCTTTACAGATTTTTTGTTGAGTCTTTAGGGTTTTCAGCATGTATGTTTATGACATCTGCAAACAATGTTACTTCTTTCACTATTTGGATCTTTTTTATTTCTTATCTAATTGCTCTGGAGAGAACTTCTACTACTGTGTTTAATAGAAGTAGTGAGAGTGGACATCCTTGCCTTGTACTGGATGTCAAAGTGAAAGCTTTCAGGTTTTCACCACTATGATAACTGTGGGTTTTTCATACATGGCCCTTAATTATATTGGAGTAAGTTCCTTTAAAAAAAAAAGTTAATGACATGGATTTGAACTCTGTCAAATGCTTTTCCTCATCGATTGCTATGATCCTGTGGTTTTCTTTCATTTTATTCATGTGATATGTCTTATAGACTGATGGCATCATCCTTACATTCAGGGATAATTCTCGTGTGGTCATGGTTTATCATCTTTTTAACATCCTGTTTAATTTGGTTTGTTAGTATTGTATTGAGGATTTTTGTCTCTCATGTTCATCATCAGAGATATTGTAGTTTGGTCGATGGGCTTTGTTGTTTTTCTCTTATGGCTTTTTTATTAGGGTGATGGCTACCATAATAAAATTGAGTTTGGAAGTTTTCCCACTTGTTCTGTTTTTGAAAGAATTTTGAAAGAATAGTTATAAAATCTCTTTTGAATGGTAGAAGTCATTTAGAAAGTTGTCTATCCTGACCTTATGTTTATTGATTTTTTTATTATTAATTCATTCTTCTTGTTATTGGTTTGTTCATTATTTCTATTTCTTGATTTGACTGGTTGTATGTTTTTTGGAAAATTAGTGACTTCTGGATTTTTATGATTATATTATGATGTGAAAATTATTCATGGTAATCCATTATGATTTTTATTACTCCTAAATTTGGGTGTTCTCTCTTTTTTCTTAGGATAGCTAACAGTTGCCCAATTTTTTTTTTAACTTGTAAACTTTAAAATTTTTTCTGTTCTCTTTTTCATGTTATTTACTTTTTTATTACTTGTAAACTTTTCTAGTTCTATGAAATATAATATTAGATTGTTTGAGATCTTTTAATATAAACTATATTAATATAATTTTTCCTCTTGCTAGTGCTTTTCTGCATTCTATAAATTTTGATATGTTGTGTTTTCATTTTCTCAAGATATTATTTAAGTTCTCTTTTTATTTTCTCTTTACCAATGGTTGTTCAGGAGTGTTATTTTGTTTCTGTGTGTTTGTGAATTTTTCTGTTTTCTAGTTTCATTACATTGATCAGAAAAGATACTTGGAATGATTTCCTACTTCTTGAATTCGTTGCCTTTGAGACTTAACATGTGATTCTCTTGGATAAAGTTCTTTATATGCTTGAGAAGAATGTGTTATTATACTGCAGGATGGAAAGTTCTGTATATGTCCACTAGGTTTGTTTAATTTCTGTGATTGTTCAGTTCTGCTGTTCTCTTAACAGTTTTCTGTTGAGGAATCCAGTATAGAGTAGAATGTTGAAGTCTCCTATTTTTTGCTATTTGTACCTTCATATTACTCAGTGTTAGCTTTATATATTTAGGAGCTTTGATATTGGGTTACTATAATTGTTACATCTTCCTATTGAATTACTTTTTCATTATGTAATGCTCTTGTGACTTTATTTTTATTAGTTTCAAGTATACAGGACACTGGTTAGACATTTATGTAATTTATGAAACATTCAGCCTGATTGCTCTTTCTCTCCTCTGGCTCTTTAACTAAGCATTACATTACTGCTGACTGCATTCCCTATGCCCTGCTCCCCATCTCTGTGACCATTTAACAATTACTGATTTGTACTTCTTTAACCCTTCATTCCTTTCTCCCAGCCTCCCAAACCCCCTCCCCTCCAGGCATCTTCTGATGTGTTTAAAATTTTGTCTGAACATATTAGTTGTCTTACATATGTCTGAATATAACATATAGGTATAATTATATTCACCCCTGATTTCTTTTGGTTACTATTTGCATGGAATATGTTCTTTCTTCTCTTCACTGTTAGCTAAAGTTAGTCTATTTAAGGCAGCATATTGTGAGGTCTTCTTTTATCCATTAGCCACTGTGTGCCTTTTGAATTTAACCCATTTACATTTAAAGTATTGAACGCTAGTTAAGGATATTCTCTTGCCTTGTCTAATTGTTTTGAGTGTTTTATACTTCCTCTTTTGCTTCCTATTTGCTGTCTTTGAGATTATTTTTCAGTGGTATACTTTTATTCATTTCTCTATATTTTGTGTATGTAATAAAAGTTTTTTTCCTCACTTCTGTGAGAGATATATAATACTTTTACAGTAATTTTTAGCTGATATCTCCAGTCATTGACAGAAAGTTACATTTGCAACTAATTTCTCCATATTCTTGCAACACTTGTGTGTGTATATATATATATATAGTACTCATCTTAATTGGTGTGAGATTGTATTTCCTTTTAGTTTTTGTTTTCATTTCCCTAATAACTAGTGATGTTGAACACATTTTCATATTCTGTTCCTTCAGTCATATTATTCTTTGCAGAAATGACTTCAAGCCTTTTGCTCTTTCTCTATTTTCATATTATTGATGTCACAATTTATATTATGTGTATTGTGTAATTAATAATCTATACTTACAGTTTATAAAAAACTTTTGCCTTTTAACTTTAATAGATTTAATAATGATTTGTGTATCATCCTAACAAATTAGAATGTATTGAATTTGATGCTGTTTCTACCAGTGAGTTTTATACTTTCGTGTATTTTGTGTTAATAATTAGCATTCTTTCATTTTGGCCTGAAGAACTACTTCTAGCTTTTCTTGTAGATAATTGTGGTGATGAACTCTCAACATTTATTAGGGCGCCTTTAAATTTCTTTAGTTTCTGAAAAATAGCTTTATTAGACACAGTATGCTGGTTAATAGTTTTTTTTTTTCCTTTCTGTAGCACTTGGACTGCCAAGTGCTAGTTTCATGGGAAGTTCTTTTTATGTGATTGTTTGCATTTTTCTGGCTGCTATCAGAATTTTCTCTTTAAGTTTTAATGATTGGATTATAATGTCTCTTGGGGTAATCTTTGTATTGAACATGTTTGAAGACCTTTGGAGCTTCATGAATTCTGGTATCCTTACCCTCTCCTTCCCCCTCTCCCGCTCCCCCAATATTGGTAACTTTTCAGCTATTATTTCTTTTATGAGATTTCTACCTTTTGTCTGTCTTTTATTTCTGGGACTCCCTGCATGTTTTAAATATTTGTCTTGATGCCCTATAAATCTCACTATTTTTAATTTTCTTTCCTCTTTTAACTAGGCAGTCAGCTGACGTCTCTTGAAGTTCAAATATCCTTTTTTTTCATTTGATCTAGTCTGCTGTTGCAACTCTTCTTTGCATCTTTTTTTATTCCCTGTATTCATCAGCTGCAGAATTTATGTTGTTATTTATAAAAATACCTGTTGCAGATTTCTCATTTTGTTCATGTATCGTGTTCCTGAGTTCAGTGAGTTACCTATGTTCTCTTAAAGCTTGCTTATCTTTTTTAAAACAACCGTTTTGGAATTTTTATTAGGCAGTTCATAGATCTCAAATTTTGTGGAACAGTTACTGGAAAATTATTAATTTGGTGGTGTCATGCTATCTTGATTTTGTGTGTGTGAGTATGTTTCTGGTGGCTTTGTGTGGATGTGTGCACATTTGATGGGGTAGTCACCTATTCCATATTTCACAGACTGGAAAAGACTTCAGTTTAATTGGGTGCAGTTGTGCTGGATTGATGGCGTGTGGCAGTTCCTGTTCCAGGAGGGTATAATGTTCCTTTTCTAGTGGAGGTATAGCAACAAATCTTTCTCCGGCTTCCACATTTGCTGTGGCTCCCTCTACAGATATTATCTGTGGCTTCTCTGCAGCTTTCTCTGCTGGGCTTGGCCGCAGTGGCAAAAGTGTGGTTGTTTAAGTTTTGCTGGGTTCCTCCTGTTTTCTTTTCCCTCACATGAGGGGAGACTGTAACTAGATGGATCTCTTGGCATTGAGCTAGCTGTTCTTTGTTTTAATTGTACTTGGCATACAATATCATATTTCTGGTGTACAACATATTGATTAGACATTTATATTACTTACAAAATGATCATGCTGATACTGATTCAAAACTCTGCTTCATCTAATCTTTTAATTCCTCTTCTGGTATTCTTATTTCAGTTATTGTATTCATTTCTGACTGGTTATTCTGTATCTTTTGTATCTTATATTTCCTGTGTCTTAGTTAAGTTCTCTCACTGATTTCCTCTACTTCTCCCTTAAGTTCATTGAGTGTACCTAAAACTGGTGTTTTGCATTCCTTGTCTGGAAGAATGCTTGTTTCTATTTTGTTTAATTCCTTTTCTGGAGCTTTGTTCTATTATTTTACTGAGGTTGTTTGTTTTGTCTCACCATTATGCTGCCTCCTTATGTTTGTTTTTATGTTTTAGGTAAGGCCGCTGTGTCTCCTAGTTAGTAGAGTGGCCTTATGTAGTAGGTGCTTGTATGAACCAGTGGTTCAGTCTACCTGGTAACCTGAGCTGGGTGTACCAGGTGTTTCTTGTGTGTTTCTTGTTAATAGTTTAAGCTGTTGCCATTTGCCGTCAATGGAGGGATTGACCCTTAGGCTGATTGGCAGTGAGAACTTGCCCTGACTACAGTGGAGGAACTGACTTACAGAGTGTGTTGTCCTAGGATGTGGCTCTGGATGCTGTGGCACAGACTGAACTAGTCACTGGGCATGCACGGCCGGGTGTCCTGGGAGGGGATCTATTATAGGCCAAGTTCAACCACAGCCTGTGCCCTCCACGGGGTTACATGGAATGAGCCACCAAGCAATCCACAGGTGGCCACCACCTGCACTGGGCTTGGATGTGCCTTGAGAGGCAGGCCAAGCTGCAAAGTGAGGTGTCTGCCACTAGTGCTTGGCTTAGGGCTGCTCAGGAAGAGTTCCAGGGCACGCCAAAGCCAGATGTTATTTGTTTAGGTTTTTTGAATTTTTGAGAGACTTTAGGTAGGACTACAACATGAGCCAAGACAGGCCGTTTATCTGGAAATTCTCTAGAAGCACAGCTTGGGCAGGTCTGAAAGTGGGGCATGGTTTCAGGGAATCACCAAGGCAGGGTGACTTGTCTTAGCCAAATTAATGGATACTCAGATATGGCAGCCACCTATGTCTGCATGTCAAGAGGAGTAAGGGTATCACAAAGGAAAAATGGCTCTGCCAGCACTTCTGTCCAGGAAAGGACTGTCAGCTTTTGTCCTGAAGCCAGACAAATCTGTTCCTTCCTATATGTCCCCCGCACCTTTCGAGCTGTTAACCCAGCACTGGAGTTCAGAATGAGTGAGTTCATTATCAAGTAACTCTGTATGGGCCCCAGAGGCAGACTTTCATCTTGCTCATCCACAATCTTTTCTGGTTTTCACAGCTAGAAGTTGTAGTGACTTCTGTTACCATACCGCATTGGAACCCTGGACTGAGGAGTCTTTTGTGGGTTAGGACCCCTCACTCCTCCAGGGAGATCTCTATAATCATCAACTGCTTATTTGATTGTGTCTCCATGCCACCTAACAGTTGTAAGATAGCTTCTTGTGTGCGTCCACAGTTGTAGGACTTGTGTTCAACTAGACATAAGGTGATTCTCATGACGGATGTCTTGTATGTAGTTAAGTTATAATGTCAACATGGTCATGAGAGAGGCACAGCATTTACCTACTCTGCCATCGTGACCGGGAGCCTCAGCTATTCTTGACTCAGAGATGGGATAACATAAGAAATGTGTTTCCTATCCTTTTTATGTAGCCATCCTTGGTTTGTGTGTTAAAGCCTCCTATTTCATTCTGGAACTCTCTCAGAATTATTTTTGTTGATATTTCGTTGTGTTGATATATCATTGTGGGTTTTTTTTTTTTTGGACAGAAAACATGGAGACCTTCTGCCCATAATCTGACTGACATGGCTCCATTTCTCTCGTTTTCACACAGCGTTTTGTCTGATCCCATGCCTTTCCCTGTTATTTATATTATACTTCCTGAATTACTTTCTTAATTAATGTCGTTATCCATGAACTTGGAATATATATTAGCAGCTATTCGTAGTCTTTTATCAAATAATTGTGACCAGTTGAAAGGTACTGCAAATTTCTTATAGAATTCTCAGTTTCTCCTTCTCTTTGTAAAATTGCTGTTATTTATTTTACTTACTACCTAAAACTATATATACTCTTCAATTCAATTTTTATTGTTACATGAACACACTATAAAATATGAACACACTATAAATCAGTTGAGAAAAAAAGATTTTTGTCTTAATTTATTCTCTGATGCTTCAGAATTTTTTATTAATGTAAGGTCTTTATTATTGCATTTAGGTCACAGCATCTGAAAACAATTACTTTTATTTAAAAGCAGTTAATAAATTATTTTTTACAAAAGGCTAGTTAATACTTTCCATTACAAATCTAAATGTCCAGATTTCTAACATATTCTTTTTCTTCTTTCCAATTTATTTCTTTTTACATATTTTGTAAGACAACTCTACTGGCAACTATTTTCCTCAGTTTTGTTTAGGAAAGTGTTTTTCTTCAATTTTTAAGCATCATTTTTCTATATACAGAATTCTAGTTGGTGTGGGTTTTTTAATTTATTTTCTTTCAATGCTTTAAATTTCTCACTCAGTTAACTTCTTGCTTTAATGGGTCCTTAAGAGATATCCAAGATAATTGTTACTCCTCCGTCAGTAAGGTTTTTTGTACCTCTCACATGTTTCAGATTTTCTCTTTGTCTTTATCAACAGTTTAAATATGAAATGCCTACCTGAAGATATTTTTTTTTTAGATATTGTTATTCTTACTGTGTTTATAGTTTTCTTGAGGTGATTTGGAGTCTGTCATTAATTTTGATAGTTTCTATGTTATTGCTTGAAATATTTTTTGTTTTCCTACCTTCTGTGATGTTCCCAGTTATGCTTATGATGTATCTGTTGTAGTTGTCTCTCTCACTCACTTTTTTTGTTTGTTTCCAGTTTCTTTTGACATATCTTTAAGCTCATTATTTATTCAGTTATGTCACTCTTTAGATGAGCCCATCTCAGACATTCTTTTTTCTTGACCTCTAGCATTTACTTGATTTTTTCTTAGCATTTCCATTACTCTGTGTACATTGTTCCTCCATTCTTACATGTTGTCTAGTTTATCCATTTGAGCCATTAGTATATTAACTGTATATATTTTAAATTTCTGGCCTCGTAATTCTTAACACCATGCCATATCTGTGTCTGGTTATGACGTTTGCTCTTCTTTGCAAACTGTCATTTTTTCTTTGTATGCTGCAATTTTTGTGGCAAGCGGGACCTAATGTATTAGGTAAAAGTTAAATGAGCCTTTAAAATACGATTTTATGTTTATGTGGCTTTGACTTTGGCTGTGTTTACTGTTTATTATAGATGTTGTCAGAACCTAAAATTTTCTTTGGGATCCTCATTTTTGTCTGTCTTCTTAGATTTCTCTAGAGAACTCTTGAGATCTGAGATGTTTAATTCTTTCAGTTAAATACATGTTCTATAGGGACACTATTGATGTGGGTAAAGGAAGTATTCTGTCCTTTCATAATCAGAGTGCACTCAGCTTTTGTTTATCAGAGAATGTCTTTATTTCATCCTCCATTTGAGATACGGTTTTTAGATGTTGTATTTCTGCTTAATTTTTTTTCAGCACTTTGCATATATTAGTCTACAGCCTTCTAATGAGAAAGAAGTTAATGATAATCTTGTTAACAATCCTTTGTACCTGATGAGACACTTGTGTTGCTACTTTCAAGATTCTGTCTTTGTTTAGCCTTTTGAATATAGTTTGAATATAGTTCATCTTGATATGGGTCTGTTTGAGTTCATTAATGTTCTTGTAAAAGCTCTTCAAACAGTGAAAATCAGCTTAAAATTATTTAATAAATGGTTTAATAAATGATAAAAATGAATTTGAAGTTGATTTTGGTGTTTTACCATGGCTGTGGAACAGTCTTTTTCTAAATTTATAAGAACTATTAATTTTTTATTTTTCAATAGGCGATACATACAGACATCTAGCTTGTAAATAAGTAATGTTTACCAGCAGAACTATTGAGCCACCACTATGTTGTAGGTTCTAGTCATGGAATACCTAAAATAATATTGTACTGTTGACTGACAGCCTTATTAATAAATAGTCAATTAACATTTGTATGGTAATATTTGTATTTTTTTATTGTATTATAGTAAAGTTAGAAAAAAGAAAATATAAGAACAAGAAAACATTTTCTGTACTGTACATATTTATTGAAAACAGCTCTGTAAGTAGGCATTGATGTTCAAACCTATGCTGTTGAAGGGTCAACTGTAGTTATTTTAGAAAAAAATAATACAATATACAACATTAAAGATATAGATAAATCAGTGAAGTTTCTGGTAGTAGAGATTTTTCCAAAGTTTCTCAAATGGATGATACACAGATAATGGTCCTTTAAATTTGGTATATAAATTAGATCATTGGAATTGCTTATTAAAATGTAGATTGCTGGGCTCTCTTCTTGACTTCCTGAATCAGTAAATATAGGGGGCCCAAGAATCTATGTTTCGAGGAAGTTCCCCTTTTCTTGGATAATGCTGGTGCTGCAGATCTGACAGCTGTATTTTCATAACTACTGTCATTTGAGGAATAGCTTCGTCTATATTGGATTTCTGTTAGTTTGTTTTAAAGGACAGTTCATTGAAAACAATTCTCTTGGAGGCCAGGAAAGGTCTGTAGAGCTTACTACATGGCACCTAGTCTAATCTCTGTAGGTATTTTTATATTGTTCCAAGGAGGTTTTAAAAGATATCCTGCAAAAAAATATATTTTTTTCTCCATGTATTCTTCTTGCCCTTTACATGGTCTAAGCCTGGTTAACAGCACATGTTAAAGACTCTGAGGACTCAAATAATGAGAATCTCTAATCCAGTAATTCCCATCCTAATTAGTTACAATTGAGGTTAACTCCCTGAAAAAAACCTTTAAGTTTATCTATATTGTGAGGCTATTGATTGCTTTTCTTTTTACTATCATTTATCTCCCCTATTAAAGGTAAACCAGTGTTGGAATAATTTGTTATTGTTTTTATTCATGAAAGTAATACTATTATATATAAAATGGGTTTTTTTACAGAACTGTTCGTCAGTTGGCACAGGAACAGTTTTTTTTAATGTGCACCAGATGTTGCATGGGAAACAGATCTCTGCTTTTCTTCATTACTCTGCTCTTTACCATTTTAGGGGTAAGTTATTTTTTAATAGACTTACTAATATGCTTCTTTTTGAAAATGAACATTGAGGAAATCAAGTTTTCACTGGTTTTTATTAAAATTACATTGGTCATATAATTATTTTATTAGTTTCTATACTATTTGAAGACTTTTTCACTTGCTTTTTTATAAATACTTATGGAAAAACTAACCTTGGAAAAATAGAAATTGAAGAACTTAACTGTTTTATGTCATTAATATAAGGTATTGCCACTTGATTTTCATCAGTTCTCTGTGTTTTAAAAAAATTAAAATGAATGCTGAGAATGAACCTGTGAATTTATATTTTTTCAATTATATTTCAGAATACAGCAAGGGAGAGAGGTAAACATTCAGGTGACTATTTCACTCTTCTGCGACACCTTCTTAATTATGCTTATAGCACTAATATCAATGTACCTAATGCTGAAGTTCTTCTCAACAATGAAATTGACTGGCTCAAAAGGATTCGGGTACGTTGTATAATATTAAGTTTGTTACATCATTTAAAAGAGGGTTATTAAGAGTTTATAATTTTGAGTATATTAAACAACCCTAAGAATAATAAAAATGAAAAAATATATTACTATTAATGATCAGTTAATAACTATGATTCTTAGAAGGTACAACTTGTTTTATATAAATGTCTTACTTTAGTTGGAATGTAGAGTGCTAGCGTTCACTTTTGGTAGTTTTGACCTTTTTACAAATTGCCATTCTATTAAATGTTCTTTAAAGTTTTTTAAATCAAAAGAATCTGATTAGCATTTATTATTATCCATCCAATACCTTTTATATATACAGTACTGTAAAAATATATTTCTGAAATGTATAGCTTTTGGCTTTCAGATTAGCATTCTCTTAGTGCTTTATAAAGCCTAATTTTTGAATAGGATTTTTCACCCTTTGCACCATTAACATTATGGACCACATGATTTCTTGTTTTTAAGAGCTTTGCTGTGCATTGTAGAATGTTGAGCAGCAGCTCAGCCTGAAATCAGTAAGTGGATCTTAGTAATTCCCCCTTTCTTCCCTGTTGTGAAAAACAAAAAATCTCCAGATGTTGCCAATGTGCTCTTTAAACAAAATTGCTCACAATTGCTGTTTAAAGAGGCTTTATAGAATAAATTAGAACTATCTGAATAAAAAAGGTTTGGAGAAATTATATCTGAAGTATCACTCCCCTCCAGCTCTTTTATGTTCCGAGTTCTTTTGTCTTCCTTTCTTAAGTTAGGGTTATCATGTTTTTACTTTGGCAGGATAATGTTAAAAACACTGGTGAAACAGGTGTTGAAGAGCCTATTTTAGAAGGCCACCTTGGGATAACCAAAGAGTTATTGGCCTTTCAAACATCTGAGAAAAAGTATGTTGGTTGTGAAAAAGGAGGTGCTAATCTCATTAAAGTAAGTTCTAAGTTTGATACTGAACTAATTCTGACTCTTAAAATGTTAGCTAATTTATCTGTTTGAGCTGCATAGTATCTTGTCTTTGAGATACTATCTTGGTCTTTTTTCTTTGTTTATATTATGAAAACCTTTATCTCTGTGAGATTTACATTATTTTTTGGTGTCTCTTTTCAGTGAGATTTTTAAATTAATTAGAAATCAAAGGTCAGATAATATTTTAGAAAGTTAATAAGCAACATTAATGATTTTACTATTAAGTAAATCTGAATTTTAACTTGATTACTTTTTAAAATAAGGAAAACTTATGCAAGAGCTCATCTTTTACATTTTACATGTTTAATGCAATTTTTTTCTGCTGTGTCTTACAGTGCAGGAAAGTGTCACTTTCTTTAAAAGTGTCATTTTAATGTATTTTGTTTTTAAATAGATATTTTAGTTCACATTTAATTAGGTTTAGTTCACATTTAATTAGGAATAGGTTTATTTACAATACATTTTTTCTTAAATTGTACTCAGCTTTTTTTAATACCTTAAAACACCTGAAAAACTGAGTATGTTTAGTATAGTTAAGTGTTTTGAGGTAGACTTGTATTTTATTATTTGAAAATTCAAAATTGTTTTTGAGATGTAAAGAGATGTTTAATTCTGTCAAATAATTATAAAAATTCTTCCAAGGGATATATTTTTCCTAAAATGTATGTTATTGTTTATTGTTTGTTTTTTAACTTTTAGGAATTAATTGATGATTTCATCTTTCCCGCCTCCAAAGTTTATTTGCAATGTATGAGAAATGGAGAACTTCCAGCTGAGCAAGCTATTCCAGTCTGTAGTTCACCAGCTACCATCAGTTCTGGTTTTGAACTACTTGTAGCATTAGCAGTTGGCTGTGTAAGGAATCTCAAACAAATAGTAGACTGTTTGACTGAAATGTATTACATAGGCACAGCAATAACTAGTAAGTATTTTAACTTGTAAAGTTGGTTATTGGTTAATAATATTTCCATGTTTAAAATTCCAGGTTTTTATTTTTTTCTTTTAGAAAATGTTTAACTTGTGTTTATTTTTAGCAACTGGTAATTAGTTTAATAATTTTAACAATTATAGGTAAATTCAAGACCATTATAAGAACAGAAACTTTATATAAAAAAAATTTTAATGTATATTCAAAGGCTATCCTGTGGGTGTTTAATGTAACTTGACAAAACCTTTACTTGTATTATACATGAAATGAAAATCAAGCTCTATGTTCATAAGCTAAATTTAAAGCTACAGAATTTCATCCTTAAAACTAAATGATGTATACTTTGGAAAGAATTTCAAGCTCTCACGTGTAGATTGCTTACTCTTACTTTAATCTGAGTTCCAAAGTTATAGCTTGGAAAGTCAAGTGTGAGAAGGTACCATTAAAGTGCATTTAAATATATATTTTCAATTAACATATTAGACCCATCTCAGCCCCAGGACCTAGAACATCCTGTAACAATTGAAACTCAAAAGAAAGTGAGGTATAAGCAAAACAGAAAATAACAACATAAAGTCTACTAAATTTTAAAGAAAGCCAAAGTTAGAGAATATAATATAGTATTTAATACAAATCTTTAAAAATTATGTGTTTGCAAACACCTAAACTTACCTTTCTTATGCTGTTTTTCAGATTATAAGGAAGTTTTCAGTCACACTTTAGGACATCCTAGCTACATTTATTTATACTTTGGAATCTGTATATTTATGTGCCACATGATGACATTTTGGACAACAGTAGACCAAACACATACAACAGTGGGCTTATAAGATTATTTTTGTTGCTGTTTTGATTAGACGTTTTCTGCTACCTTGTGTTCCAAGCCACCTTGGAACATTTAACATTTTAGACAAAAATGGCCAGACACATATAATATTGGGCCTATGAAATTATAATGCCACTGAAAAATTTCTTTTGCTTAGGAATTCCTAGCATGATATCATAGCACAATACTTTATTCATGTGCTGCTAGTGTAAACAAACTTCCTGCACTGCCAATTGTATGAAAGAATAGCACTTACAATTATGTACAATACATGATACTTAATAGTGCACAACAGTATTGCTTTATGTATAACTCTGCTATACTTTTATCATTACTTTAGAGTATACTCTTTCTACTTATATTTTTTACAGCAAACTATTACTGTGCCTGTTAGGTACTGGCAGCAGACTCATCCATCTCCTGTTGACCAGGTCTCTTGATTGCATCATTTTCTTCTCAGCTAGATTTAGTCTTGTTGTTTCTTCATCATGGCTCCAAACTGTGCAAATTCTATTGCTACTGTTGCCAGTACGAGGCCACATCTAGTGACTGACCTGAAACAAAATTAAAAGTGATGAAGGACAATGAAGGGAAAAGTCAGTGAGGGTTCTTGCTTACCAGTCAGGCAGTTCCCTTTCCACCATGGCAATGATCTTGAAGAACAAAGTGACAGATGTCAAAGAATGTGCTTATTGGAGGCACCAAGACCGACACTTGAGAAGGGACTAGATCACAGATTAAGAAACTGCTAATGACCTGGATTGAAGACCAGACACAACGCAGCCTTCTCAGCACCATGACAATCACAGCCAAAGCAC
Source organism: Eonycteris spelaea (assembly GCA_003508835.1). Lineage (NCBI taxonomy): Eukaryota > Metazoa > Chordata > Mammalia > Chiroptera > Pteropodidae > Eonycteris > Eonycteris spelaea. The sequence continues at coordinate 257,445 of PUFA01000494.1, read as the reverse complement.
AAAGGTTGTTTGAGATGTTGAAAGAAAAGGCGGGACCCAACTACAACGTTGAATTTACTGTAACACATTGGCTGATGAGTCTTTGAATGCTGATGTGAATGCAGCAGCAGAGCTTCGGGAAACTCTAGATAATGCGGTTTGTGGAGGCAAATGACACAAATAAATATTTAATATGAAGTAAATCTCCCTATCCTGGAAATGAATGCCTGAAGAAACTTTAACCCATAAGGAGGCCAAGTCAATGCCAGTTTCAAGGCTTCTAGGGACAGGATAACGGTCTCACTTGGGGGTAGTGACACAGGCTACAAATTGAAGCCACTGCAAGCTGGCACCGTGAGAACCCTAGGGCCTTCAAGCATATCAGTAGGGACACACTGCCAGTGTCCTGCAGGAGCAATGAGAGTCATGGATGACTCTTCCAAGATGCCCTCCTGAACTGCTGTGTCAGCGAAATGGAGAAGTACTGTTTGGAGAATAGCATACCTTTCAAGACTTTGCTTATTGATAATAATGCTCCCAGAGATCCTTTTGTTGGTGATCTTCATCGCAATAGCAAGGTGGTACTTCTCCCCACAAACAGTACCTCTTTGATCAAACCAACGGGTCAAGGAGTTCTAGGAGCTTTGGGGCCTACTTCCTGAGCAGGACCTTGGCCCAGACTATTGTTGCTACAACCGAGGAAGACACTGAGAAAACACTGGTGTTGTTTGGAGGCATTACGTCTATGATTGTATCAGGACCTTGTTTGGGCTTGGGGTGATGTCACCAAGGAGTGCGCAGTGACATCTAGAAGAAGCCACTTAAGAGGTTCACCCATGACGTCAGAGGATTTGCCAAAGATTAGGAGGCTGCAAAAAGCACAAAGCAGTAGCTGAGATGACAGACTAGTTTACTCACTGGGCGTGGATGAGGATGACAGTGAGGAGCTTCTGGACGTGGTTCCGGGGGAACTGACTAATGACAGGAACACACAGCTGAAGAGACGAGAGGAAAGGAAAGGAAACTGCAGGAGAAGGAAAAGAACACCCAAGAAAATTGGCAGCGAAGCCTTTGGCAGAAGCTTTTGCAGACCTTAGCAAGCTCCTTAAGAAGGCTGAAAACATGGACTGTAACACCAAAGGCTTTCAGTGGTGTGTTATCTGCTTACAAGGAAACTTCTGTTAAAAACAAACAAACAAAGAAAGAAAACCAAGCAAACTACCATGGACATGTCTCTGAAAAGAGTGATAGCTCCAGAAGAAGAGCCTCAGGCAGGTTCTCTGGCAGGTGTTCCAGAAGAAGGGATTGTTATCACAGAGGGGGACAGTTCCGAACTTGTTACTGCCCCTGAAGACCTTGTAGTGGGTGGAGGTGGGGGCAGTGATGCTGATGATCCTGACCCAGTGGAAGCCCAGCCGAATGTCTCTGTTTGTGTGTTACTCTTTAACAAAACATTTTAAAAGTTTTTAAAAATTTTTTTAAATGAAGAAAAACCTCATAGAATAAAGATATAAAGAGAAAATATATGACCTGAGAAAGAACTCGTCAAGATGGACAAGTGGTAGGTAAATGCTTTGCTCACCTCCTTCCATGACCACAATATTACTACTAAATGATAGAACAACCATCATGGAGAACCACCTGAAGACTAGTTTGTTTGTTACACTTCAACGAAAAGTTTAAAAAGTGAAAAAAAAAAAAGATAAAATTTACAGAAATGTCGTACAGCTAGCAATGTGTTTGTGTTTTAAGCGAATTGTTACAATAGTCCAACATATTTAAAAAGTTTTATGTTTATGAAGTAAAAAATTACATAGGTTAATTGACAAAAACTCGTTCTAATAAAATTACTATGGCCTAAGTGTAGTGTTTATAAAGTGTACACAGGTACAGTTATGTTCTAGGCCTTCATATTCACATCACCACTCACTCACCCAGAGCACTTTCCTGTAGTCTCCATTCATGGTAACGTCCTCTGTAAGTGTATAATTTTTAATCTTTTACACCATATTTTCACTGCATTATTTTTGTTAGGTACACAAAACATACCGTTATGTTACAGATGCCTACAGATTTGTGTCATATAGAGTTAAGTGCATCCTGTGTGGTATTCTCACAAGATGAAATCACCTAAGGATATTACACTGTCATTATTGAAGGCACCAAGACTATCTTTAAGCAATGCACGATAGTATCAAGAGGATATTCTTGAAAACTTAGTTTTCATTATTTAATGAGTTATGAATTTCATTGTTACACAATTTACATATAAAAGAAGATATACATTAAAAGTATTAAGTTTTTAGCCATTTTATTTTTCTGGTTTAGAGAGGTCTGTGTATATGCAAATTGTACATATGTACTTCTCTTTTCATCTTTTTTTTAACGGAAATACGCTACAGTGTTCTTCACTGTGTTTTGTACTTTGTAATACATCTGTCAACACAGAAAGCTCTGTCTAATTCTGATTATCAACTGTAGCTTGCAGTCTAAAGTAGCAATTTATGTTTAAGTTGTTTTTAGTTTTATGGTAAATGGAGGCTATGTGTTATCAAAGACCTTTCATGTTCACTATGTAATTTTCTGCACAAAATAAAACTATGGGTAGTAGCAAGAGATTTTTACTCTTGGCCATTGAAGGTTAGTTTTTATGGTATGGAACCATGAGTTAAATATAAATGATCTTAAGTTTAATGTATAATTAAATAAAGTATATAGTTAAACTGATATGTTTTATTTTATTTAAAGTTGCAAACCGAGATAATTGAAGGTGCCGAAATGAAGCAGACCGATGGTTTGCACAAAGAAATTTATTATTATACCAGCTATATAACTTTCTAAGAAGCTTTAGATAGAAGCACCAGTAGAAGTAACTAATAAAAATATGGACTGATAAATATTTCTGTAGTATAGTGGCTATAGTGGTGAATGTATTGTTACTAATACTTACTTGTCAGCATAACAGTTACCAGTGGACAAGATGATGTTCGTGTTATGAGAATCTTTTTTTTTTTTTTTTTCTCAGCTTGTGAAGCACTTACCGAGTGGGAATATCTACCACCTGTTGGACCTCGCCCACTGAAAGGATTTGTGGGACTCAAAAATGCTGGTGCTACTTGTTACATGAATTCTGTGATCCAGCAACTATACATGATTCCTTCCATAAGGAACAGTATTCTTGCAATTGAAGGTACAGGCAGTGATATCGATGATGATATGTTTGGTGAAGAGAAGCAGGACAGTGAGGTAAATTTTAATTATAAACTCCGGTTTTTTTGTGTGTCAATATCTTGATACCAGATACTATTTTTCTCTCTTTTAATATGGTAGCATTCATCGGATTTTTCTGAACTACATTTGATAATAGGACAAGAATCTCTGAGCTACTGCCTCTGACATGTCATAATACTCATTATCAATAGACCTTAAACTGCAATTGGTAATCTTTATCACAAGTTTTTCTGATTATTTATTAAAGCAGCCATTAATTGTGTTTTATGTACTATGGTAAATATAGGTTGGTGTTTGTAAATACAAATATTTTTAGTTTTTTTAAACTGTATTTTCAATTCTGTAACTTTTTAAAGTATATTCCATTTATTCTACCTTTATATATTTTGTCAGTTTCATATTCTGTGCTTATTCTTTGGAGATACTCTCAATATTTTTCTTAATGCTTTATGGTTTTATCAACAGTGTTAGTTAACAATAGTAGATATTCAGGCATCCAAGTGACCAATGAAGAATAAGGCAATGAAAAGGTTAGGATTCAGCAGCTGGTAGAGTGGCTTTTACATAAATATGAAGGACTTAAGTTTTGCTTATGATTAATAACTTATTTCACCAAAGTTGCATTCATTTGTCTCCAGTTGTCTACGTAACTAAACCTTTCTATTTTATATTATACCACTTTCAGTTGAGTGTTCAGGATTATTCTTATGTGATCTTTTTATGAAAGATCATCTGAAATTGTGAAGATAAGTACTAATATAACTTGAAAGTTATACTTTACATATATAAAATATAAAGTAATGCAGATCATTCACTATTCATATTTGTCTCAACTTATTTCATTGTATTTTTTAAATTATGTTAACTTATCACTGATTTATTTTGGTATCTAGAGTAATGTTGATCCCCGAGATGATGTATTTGGATATCCTCATCAATTTGAAGACAAACCAGCATTAAGTAAGACAGAAGATAGGAAAGAGTACAATATTGGTGTCCTAAGACACCTTCAGGTCATCTTTGGTCATTTAGCTGCTTCCCGACTACAATACTATGTGCCCAGAGGATTTTGGAAACAGTTCAGGTAAATTATGGGTGGATGATAATTTTGGTTTTGTAAAAATATCTCAATATACTAATTTTGAAATCTTTTAATATTTAGCTAGAATGTATATTTCTTTAACTTTCACAGTAGTACTGCCTACTTCAGTTTTTTCTTTATCATGGTTTCAATAAGAAAGGTAAAAAACATCACTCTAGATTTTCCTCATTGCATTTTTTTTGTTTTCCTTTGTTCCTGTATCTCTAAGTTTTGAAAGTTATATGATCTTTCATAACTACTCAGCTCTGCTTTTGTAACAAGAAAGCAACCATAAACAATGGCTGTGTTTTAATAAAATGTTGTTCATGGACACTGAAATTTTAGTTTAAAACATTTTCTCATGTCATAAAGTACTACTACCATTTACATATATGTTAAACCATTTTAAGTCTTGGATGCTACATAGGCAGTTGGCTGGATTTGGCTCACGGACTGTAGTTTACTTAGTCATGATTAAGAGCCTTGATCAGAATCAAGTAGTCATAATTTCTGTGGGCATGACTACATCGTGGGGGATGATTTTACAGAATATCTTTCTTCTTGTGATATTAAGAGTCATATAGTTGTCAATGACCAAGTATGTTATTCATTATAATTACAGAATGGCAATATTCTAATTTTGTTATTGATTGTTCATTGATTAACCTGATTAGGTTTGTGGAAGGAAACGTGTTGATAAGAAATCTTTATTTATAAAGCAGTAAGAAAACTAGTATGTTTTCAAATAAAGAAAAATATGTGAAGAATTTCTTTATAGTTATAGTTAAACCTGCTGTAAAGGAAATTGTAAAGAAAGTTCTGTTTGTTGGGGAAAAAAATTTACCAGGCAAGCCTTGGAATTTCAAGAATAGAGTAAGAACAACTGAAAAATGAAATACTTAGTAATTAAAATACCCTATTTTTCTTCTCTGATTACTTTAAATGTGTGTAAATCTTGAAAACAAAAAAAACAGTGAATGAAGAGGTCATTCAATATGTATTCATTTAATATATTTAACAATTATAATGCTCTTTATAAGATAAAACTGATTAGGTAGCTGTGAGATGTCTGTGTGTCTCTTGAATGGCAAAGTATTTAGATTATAGATATTCACAATAATTTATAGAGCAATTATTTTTTAAAAAACAAAGATACATTAACAAATGTTAACAGATGCATGAAATAGAATGCTAAACTATATTTAAGAAAAGGGCAGAAAACTTCCGATATGCATACAAACAAAATATAATAATAACATGTCTACATTCTGTTATATCACTAGTAATATAAAATGTAAATTGGCTCAGTTAGAAGACATAGATTGTCAGATCAGATTTAAAAAGTCAGTTTTATGCAGTGTACAAGAAACAATTTAAATCTAATGCTGTAAATTTTAAAAGTTAAAAGATGAAAGCACACAATAAAGTGTCACTGCACATATATGGTTAAAATTTTTTGCAAAATATTGACACCAAATGCTAGGTAGGATGCAGCAAAACTGTCATGTATTGCTGGTATAAATAATACAGCCACTCTGGAAAGCAATTTGGCAGTTTTTCATGAAACTCAACGTAGTACTATAAACAATCCAGTAATTAGAACCATGAAAATTTATACCAGAGAAAAGAAAATTTTAGTTCACACAAAAACTTGTACATATATGTTCATAGCAGTTTTCTTTATATTAGTCACAAACTAGAAACAACCAAGATGGTGTTTTCCAACACCTCAGTAAACAAATAGGTATATCTGTTAGGTGATAAAATGGAAGTAATTACCTGTGCGTACAACAACTTAACTGAATCTCAGTATAAACTGAGTTTAAAAAGCCAACTCCAAAAGTTATACTGTATAATTTTCTTTATATAATATTTTTGAAATGACAGAGTTTTAGAATGAAAGATAAGTTTAGAAGTGATGTGGCAGATAGTTGGATATGATTGTAGAGGGACTGTTTAAGAGATCTGTATGATAGTAATTGTTCTGTATTTTCACCAGGATGATAGACATATACATACACAAGTGATAAATTTGCTTGCAAATAAATACACAGTTATAAGTATAAGTAAGCCTGGAAATATCTGAGTAAGATTGGAGCTTGTACCAATATCAATATACCTGATTGTGATGTTGCACAATATTTTTATAATATATCACCATTAGGGAAATTGCATAAAAGATACATAGGATATCTGTGTTAGTAATTACTGTGACTAAATTAATCTCAAAGTAAATTTTAATTTTTTTAGAAAAAGATGGAAAAAGGTATAGAACATGCAGTCATTAATATAAAAATTGAAAGAACAAACTCAAGTAACTTTGAAAAAGTATTTTGCCTGGATGTTCAAATGCCAAAAAAAAAAAAAAGTAAGGAAATTAAAGGAATGGAAGAGTTTGACTACTGACATAGTAACATTAGAAAATTTGGCAGAGGGGCCTGGGGTATGCTTCGGAATCTTGATTTTGATTGCTACAAAACTATGTTGGATCTTACTATATGTAAATATAGTTTTTAAAAATTAGCCAATTTAAAAAATGGTAGAAACTTAAACAATGCAGTAAATCTTTTTATCAGGTTTAAAGTATTACCATGCTTTTGCTGAAAATGAATAGATTTCTATTGTCTTATGTATATTATTCTGTAAATATTAAATTAGATTTTTTAATGTTTTGTAACATGACCTGGGTTTTAGTAACCGGTTGTTATTTTGCATACACACAATTGGTATTTTATTTTCTCAGGATTAGTTGCTTTTTAAATCCATTCATTACTGAAAATACATTAGAACCTTTTTCATTTGGAAAAAATACTTTAGTTAGGGATAAATGACTATAAACTCTACAATATGGCACCCAGAATTTAAGCAGAATTACATATCAGAGTAGTTATAAGAATGACCTTCTTCTCTTATGGTAATTGTCTCTTTACTTTAATTCAAAATACGTAAATGTATTGTTTAATAAAGCAAACACTATACTTAGCACCTACTACTATCCATCTTAGTCAACTTCATCTTAGCCACACCATCTTAGTCAATTCTCTTGACACTGGAATACTATTTTAATTATGAGCTTCACAGCCATTATCACATAGTTTGTATTGGTTTATTTGTACTTCTTATGTTAAAGGAGAAAGTCTTTGCTTATACGTCTGATGTCATTGTCATTATTGTTATGAAAAATAAAGTATGGATATTTTATAGATATAAAATAGTGTATGTTTTATTTTCTTATTTTCCTTAGGCTTTGGGGTGAACCTGTTAATCTCTGCGTGAACAACATGATGCCTTAGAATTTTTTAATTCTTTGGTGGATAGTTTAGATGAAGCTTTAAAAGCTTTAGGACATCCAGCAATACTAAGTCAAGTCCTAGGAGGTTCCTTTGCTGATCAGAAGATTTGCCAAGGCTGCCCACATAGGCAAGTACTATTTAATGTTTTAATATGTAGTTCCATTGCTGTTTTTTAATAACATAAGGTTCTCAGTAGGACTTAGTATGAAAGCAGTGTGTGCAAATTGTTACTAAATGCATCAAATTGTGAATGAATTACATTCTTATGTTATATACACCACTGTTCGTATATTTTTTACAGAAACATTTGGCTCTTTTTAATGTACATAATATCTTACTACTTTATCTTACATTCTTATGTGTTCTGTCATATCCTGGACATAAAATGGTATTTTCCATAAATCTATAGTTATTACTTACATAGATATTTTCTTTTATAATATATATTTCAATAATTGAAAAGGTAGTAAGTTTAGAACGGAACTAACTGGCAACTCTGGAGCAGTGTTTCCTTTAGAAATTAGAAGGTTGATCTCGAAATTACCATCAGTTCTCATTCTTGAGATATGTTGGATGTGTTTTCTACGTCAAATCATTTATCAGGAGTTAACAAGACACTATTATTACACTATTCTGTGTCTTTGGTGGATAGTTTAGGTAGCTTTAAAAGCTTTAAGACATCTACTATGCTTAGTGTCATAGGTGGTTCCTTTGCTATTAATGAAAAAGAGAAATTGGTATATTAAAGGTTTCTAATAGAAATAAATAACTCAGTTAGTTTTATTCAGAAATTTACTGAATGGACACACATTTAGGCCTACTGTGTGAAAGTTGTACTTTAGGGCTTGATTTCTTATTATGTTCACATAATGTTGGAGATCCTTTCTCACCAAAATAATCACGAGATAGTGCTACAGACTAGTCCATTATTCTACAGACATTTCTTTGGTGTGGGTGGGTACAGAAGGTTCTTTTAAAGTAGAGAAATAATGTGGGGAAAGATGATGTTACATACATGAAAATTTTTCATCATGTCATTCATGTTATAGTGCCATTCACTTGGAAGTTGAGATATTCACTTATTTTTGCCAACTTATGGGAAGAAATTTTCCATTCGGTGGACAATAAAAAATATCCAGCTCCTAATCACTGTTATTGTTAGTTCTCTTAGATTTTTACTCAGTGGTCAAAATTACTAGTTTTATTGTTTTACTCTACAAAGTGAAAATACTCAAAATGTAAAGGAAGAATACATTTCAATTAAACTAGTTTTACTGTTAGATAATTTAGGGTTATGTAAGAGTCCCAAGTATTTCTAATATTATAGACATTGTTTTTTTAGAGCATCCTATTTTTATAGAAGAAAGTGTCAATTCCATTTATCCTCTTAGATTTCTTTTTTATCCTCTGCAGACTGATTTATATCATAGTACCAACATGAATAATAAGCCATTCATAAAAACATATATTTGTACTTGTTTTATTTTCTTTTTCTGAATTACAAGTTTCTAATTATTAAGGACTATTTCTAAAACATAATACCACCTATGCATTACACGTGATAGGTAGACAGTCGATCATCTGCTGAATGATTGTATTTTAATGCTTGAGACTGTTCTCCACCCAGGGATGCTTACATCTCTGTTGGGTCTTCATTTTTCTGAGGTTTATTAGTGTTTGTCATCAAAAATTTCTGCAAGTCTCTTGTAGAATGTTGCCACAATTTTGGATGCGTACTCCATCAAACATTACTTATTCTCTACTAATTTGTATTATCCTGTAGAACTACACTAGAGGCACACAAAGTATTATTAGAACCTGGCATCTTACCTGCTCCTTTGTATTATAGGAATTGAGGAGCATTTAAAAATTCATTTGATTAAAAAGGAAGGTACTCCTTGACTTCAAATAGCGTTCCCCACTTCTGGACCCAGGAATTCCTCAGAATGATGAATGACTAGGTATTTTCTTTCCAACTAGCCCCCAAGCATGAGCAGTTTTTGTGGAGAAGACTGACCCACAGCCAGGAATCACAGCCACAAGCCTGACTCTGCATGGTAGTAGCAGAACGGCCACTTGTCATCCTACCATGGACTCCAAGTCAGGTTTTCCCTGGAGGAGGAAGCTTTGTCACACCGGAGCCTGGTGCCTGGCTGACGTCTCACCTTCTGTTCAGCTCTGAGCTTATAATGACCCCATCCACAGAGCCTGCTTTCCACTTCTAGCCTTCTGCCTCTCTGTGGGGTCCTTTATTGTAAAAAGGGGGAAAAATTTCAAATAGCATAGGGAGAGCGGATTAAAAAGGAAAAGATTTGTTCCTTTTTTTGGCCTCATTCCTACTTCCTAGAAGTTGTCACTGTTACTGTGTCTGGTGGATCTGTCTGGAAATCTTCCTTGAAGAAAGGGAGAAATGGGGGGAGGAAGATCCCTCTACTTCTCTGCAGACTGGTTTTTCACTAAATGATATTTCTTAGGCATCTTTCCATATCAGCACTTAACAGATTTTCTGAATTCTTTCTTTTTTAACCATCTATGGTTCCTTCCCTTCCCTCCCTGACTTTCTTAATACCATTTGTCCATCCATCCATCAACTTATATATGGTAACACACACACACACGCACACGCGCGCGCGTGCACACCCACCCACCACCCACACACACACACACACATCCCACCCCACCCCCAAATTAACTTTCTGGGCTGCCACGCTGAGAATGCCATCAGATTTGGCCACCTTCTCAGTGCCACCACTGTCCATATTAGGCACCCAGCCTTCCTCTGGGTCCTTTCCAGGATGGAAATATGAAGTCTTTTTCATGTCTTAGCTAAATATCTCTAACCTTTGAAATCAGTGTCAGCTGCATGCTTTGAGAATTACTAAAAGAAGAATTAAAGCAACCCAAATAAAATTTACAAAGTAGCTTTTCAATAATAAATTTTTTATTTCATAAATAGTATTTTTTCCCCTTGACTTCATAAATCTTTATTACCTTTTTCTTGCCACAAATTAATTTTTCAACAGCTAACACAAATAGCAATGTAAGAGGATATAGAAAATTTAAGCAGTGACACCACAGAAGCCTGACTTCGCATAACCACCATGCCTAGTTTTTCATCTGTGAAATAGGGATGAATACATATCTCTAGCAGATTTTTAATGAAGGTGAATGTAAGCAATAATGTGTGTAAAGAGTCTAAATGCATGGCCCAGTGCAATAGAAAGTAGCCAATAAAAGATAACTATTACTAATAACACTGTATAACTAATGCATTCTACATGATATAGTAAATAACTGCAATTTATTTTTTACGAAGTTCACAGCTAAATATAATCTTTAGAAACCTAAGGAATAAATTCCTTTTGATCATTTCTTAAATAATATCTTTAGATACGAGTGTGAAGAATCTTTTACAACTCTGAATGTAGATATTAGAAATCACCAAAACCTTCTTGATTCTTTGGAACAGTATATCAAAGGAGATCTGTTGGAAGGTGCAAATGCATATCGTTGTGAAAAATGTGATAAAAAGGTATGTAGTGTCCAGTTTTTAGAAATATGTGATTGCATTTAACCACTGTTTGTGTTTAACCTGATTATTTATTTATATCTGCTCTCCCTCTGCTTTCTTGTTCTGGTAGCAAAGAGGTGGTCAAGATAATAACTGGTTTAAGGATTTGTGAGGGAAACAAGAATAATTCAGTGAACTAGGAAAAAAATCATTTCAGTTGGGTACTAAAATTGAGAACTCTCAACAGTTTGATATCACTTTTTTTTGTAGTTCATAGTTGAACGCTTTTCATTTTTGCCCGTATGCAAATTGCCCTTGAACACTTCCCACTTAAAGAATTGATCATGGAAAACATTTTTTTCTTTTATACTTCAGGTTACTCTTCAAGAATAGAAGAACCATGCTAGTTTTATTTGATTACAATAGATTTTCATAGCCTTGTGTTTTAAGCATGAGGTGTGATTTTTATATCTAGCCAAATAATTTTATTGCTAGCCACCAGTTTTCCTCTAAACAGTTCCTGGGATGGAACCATAACATATCTATAAAGATAAAATTTATATGGTAAAGAGTAAATATTTTTCTAGGCCCACCATACTCTCACCTTCCAAGTTACTTACATTATTTTGACTTTAAACACTATTTAGATTGTGGCCTCCAAAGCTATTCTGCCTGCTTCCCACATGTCTGAGGACAGTTTATTCTGGAGCAGTTACTGCGTATACATCCTGTCACTCTTAATCCCCATGATTTAAAGTAAAGACCTTGTTACCACCTTTGTCAGAAGGTAGTGACGATTAAATACATTAATTAGTATGTGTGCAGTACTGAGCATATTATCTGGCATCTAAGTGTCATATTAGCTACTATTATTAATAATAGTTCTTCAGTTTGCCTACAATAGTCTAATAATCATCATAGAAGTAAACATCAGAAAAGTAACATGATCCGATAGCAGTAGCAGTATGGAGCCAGGTAGCCATCATTTATCACTGGGGTTTTTCTGCAATTTGCAGTAAATGAGAAATGATTTACACATTTTTCGGCTTGGTATAATATAAACATTTTGAAAGAGTTAGTAGTGGCAGAATGACTTCAGTTGTGTTCTTTATCATGTATGTATTTATCTATTTGTAAATCAGACAGGTCATAATTTTAATTATTACATGTTTTATGTTTTATTTGGGTTATAAAAACATTTTTCTTAATTTATTGTAGGTTGATACAGTAAAGCGCTTGCTAATTAAAAAATTACCACCTGTTCTTGCTATCCAATTGAAACGATTTGACTATGACTGGGAAAGAGAATGTGCAATTAAATTCAATGATTATTTTGAATTTCCACGAGAGCTGGATATGGAACCTTACACGGTACTAGGTGTTGCAAAGCTGGAAGGAAATAATGTAAAACCAGATAGTCAGGTACAACAGAATGAGCAGTCTGAAAGTGAGGTAGCAGAAAGCACAAAATACAGACTTGTAGGTGTGCTTGTACACAGTGGTCAAGCAAGTGGAGGACATTATTATTCTTACATCATTGAAAGGAATGGTAAAGATGGTGAGAGAAATCGCTGGTATAAATTTGATGATGGAGATGTAACAGAATGTAAAATGGATGATGACGAAGAAATGAAAAATCAGTGTTTCGGTGGAGAGTACATGGGAGAAGTATTTGATCATATGATGAAGCGCATGTCATACAGGAGACAGAAAAGGTGGTGGAATGCTTATATACTATTTTATGAACGAATGGACACCATAGACCAAGATAACGAGATGTTAAGATATATATCAGAACTAACTATCAGAAGACCCCATCAAATTATGTCACCAGCCATTGAGAGAAGTGTGCGGAAACAAAATGTGCAATTCATGCATAATCGAATGCAGTACAGTTTAGAATATTTTCAGTTTGTGAAAAAACTTCTTACATGTAATGGTATTTACTTAAGCCCCGCTCCAGGTAAGCTTCCAGAATTAAGCTTCTTATTAATAATTTTTATTTCATTTATAGGCTTTTTTTTAGATATTAATATGTTTTCTAGGTTTTTGTTTTTCCTTTTTTTGTAAAATTAGTCTTCAAATCATTTTATTTTAAAACTCAGCTTTTTTTAGTTCCAGTCATTTTAAAGTCAAATTATTCAGGATGCCTGTGTCTTTAAATAGTGACAGTGTCTAGAAACATAGAAGAGCTTTATTACATTCTCTTTTGACTGAAACATTAGTTTCAGATGTGGTTTAATGAAGTGCTAATATAATCACTAAAGATTACTCTTAACTAAGATTTTGTAAATTTGGAGTGTTGTTTTTAACACATTTTAAATTATATGTTTGATTGTGTATATATTTTTTTGTTTAAGGACAAGATCAGTTGTTGCCTGAAGCAGAAGAAATCACTATGATTAGTATTCAGCTTGCAGCTAGATTCCTCTTTACTACTGGATTTCATACCAAGAAAATAGTCCGTGGCCCTGCCAGTGATTGGTACGTGGTTTTGTATTTTATTCACATTGTCCTGATAGTGGGTTTAAATCATTATTATACTGCTTCTTTTTCCTAACCATGGGACTCTTTTTCAAATTTCAAATCCTGGTAGAAATGTTGAGCGAAATTATTTTCATGTGCCTTTTATTAGAAATTGGCTTTACATTAACTTATATATTTTTTGTCTGTGTTATCATGAAATATTAAGCTTTATGTTTACTAGTGGGAATCATGACTAAAGTATTATAAAGTAGAAATGGTTTTAGTAGAAATTTTGAAATGGTTTTAGTGTTAATTATCTAATTATGGAACTATAGATTTTATAATACCTTGATCTAACAATTATTTCTAGCATCTTTCAGATTAGATGTTAAGGAGATATCACCATGGGAGAAAGAGTTTGATAATTGATTTGCATTTACCTACATAAATTCATTTAACTAATTTTTTAACTGAAAGACTAGATCAAGTCACAAGGCTGAGATTTGTATTAAAACCAGGCATGACCATTAACTGTACAGAAAAACTTTCCTTTTTATTTAATTCATAGAAACATGTTTACTGTATCAATCAAAATAGAAGAACATAATAAAAAATTATTTTCATATTTTTTTCCATATATTTTTATTTTAGGTATGATGCACTGTGTATTCTACTTCGTCACAGCAAGAATGTACGTTTTTGGTTTGCTCATAATGTCCTTTTTAATGTTTCAAATCGCTTCTCGGAATATCTTCTGGAGTGTCCTAGTGCCGAAGTGAGGAGTGCATTTGCAAAACTTATAGTATTTATTGCGCATTTTTCTTTGCAAGATGGGCCTTGTCCTTCATCTTTTACATCTCCGGGACCTGCTAGTCAGGTAATTAAAAGCTTTTCTGTGACAATGAAGTACTTAGAGTAAATACTGTTTTCTGTAAGTTCGAATTAGTAAATATGTACCTGTTTCACATATTTACTATATAAGAATACGTGCATACATTATTGAGTTAATTAAAATTATTTTACAGTGATGAATAATTATTGGACACTTTACAAAATAAGAGAAATTTCTTCTGTTCAGTTACTTGCACTAATGTGTAAGTCTTCATATATTGCATGTTCACTTTTTTAATAGCTACCTTTTAATTTTTTTGTTAAATAGCCTTTTTGACATAAAACAACACATGGATTTTTTTAACAGTTGCAACAGTAAAAGGCATCTGTAATAGAATCTATTCCAGCTCTTCTTCTCAAAAGCAATTATATTTAATAATTTTTTTTGTGAAATTTGTGCCTAATGCAGAGAATATGTGAACATAATTCTTTTTTATACAAATAGAAGTATACTGTTTTTCATCTCATTGTTGATAAAATATCTTATTTTTTACAGTCATGTGATAACTTAAGCTTGAGTGATCACTTATTAAGAGCAGTATTAAATCTCCTGAGAAGAGAAGTTTCAGAGCATGGCCGTCATTTGCAGCAATATTTCAGTCTGTTTGTAATGTATGCGAATTTAGGTAAATACTTTTCATTAGTCTGTTTACTGTATTGTTTCATGTACACATTAAATATGAAAACATTTTAATACAGTGATGACATTTAATCTCTTCCAATAGAAGCAGTGTCCCATATTCATATTATTAAAACCCACTTTCTGTATAACTTTTTAATGGCAATTTGTCTCCTATCCTTTAAGGTAATTTATACACTTACCTGCTTTCATTCGTAGTCATTAAAGTTTGAAACCATCTGATTGATTTTTTTTTTTTTTAATGTCTTAATTCTGGTTTTGAAAAACTGATTCTCAGGCCATATCCCCTATCATCTGGGTCAGAATTTCATGGGCTAGGAAAATCTGTATTTTCTTAAAAGATCCCAGGTGGGGATCATTTAGGTTTAGAAATTATTCATACAGAAATTGGCCTGTACTCATGTTTTATTAAAATAAAATAAATTTAAATCAGTAATAAATACATAAATTGTTCACTTATTCCGTTGAAATCAGTATCAATAATTTTCAAGATATCCTTTTTAGAGTCGCCTGCTTATCCTCAAAGCACCTATTTTTTCTCATTGGTTCCAGAATTCTTACCTAAAAAATTATGCTGTACTGTTTTGCTTATTCCACTGTATTTATAACTTTTTTGATTTGTTTCCCAATGAGATTGCAAAATTCTTTTGATCAGGGCTTTGCACAGTAGCACTCAGTCACTTAATTGAGTGAATGGATGGATAGCCAAGGATATACATAAGTTTTCTAGTATTTTCAGTGTTGTTTTAAGTCATTCCTTATTAAGAGAGGAAAAGTCAGTTTGTTATACTTGCAACAATAAAATTGAATGTCAGTGATTCACATGCTAATGCACCAATAGCTCAAAATCAATTTTTTTAAAGTCTAGTTAAAATTTTGCAGTATTAATATATATTAATTGGTTACATTTTTATAAGTAATTGATTCAGAGAATTAAGAGATTGTTTTGAATAACTATTTTAAAATCACAAATATCTTACATCCAAAATTATGTTCTATGGCCAGGCATTTTCTTTGTTAAAGCTTTACTTGTATAACCTACTAATCAACTGTTAATTTGTATTTAATAAAAGAAAATTCTCCCTTTTTTTTTTCTTTTTCTCTTATTTATTTTTCTTATTTGCTCATCGATAACTGAGATTCTGGGATACTTATAATTGAGAGGAAAGAATATCACACAAACCAACATAATTGAAATTCTTTATTAATTCCTTTTTTTTGTTTTTAAATGCAAAACTACCAAATATGACTACTTTCAAAAATCCTACAGGAAAAAAAAATAAAATAAAGTAAAAATAAAATCCTACAGGTTTCATTTTAGGTATTGCTTGTTCATAAACCATTCATCATTGGTCCATAATATAATTTAATAGTAATTCTCACAACAAGAGGTAAACCTTGATAAATCTTTATATTTAGATTCTCAGGGCTGGATACATTTTAGGTTTCAGAATTTTTTGGATCTTATGAAGGTGAAACAGTATATTTACCACACTTATTTCACATACCCTTTAAGATCTGTAGCAGTTCCTGTAATTTATGAGAATCTCTGTGATAATAATGAGTATTTACTCTGGAGCAGTAGATGGTGAATAAATGTCAATTCAAATCAGATTTCACCAAAAAGTATTATCATTACGCTAACCTTATTTTAAAAATCTGATTTTGGAGCGTTTTGAGTTTCAGATAAAACATGATGAATCTGTCTTTATTGTTGTCCTGGAAAAATAGTAATTATTAAAGAATCTTAATGGGATACAAAGTGGAATGAAGCATGTCTAACAGAGTATTTGACCTGCATTTAGAGACTAAGAAGTGAGGGGCTTGCTGTAGAAAGTGATTTGGGGAATTGGTTGGTAAACAGTGAATGGTAGATAAAGAGACTTTATCTAAGAGTCAGGGGAATAATCCACATAAGATTAAGAATTATCCAGAAAAGAGAGGATGAAAATAAGAAGAGGAGTAATTCAAAGTAAGAATGAGGAAGTAGTGAAGTTAAAGAATTTTTAGCCCCAAACCAAGAAGATTGAGACAGAAACCTTAAATGGCATGAGAAATGGGAAAATTTTAAAAGTGTATATTTAGGGTTTTCTTTTCCCCAAAAAAAGTTTGCCAGGAAAAGAAAAAGAGAGAACGGTCTTATTTAATTGAGTTTCTGTCTTTTTCCTTCCTATAGATAGAATTGCTGTCTAGGCCCCGCTAGTCTCTCTAGCTAGGCCCTGGATAATGTACATTTTCCTTAGGATTCAGTGTAATTGGAATCCAGAATCGGTCACTACCTCAGTTAGAATAATTACTTTAACTAAATTATGTGTATTCTATCTGCATTCTGTTTGTATTTCTGATGTCTAAACAAAGGTAATAAGCTTTATAGGAAGCTATATCAGATCATTTCTATTAGTGCAGCACTTGCCATTTTATTTTATTTTTCTTTATTTTTTTTACACATTATTTTTCCTTTTACAGGTATGGCAGAAAAGACACAGCTTCTGAAATTGAATGTACCTGCTACCTTTATGCTTGTATCTTTAGATGAAGGACCAGGTCCTCCAATCAAATATCAGTATGCTGAATTAGGCAAGTTGTACTCGGTAGTGTCTCAGCTGATTCGCTGTTGCAATGTCTCATCAAGAATGCAGTCTTCAGTCAATGGTAAAGTAGAATGTTTCACTCTTTACAATAGTTTAAAAATAATGCTAGCCTTCTAGTACTTAATTAAAATTATAAAGGTCTATAAAAAAAAGAGTGAAGGTTTACGCCCTTGGCATGTTATTTTTTAAACCATTAGTTTTTGTGTGTTTTAAAGAGACCTTTTAAAACTTATGCCTACTGTGATAAATCCCTTACTTAGGAAATAGTTTAAGAAATTTAACTTTAGATTTATTTTTTTTCAATGTCAGCATTTATATTTTTGCATCTTATCATCTTAGTGTGTCTCATCATTTTAATGAATGTTTTTATTGTGGTTAGGAAACTTTATGATAAGTTTTCAAAATAAAAATTCAGTATTGTTATTTTGTGAAATTATTTATTCTGTTCTAGGTAATCCCCCTCTTCCCAATCCTTTTGGTGACCCTAATTTGTCCCAGCCTATAATGCCAATTCAGCAGAATGTGGCAGACATTTTATTTGTGAGAACAAGTTATGTGAAGAAAATTATTGAAGACTGCAGTAACTCAGAGGAAACCATTAAACTGCTTCGTTTTTGCTGCTGGGAGAATCCTCAGTTCTCATCTACTGTCCTCAGTGAACTTCTCTGGCAGGTTAACAGAAAATTAACATTTATATTCTTTGTAATTTGATTCATTATTCCTATAATTTTAATTGTATTGTCCCTATTTTTAGGTTGCGTATTCATACACCTATGAACTTCGGCCATATTTGGATCTGCTTTTACAGATTTTACTCATTGAGGATTCCTGGCAGACTCACAGGTGGATATACTTTTTGCTATCAGAATAATTACTTTCTTTTTAGATTATACAAATAACTAAAATTACCAATGGCCAAATATATTTTTTACTTTTTAAACCACTGTGAATTGTATGTCTTTTAAAAATATAATACAAAATTCTCACCTATCACATTTTTATTACATTTTTATTCTTCTAAACCAGTTTCATATGTAATGCTAGTTTTTTTCCCTTTCCATTTAATGTTTTTCACTTTTTTTTCAATTACAGTTAACATTTAGTATTATTTTGTATTAGTTTCAGGTATAGGAGCATAGTGGTTAGACATTTATATAATGCATGAAGTGATCTCTAATACCCACCTGGTATTATCTATAGTTAGTAAAATTTTATTGACTTTATTTCCTATGCTGTACTTTACATCCCATGACTATTTCATTACTACCAATTTATATTTCTTCATTCCTTTCCTTTTTCACCCAACCCTTCAAACCCTTCCCAAACTGGCAACCATCATTTTGTTCTCTGTATCTATGATTGTGTTTCCGTTTTGTTTTGCTGTTGTTGTTAATTTGGTTTTTTAAATTCTGCATTAGAATTGAAATCATATGGTATTTAACTTTCCCTGACTTATTTCACTTAGCATAATACCTCTGAGTCCTTTCATGTTGTCACAAATGGTTAAGTTTTCATTTTTTTATTTTATGGCTGAGTAATATTCCTATATATATATATATATATATATATATATATATATATATATATATATATAATCTTTTTAATCTAATTGGCTATTAATGGTCATTTAGGTTTTTTCCATATCTTGGGTATTTAAGTAGTGCTTTGGTGAACATGGGGGTGCATAGATCTTTTGGAATTAGAAATAGGAATTAGCATTTTGGATTTCTTCAGATAAATACCGTGTCGTGGAATTGCTGGTTCAAAAGGTAGATTCGTTTTTAATTTTTTGAGGAACCTCCATACTGTTTTTCATAGTGGCTGCACCAATTTGCAAGCCCACCAACGGAGCACATAAACTCCCTTTTCTCCACATCCTTGCCAGCTTGTCACTTGTTGATTTATTGATGATGGCCTTTCTGACAGGTGTGAGTGATATCTCATCATAATTTTAATTTGCATTTCTCTAATATTAGTGACTGAGCCATTTTTCATATGTTTATTTGACATCTGTATGTCTTTTTTAAGGATATATCTGTTTGAGTCCTTCGCATGTTTTTCTAATAGGATTTTTTTTTGTGCCACTTAATTTTTTTATTAAGAAAACAACACAGGCTTTTGATTAGTATTCAGGTTTTATTAATACTGTCTTAAGATTACATTGTGCATTTGACATTTGAACAACATGGATTTGAAATGTAGGGGTCCACTTAATTTTTTTTTAGTAAATACATACAGTACTGTAGATGTATTTTTCCTTAAGATTTTTTTCTTCTAGAATACAGTATATAAATATAATACATGTAATACATATATCATACAAAATATGTTACTCAACTATTTATCTTATCAGTAAAACTGATACAGTATTCTATTAGTAGTTAACTTTTTGAGGAGTCAGAAGTTATACATGTTGGCTATTGGCGCATCTAACCCCTGAGTTGTTCAAGAGTCAGCTGTACTTATTTTTTAATCAGTTACATTAGATAACATTTAGTTATCTAAAAGTAATCCCTAATCTTAATGGTTTTATTAATATATGAGTTAAGAATTATAACTTTTAGAATTAAGGCTATCTTACTAACAAGTCTTTAAATGTCTCTCAGAATTCATTGATGTGTTTTTTGCAGTAAAGTCAGCCTAAGAATGATTGTATAGAATTAATTGCCCAACTCTGCCAGGTAACCCTCAGTTTTCTCTCCACAGGGGTTATATTATCATGGATTATTTTAGTAACTAAATACATGTACATATTGTCTCCCACTGGTCATTGTAATAAGCAGAAGAAAAACCTGAAAATATACTTGTTTTTCATAAATTTGTAGGTTACAGTGCTTAAAATAAATTATTACAATCTCGAATTTTAGGGATACTGAAAATAATTAGACTTCTTGAATAAATGTTCTCACCTTGTCACCTAATTCACAATCAGATTTCAAATAAATCATTAAATGTCAAATAGCATTAACCAAAACTAATTGCCAGGAAACAAAAATGTTTTAAGTTCCAAATTATAGTCATTAATTTCAGTATCGTGAAAAGTTTGATATTTTTAGAAATCTTTGTTTTAATGGTTTTTCCTTTTTGTAAAAAAAAAATATCTAAGCATATATTGTTTAATGTGTGACTCTGTTTTAATACACTTTAAATATACCAGTCACATCCTAGCCTTGGTTTACCCAAAGAAGTGATCAATAATAAAGGTATAAATGCTAGATTCTTATGGAAAATATTTGTCTTTTACGAACAGATTAGTCAGATATTGATGTTATGAGGGTAAGCGTGGAATTTTTTTTAATGGACATATACTTTATTCATTTTAAGAGATACAGTGTTCTACTATGTACCAGGCACTGTAATTGGCAACAGAACAAGAGAGGCAAAGACAATATTGATCATAGTGGCATATGAAAACAGTCAACACTGTTTACTATCAACACTCATTATTATTTAAAACAAGAATTAAAATAGAATAATTATTTTAATACAAGTTTTTCAAGATAAATACTGTCTATGCATGCTATGTTTTGAGTGCGGTGATTAGACTTGGAAAAATTTTTGAAAATTATATTTTCCACATGACTTACATTATGAAAAACATTTTTTAAAAATTTTCTATTTAAAATTTAATGATATTCTAATAAGTAAAATAAATTTACTTATTTTATTTTTATTTATTTTACTTACTAGAATTTTACTTAATAGATCTTTTTTCTAGATGCTTTTGTCCAGGTACTGATACCAAAGAAGAAGGTATCTTTTGTCCCATAAATAGTTTTAAACTATATGTTGAGGAGAACAGAAAGTAATTAGCTATATAAAATGTTATGTTGAGATTAGGTTACACCCGAAATGAAAACATTGATCATTAGCAGGTCAGCCACATTAAACTGTTGCTTATGAAAATCACTTTAAATACTACTCTCATGTATGTATTGAATTGATTAGAATTCAAGTTCATTTTGTGCTGCTAAATTATGTTGCCATCAATCATTAAATCCTTACTTTACACTATTAAAAATATAATCTTAAAAAATGATCTGACTTGAAATAAATTATTCTCAATGAGAGTAGTCATGAAGACATAGTTGTAGTTAACTTTAATAAAAATAGTATTGGAATTCTTAATTTACTTCTGATAATACATTTAAATTACATGGGAAAATCATTTTGGATTAATAATAGTTTCGTAAGGCTTCTTGACTTCTGAGTCAGACTGTTAGCTTCCCAACTTCTTATTTCTCTGACAATTAAGCAAGTTGTTTGACTTCTGTACTTTTCTCATCTATTAAATGGGTTTACTAATACTACCTACTTAGATAATTAACTCTAGAGTTAAATAGAGTAGATGGCTATGTCGAAACATATATTGAATGGCACACTACTCAAATGTCAGCAACTAGACATTACAAATTTTTACATCTTTTTTTTTTTTTTTTTAGAATTCATAATGCACTTAAAGGAATCCCAGATGACCGAGATGGGTTGTTTGATACAATCCAGCGCTCTAAGAATCACTATCAAAAAAGAGCATACCAGTGTATAAAGTGTATGGTAGCTCTCTTTAGCAATTGTCCTGTTTCTTACCAAATATTACAGGTGAGAATTTTTCTTATAATTTTGTTAACAATCTGAATCACAATTAAAGACTGCTTTAAAAGAAACAAATCATGAAAATCTGGAGTTGGTATGTTAATATTGAAAATTATTACAAATTCTTTTACATCATTGAAATTTTTTTCCTTTCTCAAAGGGTAATGGAGATCTTAAAAGAAAGTGGACCTGGGCAGTGGAATGGCTTGGAGATGAACTTGAAAGAAGACCATACACTGGCAATCCTCAATATACTTATAACAATTGGTCTCCTCCAGTGCAAAGCAATGAAACATCAAATGGTTATTTCTTAGAGAGATCACATAGTGCTAGGATGACACTTTCAAAAGCTTGTGAACTCTGTCCAGAGGAGGTAAAAAAAGCCACCAATGGGCAACAGATAAAAATGGAAGAAAGAAAAGTAATTTTTTGTTTCATAGGCCACTTAGTTTACTATGTAAAAATTTTGTGTTGCATTTTTAATGGCTTTAATATTTAGTATTGACCAGCTTATATCAAAGGAGCTTGTTAATGAAGAGTTATTTTGGAGAAATTTCTTGGAAATTGTCTAAAAATCATATATCTGGGAGAATCTAATTTTTTCCTCTAATTGTAAACTATATCTGCAGCAAATGGGAAAAGTTAAAGAGGTTACCTTTGTAGATTCTTAAAATGTATCTTAAAATAAGGAAATTTTAAAGTTGCTTTCATAATCATTCTTAATTTTTTTATATATTTAAAATTAGGAGCCAGATGACCAAGATGCCACAGATGAGCATGAGTCATCTCCTCCAGAAGATGCCCCATTATATGCTCATTCATCTGGATCTCACTATCAACAGGTAAACAGGCACCTGTTTGTTTTATTTTTATCTGTTCTGCAAACCAAATTTTGTGCTAATAGTTGTAATTAATGTTAAATGTTAATAAAATTAATAACAATGATATATTAAAAGTATCTTGATTACTTTTGCTCCAGTATTTAGCTGCAATGAAAATGTTTTTGTATATCAGCAATTTGACTTGTTTTAATAGGTAGTTCAGGGTAAAAAAAATAACTTATGAAAAAATGTAGGCAATAAAACTTGCATTCAAAAACAATGATTTTGGGGAAGTGTTTCTTAGAAATTCATACTGGGATTAAACTACAAATGTCACTAATTCAGATCTTTTAAGGTCATGATTCTTAAATGTAATGTACCGCAAATCATCTAAAGGCACTTGTTAAAAATTAAGGAGTTCCGTCCTCAGGACTTGATTCATTAGAGTAGGAGGGGTTGCAAGATTTTGCATTTTTAACAGGTTTCCAAGTGATGCTGTTGCTGCTAATCTAGGGACCACACTTGCAGAATCAGTTTTTCAAGAAGAGCTGTTGATATTCAGCACTCTTAAAACACTTTCTTTGTAAAGGTTAAATCAAATTTTATCATAACCACAGATTTATATCCTTTTTTTTTTCTATAACATTTTATATTATGGTACTTTTCTTAAAATATAGAATTGATTTGTAAATTATTTTATAACTACTGTGTTTTTAATATATAAAGTTCCTGGAAATAAAAAATATGTCTACTTTTAGGCAAATTTAGCCCATTTTTAATACAACTTTAGTATATGAAAAGTTTAACATGTAGGTTCCTCTTCTCTCAGAATAATCATGTGCATGGACAACCATATACAGGGCCAGCAGCACATCACTTGAACAGCCATCAGAAAACTGGCCAACAAGAACAAGAAAATGGTGAAGGCAGTGAAGAAGTATCCTCTTCTCAAATGCAGGATCAGTGAAATATTCATAATTAACTGGTTCCTTTCAGACCATGCACTCAGGCCTTACAGTCCAAACTTTTTATGTGTAGCTAGTATTTAAAACTAGAAAAACTGTTCAATATGGAATTTCTGTTCACTGTCTCATTTGCAGAAATTTGCTGTCACCTGCAGGGGAAAGTGTATAGTGTTTTATAGTAAATGACTGATAATATTATGTAAATGGCAAAGGTGTATATAGTTTATTAATGTTTGACTTAATTCTTACACAAAATTTTTTCGATAAGGAGGCAGTGATCTACAAAATAAAATAATAATTTTCTTGTTAATATCTACTGCATTCTGCAGTCAGTATTGTCTGCTTCATGGCAGTTGGATCAGTCTTTACCAAAAAGAAAAAAAAAAGTAACATAAAAGAGCTCATCCATGTCAATCACATCAGTAGTTTCTTGGCAATTCTTAGTTACTGGTGCCATATCAAATGATAGGTAACCTTTGAATTATATGGATGATGTTAAAAAAATTGGTGTTGTAACGTTGTTTTTAGATATTTTTCATTACCTTTTTATTCTGATAATAGGTTAATCACTTTAAAGCTGTAGTTCTGCTATAACACTTAGCATGGCTTCACACTGTTTGTGTAGCCATTAAGGACAAAATTGCCTGAATGACAGCAATTTCCCCAAAGTGACAGCTATATTGCCCAGAGATTTTATTTCACATAACTAGAGCATACACAAAATAAGGAAGAAATGGGACAAACAAGCAGTTTTTAGTTGCACATACATTCTTTATTCTCAGTGTTTGGCAGTTCAGTCTCTTGATGGAATGAAGAATGTGAATGTATTGATAATATGAATTTTAAATTATTAAAACAAATATGCAAAAGTTTGCTATGCCACAATGTTTGGAGCATATAGAAGACTGTATTTGGTATGCTTGTTTGTTTTTTGATAGATTTTCTTAAGTGAAACTTCTAAAATTTTGCTTCAACTCATGTCCAGTGAAGTGGGCATCATCAGAATCCCATAATACTTTGAAGTACTATAGAACCAAGATGTCAGGCTGATTTTTCTAGTCAGTCAGAATTTTACTCAAGCAAGAATGTTCCAGTTCCTTTCCCATTCCAAAACTCTTACTGTTATGGGTTTTAATTAAAACTTAAGTTTCTGGCTAGTTAATATATTTCTGAAGTACTGTTTTAGAATACACATTAGCTTCAGGATTCCAAGAAATTCATGAGTTAATACTATATTTAAAATAGAATTGGTAATTTTTGAATGTCTGTAATATTTTGGAGCCTGTCTAAAAACCAATATTCCTGTGAACAGATACAGCCTGTCTTATACTATTTAAATATTTTGCTGTTTTGTTTTATAAAAATTATTTTGCTGAATTCACAATAGAATTTGATTTAAGAAGCATTTGTCCTGTGATATTTTTGTCTCATACTCTTTTTTTATTCTTAGGGACCACACATTAAAATTAATTCCTTGTGTAATATGCCTTATCATGATGACACAGCATTTCAGACACATTCAGTTTTTGTGCTTTAAAATGATTTGCCTTTTGGTAATATATCTGGCAATGGAAGGAAATCAATGGGTGGTAATCACAATGCAATATATATATGTATATATATGACATACTATTGAATTTCGAAGACACTTGAAAATTATTGGATTTTGTTGATCATTATCACCCCAATAATTTTTAATTTAAAAAATGATTTGCTGTTTGCCTGTTAATATGAAGATTTAGAGAAAGGAAAACAAGTATTTGGGGCATATTTTTATAATGAGTTCTTATTATTTACATTAGTTATTTTCTATAAATATTGCCATGCACTATTTATAGAAATGAGTTAACAAATATTGAATCAGCCCCTTTTAAGAGAAATGCTGCATTAAAACACTGAAGAGTCTAGTCACATTTTAATCAATCTATCAATATTTAATATATATTGTTGATTAACAAACCAAGGCCAAAAGCACTATATAACTCATGTATTAAGGATGGTTATTTACCATACATATTTGTCCTTAAGGCTCATTTTGGCCTTTTTGTGCTTAGTTAAGCCCTATGCTTGGACAAAGACATTTTAAACAGCAAAATCACACACACAAAAAATGAGTAGAGTGTGGCACTTGGGAGGAAAAAAAAAGACCCTTTTTTATAGAATGAGAACTGAAATATGAAGGCCAGTTGTTAACTTGTTCAACCTTACCTAGAACATTAATGTCAAGCAACAAAACTTTTTGCTGCTTTGGACATGTCAGTAAATGGCCACAATTTTGATTCTGAATTAGTGAACGTAACTGAGTCTTTACGTGGCAGAGGAGGCTTAGAAATTCAAGGAACCCAGATTGGAACCTTACTACATGTAGAAAAATTAAAAGTTTTAAAGCTAAGGAAGAAGATAGTGTCGTTGAGAAATTTAATTGAAAGATTATTGTGTGCAAATCATATATACAGAAGCATATATTATACTTCTGTATAATGTATAAAGTACATATTGTATATTCATTAATATACATATAGGAATTTTGGGAGGTATGATTATAGGAGCAGCATAGTAGTGATTTTGAAGAAATCTTTTTCTAACATAATGGCACATTTTAATTTCAAGTGCTTCAAATTAAAGATTATTGAATTGTTTCTCCAGCAAAGCCACAGCCAAAAACAAAAAAAAATTAGTAAAATGTGGCAATCATTGAGCAAAAACAAGGCTTTGAGTACCTGATTTTTTGAGCATTAAATATGCTTAAGTGTTTGAGACATCAGTGGTCTTCCATTAAAAGAAATTATCCAGCTTCCTTTCCAGCTCGGTCCTGGCAATATGGCTCCTAGGAAGAAGGGTGGCAAGGAGAACAAGGTCGGGCCGTTCTGCCGTAACGAGGTAGTGACTAGAGAATACGCCATCAACATTCACAAGCACATCCATGGAGTGGGTTTGAAGAAGCATGCCCCTCAGGCATTCAAAGAGATTAAGAAATTCGCCGTGAAGGATATGGGTATTCCAGATGTGCACATTGACACCAGGCTTAACAAGGCCATATGGGCCAAAGAGATTAGGAATACCAAATCTGGGTGCATTTGTCCAAAAAAGGTAACAAAGATGAAGATTGACCAAATAAGCTCCATACGTTGGTTACCTGTGTGCCTGTCTCCACTTTCAAAAATCTGCAGACAGTTAATGTGGATGAGAACTAACTTTTGATTATCGAATAAAAATAGAAAACTGCCCCCCAAAAAAGGAAATATTCCAGAATTCTAAATGATATTATTACTTTATGGAAATTCTACTTTAGAGAATATATGAGTATGTAAATGTTAAATATGTTTTAGTATATGTAAAGGTTTTTGTCCTGTGGGTTCTAGGTGTTTTATTGCATATCTTGATAAAAATCATATTGCTTCTCATTCCTCATTTCTCTAGCAACCAAATTTTCCAAAGTATGGTCAGGACAGACATTATAAGAATCTAATTGTTGTTTGAAGTTTTTGCCTTTTATTGACTTTTGAAATTTTCAGTCTTGTTCTTAGTAACACCTATATATAAAAATTAGAATTGTTGATTCTCAAAAAAATGAAAGTGCTGGGCCAGATAGCTTCCTAGGCAAATTTTACCAAACGTTCAAAGAATAATTAATATCTATTCTCAAACTATTTAAAAAATTTCAAGAAGAGAGAGCCTCCCTAACTCCTTTTATGAAGCCATCATTACCTTGATTCCAAAACCAGATAAAGATTACAAAAAAATAGGCTGATATTTCTTATGAACATTGATGTGAAAATCTTCAACAAAATATTAGCAAACCAAATTTAGCAGTACATTAAGTCATAGGCTATGTTCAAGTTGGATTTATTCCTGAGATGCAGAAAATCGATGTAATTACATCACATTAACAAGTCAAAATCAAAATCATATGATCATATCAATAGAAAAAGGATTTGATGAAACCCAGCATCCATTTATAATAAAAAAGTGGGAAAAAAGGGAACAAACCTCAACAGAGGCAATATATAGACCTACAGCTAACATACTCAATGTGGATAAGCTAAAAGCATTTTTCTTAAGATCAAAAACAAGAGAATGATGCCTACTTTCTCCATAGCTCTTCAACATTATATTGGGAGTCTTAGCCATGACAATATGACAAGAAAGAAAAAAGGTATTTGGAAAGAAGTACAACTCTTGTCATTTGCCAATAACATGATATATATAAACCCTAAAGATTCCACCGAAAAACTGTTACAGCTGATCAATAATTTCAGTAAATTAGGATACAAAATTCCTAAGCCAGTGACATTTTTATACACCCATGATGAATTTCAGAAAGAAATTAAGAATACAATTCCATTTACAATTAATTACATCAAAAACTATTAAATACCTTGGAATCAAATTAACCAAGGAGGTAAAAACATGTTCTCAAAAAATTATGTCATTGAAAAAACTGAAGAAGTTATAAATAAATGGAAGTGCATATCATACTCATGGGTAGGAAGAATGAATATAATTAAAAAGGCCATACAACCCAAAGAAATCTATATTTTCAGTGCAATCCCTATCAAAATAGCAATGGCATCTTTCAGAAAACTAGAACAAATCTAAAATTTATATGGAACCATAAAAGACCCTAATAGCTATGGCAATCTTGAGGAAGAACAAAGTTGGAGGTATCCACTACCTGATATCAGATGATAACTACAAGCCTGCAATAATCAAAATGGCATTTTACTGGCATAATAACATACATTGATCATTAGAACAAAACATTCCAGAAATAATTCCATGCTTGTATGTCAATAAATGACAGAGGAGGCAAGAATAAACAATGGAGTAATGAAAGTCTCTTCAATAGGTTATGCTGGGAAAATTGGACAAATACATGCCAAAAAAAAAAGTGGACCACCTTTTACACCATATATAGAAAAGACTCAAAATGGATTAAAAACTTAAGACCTATAACCATAAAAGTTTTAGAAGAAAACAAGCAGTAACTGATAATGCTAACACTAATTTCTTTTTGGATATATCTCCTTGGGCAAAGGAAACAAAAAAATAAATGGGACTACATCAAACTAAAAAGTTTTCATACAGCAAAGGAAACCAACAAAACAACTGACAATGACAGAAGATATTCATGATACATCCAATAAGTTAATATCCAAAATACATAAAAACTCAGCAACAAAAGCAAAGAAATCCAATTTAAAAAATGGGCTGAAGATCTGAACAGATATTTCTCCAAAGAGGAAATGCAGATGGCCAATAGACATAGGAAAAGATGCTATATTAAAAAAAGCAAATTAAACCATAAAGAGATGTCATCTCATACCTGTCAAGATGGCTATTATCAATAAATCCCAACTGAGAGAAAAGAAAACATATATGAGATTTGGTGGGACGACAAATTGGTACAGCTACTGTGGAAAACAGTCTGGAGGCTTCTTAAAAATTAAAAATGAATATACATTTTGACCCAGCAATTGCACTTCTTGGTATTTATCTAAAGAAAACTAAAACAGTAATTCATAAAGATCTCTACCCTCCAATATTTAATGGCAGCACAATTTACAATAGCCAAGATATGGAAGCAACTTAAATGCCCTTCAACAGACGATAGAGAAGTCATGCTTCATATATATAATGGCATATTAGTCATTAAAAAAATGAAATCCTACCATTTGCAATGACGCGTGGTCTTATGCTGAGTGAAATGTCACAGAAAAATACTATATTATATGCAGAATCTAAGGAATAAGAATAAACTAATCAAAAACATTAACAAATATGGACAATTTGGTGATGGACAGAGGGGAAGATTAGGAGCCTGGAGAATGGGGTGAAGGGTTAAATGTACAAATTAGTAGTTGATAGGTGGTCACAGGGATGAGTAACACAGCATTGGAATGCAGGCAACATGTAGAGCCAGGAGAGGAGGGAGCAATTAGGGGATCATTTTATGAACTATAAATGTCTAACCAATGTACTATACACTTGAAACTAATAACATTTTTAAAAATGAGAATTGCTGAAATGCTTTTTTTTATCATGGCAACTTTTATTAGTGAACTAAAGGTGAATCCTTGTTTAATCCTAGTATGGATAAAAAAGATACGGATCAGGACCTATTTCAATTTGAGTTACAGTCATTAAAGAAAACCATCTATGGATCTTCAGATAACTAATTCAGAATATTTTTTACGAAATTGTATTTTTTTCTACTTTTGCTTTCATGTGCATTACTTTTAATTTTGCAGCAGTCTAGAATTTTAACAATAAATAATTCCCTTTTCACTTTTTAAAATGCTAGTAAAGTTCAAGATTCCTAGTACATGTTTGATAATTCAAGCTGTTAAATTTTGATTGCATTGCTTATGGTTGTCACTTTTTATAGTAAAAGGATATAGCTTTAAATCAGAGAGGGGAAGAGGCCCATGAGACAGTCTCTGGAAGTTAAAAGTGCAAAGCTTCCAGTTCTCTCCTACTGATGTCATGGACAGCTGCTAACTTCTCCCAGGAGTGATTGAATGTTGTCAGTTGGAAATTCACACAAGCCTTGACACACAGAGTTTTTATTGGCTCTTTCTCATAAAGATGATTCAGTACCAGATACTAAAAGGACACCGAATCGTACAGGTTATTAAAATAGGTCAGCAGGTAAACAAAAGAGTCTTATCAGGCAGTTTACGTAGTTTGAAATTATAAGCTCAACAGATCACTATTATCAGGCTTTGCTCTTATATACTAAGGTTTTTCAAAATGCTGAAAAGGTTTTAAACTACTCTAGATAAAATATTATGAAGCGAGGAATGTTTGAAATTGTGCTTGTTTAATGTACTTATGACACTGAAATAGGACAAGAATACCTGAATGAGTACCACCGAGTTTGACAAAACATGCTCAAGGCATAATCTTTTGGAATATAACTTTATATGCTTATCAGCGTATTGAACAGAATTTGTTTATTTTTAAATTTTAATTACAATTGATATTTAATATTTTATAAGATATATAGATAGTGGTTAGACACTTGTATAATTTACAAAATGATCATCCTGATTAGTACCCACCTGGCACCGTACATAGTTATTACAATATTACTGACTACATTCCCTATGCTGTACCTATATCCCATGACTATTTTGTAACTACCAATTTGTACATCTTAATCCCTTTTACCTATTCACCTATCTCCCTAATCCCACCACCATCCAGCAACCATCAAAATGCTCTTTATAACTATGAGTTTGTTTCTGTTGTTTATCTTATCTAGATTCCACATTAAAATGAAACATACAGCATTTGTCTATCTCTGACTTCATGGAGCAAAATATCCTATAGGTCAGATGGTAAGATTTAGTTCTTTTTTTATGGCTAAGTAATACGTCGTTGTCTCTACCACCTCTTCCTTATCCATTCACCCACTGATGGACACTCAGGTTGCCTCCATATCTTGGCTGTTGTAAATAATGCTGAATGAAGATATGGATTCACATGTCCCTTTAAGTAGTGTTCAGGGTTTGGGAGGGATAAATACCCAGAAGTAGGATTATTGGTTCTTCTTTGTCTCTTATAGTTTTTGTTTAAAAGTCTATTTTGTCTGGTATTCTATTGCTAATCATGCTATTTTTTTCTTTCCATTTCTATAAAATGTTTTTTCTATTCCTTTCAATCTGTGTGGATCTTTCAAACTGAAGTGAGTCTCTTAAATGCAGTAAATGTAAGTGTCTTTTTTTTTATCCATTCTACCACCTTATGTCTTTTGATTGGAGAATTTAATTCTATTGCATTTAAAGTAATTTTTGATATATATGTAGTTATTGCCATTTTATTATATATTTTATCTTTTTGAAGTCTTTTTAATATTTCTATAATACCGGTTTGAGGGTGATGAACTCCTTTAGGTTTCCTTCTCAGGGAAGCTCTTTATCTGTCCTTCAAGTCTTAGTTCTATGTCCCTGGTTTTCATCACTTTGAATACCTTGTGCCAATCCATTCTGGCCTGCAAAGTTTCTGTTGAGAAATAAGCTGACAGTCCTATGGGAGCTCCTTTATTGGTAATTGTTTTTCCTTGATCCTTTTAAGATTACCTCTTCATCTTTAACCTTTGGCATTTCAGTTATCATATGTCTTGGTGTGGGCCTCTTTGGATTCATTCTGTTTGAGACTCTGCACTTCCCAGATTTGTATATCTGTTTCCTTTGTTAGGTCGAGGAAGTTTTACATCTTTCTTCAAATAGGTTTTCAATTCCTTTCTCTCTCTCTTCTCCTTCTGGTACATCTATGATGTGAATGTTGTTAGCTTGATGTTGTCCCAGAGGTCCCTTAAACTACCATCATTTTTTGGATTTTTTTTTTCTTTTTGCTGTTCTGATTGGGTGTTTTCTGCTATCTCATCTTCTAAATCACTGATTCAAACCTCTGCTTCATCTAATCTGATTTTTTCTAAGGTATTCTTCATTTAGATATTGTTGTTTCTTCATTATTAATTAGTTCTTTTCTGTTTTCTGTCTTTTGTTAAAATTCTCACTGCATTTATGTGCACTTGCCCTAAGTTCATTGAGCATCCTTACAACCAGTTTTTTGAACTCTACTTCTGGTAAAGTGCTTATCTCCATTTTCTTCATTTTTTTTTTTTCTGGAGCTTTGTTCTGTTCTTTCATTTGTTCTGTTCTTTTATTCTTTGTCTCCCCATTTTGGCTGCCTCCTTGGGTTTCTGTGTATTAGGTAGGGTAACTCTGTCTCCAGTGTTAGTTGATTGACCTTATATATTTATCTAGTAGGTGTCCTGTGGGGCCCAGTGGCTCAGTCTCCCTGGTTACCAGAGCCAGTTTCCAGGTGTGTCCCTTGTTTGGGTTGTGTGTGTCCTCTTGTTGTAGTTGTGTTTTGGATGTTTGCACAACAGTGGGAGGGATTAATCCTTAGACTGACTGGTTGTGAAGACTGCCAATGACTGTAGTAGAGGAGCTGATGTGCAGACACTGACCCTATAGAGCAGGATTTGCCTTAGTAGTACTCTGATGTCTGCCTAGTCCACCGTTTGGGTTTGTCATTTGTGAAGGCGGTTGGTTGGTACTAAGTTATGGTCTGAAGTGGCCACGAGGTACATTGGTTCTGGGCCTCATGGGAGGATCTCAGTTGCTGGCCACGGTCAGCTGCTGCTGTTCTTTGCCCAGTGTCACATGGTTATAAAGTACAAAATGACTTGCAGATGGTTGCCACTTGTGCTGGGCTTGAAGCTGCCTCAGAGAGGCTAAGCTCTGTATGAAGACTGACTGCTGTTAGTGCCAGGCTTGAGGCTACTTTCCAAGAGATTTTGAGCATGCCGAAGTCAGATGCTGTTTGGTTTGTGAACCTTTGAGAGATTTTAGGAAAGCCCACAACATGAGCCTAAGCAGGCTATTTTGTTGGAAAAGTTACTGGAAGTGACTTAGGTAAGCCTGCAAGTTGGATGGGGCAAGGTCTCAGGGAATCACCAGGGCAGGATAAATGGTTTAGCCAGCTTGATGAAGATTAAGATATGGCAATCTCCTTCATCTTCATGCTGGATGAGGGGGAAGGGCTAAACTAAGGCTTAGCTCCTAGTAGCACTTATGTGTTAGATACTGCTCCAGTGCTGGAGTTCAGAGCGAGTTTGTCAGGGGTATGTCTATGCGCTGGCCCTTTAAGAGAAAAACCTGGGACTCCCATATTCCTTGTCTCACTCAGCCACCGCCTCTGGCTATTTTTCACAGCTCAAAGTTGTGGGATGTCTATTCCCATCATTACAATGCTGGGCTGGGGAACATGGGGAACCTGGGGAAACTGGGGAACACTGACCCCTCACTCTTCAGGGGCTACCTCTGCAGCTGAGATATCCTTCCAGATTTTTATCTGCCCCATGTGGGGTGTGGGACCACCTCTCTGCCCCTCCTGCCAGTCATGAGGTGGCCTCTTCTGTATGTCTCCATTTGTAGAACTTTTCTATTCAGCAGACTTCAGACGATTCTTAACAATTTTTTTTCATAGTTTTGTTGTAATTTTGATGTGGTTGTGAGAAGAGGCATGTACATTTACCTACTCCACCATTCTGACTGGAACTCATAAATTACTTTAAATATAAAGACATAGATTGATTAAAAGAAGAGGAATGGATAGAAGAATGTCATGCTAATACTAATCAGAAAAAAATCTAAATTAGTAATTTTAATTTCAGAGCTGATTTTAGAACTAAGAAAATCATTATAAATAACATGGTCATTGCATAATGATAAAGGGACTAATTTCCCAGGAATTGATCAAGAATAATTAAAAACTTTTTACATGTACTTGCCTAACAACAGATGGTTAAAATATATGGGACAAAAACTAATAGAAATGCCAGGAGAAAAGACAAACCCACTGTATAAGTGTCAGCAAAAGTACCATTTAGCATTTGAGATCAGATCAATCAAACAGGATTAGTGGCCTGAACAGCACTATCAAAGAACTAAATCTGATCGACCTTTATAGATCACTACACTAAACACCAGCAGAATACACATTCTTCTCAAGCTCATGTGCAACATTAACTAAGAGAAATCACATTATGGGCTTGTTAAATAAATCCATTAAATAAAAATCTTACAAAGTATAGTTCTCAGCCAGAATGAAATTAAATTAGAAATCAGAAAGAGTAATTTTAAATCCCAAAATCTTTGAAGACAAATGCCATAGTTCTAAATACAACATGGCCAAAAAATTTCTTTGTAAATATTCCTAACTAAATGAAAATGCAACTTGTCATTTTCAGGATGCACAAAAGCAGGAATAACAGTTGAAATTTATAGCATTGAATAAATGCACATAGAAAAACATAACCTAAACTCAATATAAGCTCCCATGTTAGGAAACTAGAGAAGAAATAACAATTTAAAGATGAGGAGAATAAGGATGAGATTAGAAATCAATGAAATTGAAAA
Organism: Eonycteris spelaea; assembly: GCA_003508835.1. Lineage (NCBI taxonomy): Eukaryota > Metazoa > Chordata > Mammalia > Chiroptera > Pteropodidae > Eonycteris > Eonycteris spelaea. The sequence goes on along the minus strand of PUFA01000494.1, from coordinate 222,449 downwards.
ACAATACAATAGAGTCTCAACAAAACCAAAAGTTGTGGATATTGGATTAAACATGGTGAAGTGAGAGATGTTCCCATCTCCCCCTTGAAGCATCAATAAGCTAAATCTAAAACTGAAAAAAAAAAAAAAAACATCAAAACTGTACACCAGCATATCCAAGCATCAGATCTGCACATAAGAGCTACCACAGATCAGAACCAAGGTGTCAGGCCGTGGAATGGGAGAAACGAAGAAGTCCGTCACAGCCAGAGCCCCTGGAGGAGGACGGGGAAGAGAGAAGGTGTAGTGAGTTCCCTGAACAGCCCTGCCTGGGAAAGCTGTGAGCTTCTTACAGTCAGCAGCACCCAGTCATCAGGACAGAAGGCAGAGAAATGAGGATGGCAGAAAAAACGCAGATAGCAGAGAAAAAAAACATGATTTTTACCAGCTGCGGTTGCAAAATGAAGGCTGAGCCTCATCCCCCATCTGCCAATCCCGAGAGCCCCTCTCCCCATACCGTTCTAGACCAAACATAGTGAAGCTCCAGGGAATCAAAGCAAACACTACTGAAACTGTTGCTAACACTGACAGGGACTGAGACTGAGGGTAGCAAGTGTGATTAAACTTGTATAAGGAAAAACAATTAAGACTATATAAAGCAGATCCAAAAGGCTCAGATGTCACCTGTTGGAAATCAATGAAAAACAACTTTGTACTAGGCTAGGGACCATTATATAATAAATCTTTCGGGGGGGGGGTTAAAAAAAGGACATGTTTTCATTAATGCCCAGGTGGAAAAATAGTCCATTAAACTTCATGAACAACCAAGGTGACAGACATCTCAGAAAAAAAAAGAGAAAAATCTCCAGGGAATAAGCCTAACGACATAGAAATATGCAACTTAAATGACAGAGAATTCAGGATGGTGCTTATGAAAAAAACTAAATGACATCCAAGACAATTCATTTCAACAATTTCAGGAACTGAAAAATAACTAGGTGAGCAGAATGAGTTCTTTAGCAAGGAGATTGAAACCTTCAAAAAGAATGGAATATAACTTCTTGAGATGAAGAACAAACTGCAAGAGATGAAAAATGAAACAACAGGCTTGGGAAATAGAGGTGACCAAGTGGTGGAAAGGATCAGTGATATCAAAGACAGAAACCTAGAAATAAATCAGAAGGAAGAAGAGAGAAACCAAAGAATGAAAAACAATAAAAGAGAAAAACAAAAACTAGCTGATACCATCAGGAGAGGAAACATAAGAATAATGGGCATTCTCAAAGGCGAGGAAAAGGAGCAGAGATTAGAAAGCATTTTTAGACAAATAATGGATGAGACTTTCCCAAATCTAAGGAATGGACTGAGCTTAGAATTCAAGAAATCAACAGAACACCCAATTATCTCAATCCAAAAGAGCCTTCTCCAAGGCACATTGTATTAAAAATTATTAAAACCAATGACAAAGACAGAATTCTCAAGGCAGCCAGGGAAAAGAAGATGGTAACCAATACAGGAAAACCCATTAGATTATTGTCAGATTTTTCAGCACAAATTTTACAAGCCAGAAAGGAGTGGTATCAAATATTCAAACTATTAAAAATAAAAGGAACTACCAGCCAAGAATAATGTAACCAACAAAGCTTTCTTTTAGACATAAAGGAGAAATTAAGACCTTTCCAGACATACAAAAATTGAGGGAATTCTCCACTACAAGGTCTGCATTACAGGAAATACCGAAAGGGGTCAGCTCACCTAAAATGAAATGACAAAAGATACATAACTAGAAATAAGGCAACTAATAGACAAGATAGAAGCAGAGGAATGCAAAGCTTATTAAGAACAGGGTATTCGAAGCTTAAATGATAATAAAAGATTTGCTACAGCAAGGTAGTAATGAACATTCAGCACATATAGGGCAAGTTGAGACAACAATGACAGAAAAGGGCAGGGCCGGATTCAAAGATCCAAATTCACAAAGGGAAATGGAGGTAAGGCAAGCGCAGAAGAAAATGGATGACTATATATATATATATATATATACCATACATATATATATGTATGTATATATATATAAAACTAGTTATATATAACTATTCTCTACATAGATATATAGATATAAATATTCTCTACATATCATACTGGTAACCACACACAAAAGATTCAGAACAGAAGTATATAATATAAAACAAGAAAGACCAGAGGGAAAACCATCAAAAGTCAACCAAAACAATAGAAACACAAGGGCAAGAAAGCAATGGAAACACTGAGCAACCAAAAAGTAAAGGATAAAATGGCGAAAGGAAACCTCAAATTTCAATAATCACCCTGAATGTAAATAGACTGAACTCACCAGTGAAAAGGCACAGAGTTTCAGATGGGATGAAAAAACAAAACCCAACTATATGCTGCCTCCAGGGACACATCTCAGCTCCAAAAACAAATGTAGACTCAAACTGAAAGAGTGGAAAATGATATTTCAAGCAAATGGCCCTCGGAGAAAAGCGGAGTAGTAGTACTAATATTGGACGAAATAGACTTCAAAATAAAAAAGGTAAAGAAAGATACTGAGGGGCACTTCATAATGATAAGGGACTCATGCACCAAGAAGACATAACACCTATTAATACCCATGCTCCCAATCGCGGAGTCCTGGAATATGTAAAGCGATTACTAGCAGAACTAAAGGGAGAAACAGACTGAAACATTATCATAGCAGGGACCTAAATACCCCACTGTCAGATATAGACAGATCATCTAGACAGAATATCAATAAGGAAATAACATCCTTAAATGACACATTAGATCACCTGGACATAATTGACATACAGAGCCTTCCATCCCAAAACAGCTGCTTATACATTCTTCTATATTGCACATGGAATATTCTCAAGGATCTACCACATACTGGGACACAGAGACAGCCTCAACAAATATAAGAGGGTTGAAATCATACCAACCATATTCTCTGATTATAATGATTTGAAACTGCAGGGGTTCTGACCTGTGGTAGCTCTTATGTGCAGATCCCACACTCATATGTGCTGCTGTGCAGTTTGGGTGTTTTTCATTTGGTCTTACATTTCAGCTTATTGTTGTTTAAAGAGGAGAAATCTGGGGACGTCTCACTCCACCTTTTTTCTGACATCACTTACCCTTGTAATCTTTCAATGATTATTTCTGTTATCGCAGTCTCTTACAAGTCCCAATATCAAAACTATATTAAGCTTTGAAGCATAAAATAGTGAAGAAATTTGCTTCAAGCAGAATATTGCATATAGATAGATCCTTTATCAAGACTCTATATGATCACTTGTGTATGACATGCCATTCTCTTGTAATCAAAGATTTATTGGTTGTCTATGTGCCACATCTAAGGAGAGATGGGGTTGTGACAAGTTTTCTTCCTTTTGTAGGCTACTCCAGGAGAAAGACTATTATATTATAATATGGTAAAATATTAAAGTGGAAATGATTACTTATGGAAGTCATTTGAGGTGCTGTTAAATGCTGATTCACTTAGATACGTCAAGTATATACTTTAACCTTTTTCATAGTGAATATATTTTAAAACAAAACTTTCTGTTTTCTCTTTTCCCTCTCAGTTAAATAGTCCTTTTGTTGTGGAGCTCAAAGGGTTTGCCTCCTGGGATATTCTATTCAAGAAGGAGCCGGGGTTATCATTATGCAGTTTTATTTACTTCAAGCAAGTAAAGGAGGCAGGGATTCACATCCAAACCTATGTTTCCTGAAAAGAGACTTAGCCATTGCTTATATACACTATTTTGTTAATCACATGGTAATTTCTTCTTTCAGAGCCTAATTTTATCTTGCTGGTTTTATTTTACTACAAAAGCTCATCCTCTTACAGCTGCCTCTGCAAAATCCTGTGCTACATTTTAACACTTAGTAAGAATTTACTCAGCCCTGGAGAAGCTTGTGCTATCTAACAATTCCCCCTGAGATTTTTCACTCCTCATTCTGAGGAAATGATGATAAAAGAGGGTCATACTTCTATAACTGTTTCCTGCTGAACATTGACAAAGTATGTCTTTGAGTTAGAGGAGTAAAATTTGCTGGGTGCTAGACTTATGAAAGTCTAGGAGTTCCCTCGGTTTTGAATTCCTGAAAACAGCAGAACATAAACAGACAGAATATAGAAAAAATTGTTAGGGGCAAGAGTAGAGTTATTGGACATCACTTTCAAAGAGCATCTTGAGTTCAAATGCGTTCTCAAGAGTACTGTGTATCTGGGTCCTTGTCCTCATTAGTTAGTATAGCTGGCTTCACTTGAGAATGATGTATCTGTTGCTGTAAAGGTTTTTGACCTTCTTATTCTGAAAGAAAGCATTCATGGTCAAGGCAAACATCAAGCAGGAAAGCGCAAAATTTATTAAAGCAAAAGTGCACACCCAAGAAGGTGGAGTATGGGCTTACTCCAGAGAAAAAGAGAGTGCAAGCGTGCAAGATGGCTAGTTATGGACTTTTTGTTCTCCCTAAAGGCAGAGCCCAAGAGAATTTGGTGCTGACGTAGCCTTGCTGTCTCCTCCCAGTAGGCTGGGAGCTTGATTTCCCACTTTTCCCTCTTCTCATGGTTTTTCCAGAACTGCCATGTTATCAGGTGCAGGATGGGAGCTGCAGTATTTGCAATGTGGATGAGATTATAATGATATTATAATTACAATGATATTATAATTAACCAAAGGCAAAGATGGTGTCTAGGCTGGGGAAGACCAATTTTGGCTTATGCCCCTGCAGGGGCTAAAACAAGGGAAAGTCTGTAGAAAGGAAGAATTTCCAGAGCCATATATTGGTGAAGGAGGGGGATTTTTTGCACTCCTTGTCTTATCTTATATCCATGAAGCTAAATCTTATCATTTACACTATTACTGACTCTTATCATCCCTAATGTCACTGTTACCCAAACTAACTATCCATATAGTTCCTCCTTTCCATATTGTGTGGAATCTTGGGCTTCTATTTTCCAAGCTGGAAGACTTGAAAAAAGACATTTTTTCAAGAAATCACCTTATGACCATTTATCTGCCACCCCTTATACATAGGAATCTCCTTAATGCCCCATTCTTGGCCAATTTTTAAATCATTTTCGATATACACAGGAGTGTACTGATTAAAGTCAAAACTGGAAAGGAAGGCTAGCAGCATTACTGTTTTGTTTAGAGCTGCACTTTATTGCTTCGTCATTGGCAAGGATATTCCTTTTTACTACCTCTTAGTCTCCTTTGTGTTGGTGCCTGCAGTGTACCACTGCAATTATTTTTATGTTTTCTGAGAGCCTATAATAATTTTAGGATCGGGGTCCATATTTCATATTTTTTCCAACTATCATCGATCCTCAATCCTTCCAGATAGCCCCCATGGGTATGGAGTATAGAGTATGTGTACTTAGAATTATATATAGTCATGTTTTTGTTTTCTGCTAATTTCAGGACTCAGGTCAATGCTATGAGTTCAGTTTTATTGAGCAGAAGTCCCAGGGGTAAGAACTCCTGCTTCAGTGGTGTTGAACAAGGATACCATTTGTATTGTTAATTGGTTATGAAGGTACTCCCAGAGGTTAACCATATATCTTGGAGTTGGCTATTGGCTCACTCTTAAGATCATTACTACTAGAATATACTATTTCAACACAGTTATGATCTGGGACCTCAAAGGAGGTCAGTAATAAAGTAGCAGAATTGAGGGTATGACAAATTTTTAGAGTGATGCCAACATTATTATCCAACTACGTGGCCTAGTATTGCATCATTCTTTCTGTTAACCAGTTATTTTCTTGGTTTCAAGAACTGTAACTACCTCTGTATAATTTGAAGCTGTCCCACAGTTAACTTTATTGCTTCTGATATTAACATGCAAATTGCAGCCACAGTCCTCAGAAAAGGTGGACATCCTTGTGTCACCATGTTAACTTGCTTAGAAAAATAGGGAACCATGTGTCTTACATGCTTCAGCATTTGAATTAAACCTGTAAGGCAATTCCTAGGGTCTAATGTACATACAATTCAAAGCCTTTTTCAAATTAAGTAAACCCAGGCCGGGAACCTCCTGTAGTTTTACATTAATTTTTCAAAGTGTTCGTGTACTCTCTCCCTCTCTGACGGGGCTGCCTCTTCTCTAATTTATTACACAGATACTTGGCTGTAAGACCAAAATTAGGGGTCCACATCTTACAGAATCCTGTTATTCCAAGAAAACCTCTCAATTTTCTACAGTTCTGTGGCAAAGCTAGCTGGCTATTGCTGCCTTTCACTTTGCTCTAGGCTTCTTTGCCCTTGTGAAATCAGAAAACCAAGGCACTTAATTACTTTAAAAAGGTACCTAAACCTTTTTCTGGAATACTTTATATCTCTTTTCAGCTAGATGGTTTAAAGGTCAAAAGAGTATTTCCATTGGAAGTTTCTCTTTCAGGGCTGGCAATTAGAATTTAATCTACATACTATAGAAGAGATCTATTTTCAAGGTGGGGGTCCCTCAGGTCTTTTGCAAAGGCCTCTGCAAATCAGGTTGGGGAGTTTTTGGAACTTGTGGTAACATAGTCTAGTAATACTGGGGCTTTTGATGGGTTTCAGGATATTTCCATTCAAAAACAAAAGTTTGTCTACAGCCATGCCACCCTGAATGTGCCCAATCCTGTCTGATCTCAGAATCTAAGCAAGGTTGGGCCTGATTAGTACTTGGTTGGGAGACCACCTAAGAAGACCAGATGCTGTAGGCTTTAATTAAAAATATGTTTAAAAATATTTGTTTGGAGTCATGGTCCAAGAGAATGCAAGAGAGCATTGTTTAAATCCAGGACTGTATAATAATTGCTAGATTCTGGGATTTTGGCCAACAGGGTATAGGGCTTAGGAACACTAGAGTGTACATACTGTACTACTTCATTCACAGCCCTTAAGTCTTGTACAAATCTATCCCCAATTTCTTAATGGAAAGGATGGCAGTGTTGAGGGTGAGTGTCCTTGTTTGAGAAATGCATTTAGGACAATTCCCATTTTTGCCTCAGGTTTTAGGAGGTATAGCTGTACCTTGCATGAGTGGTGTTACTGTTTGAGTACTACTTTAACATGTAGATAGCGTACATTGCCTTTCTAACTTTTCCTTGTGCCCAAACAGCTGGGTTAACCTGGTCTTTCAGGACCTGCTGGAGTGGGACCATGAAATCTATTACTTCATTCTTGAAAATTGTTACCTAAATTTCTCAATTTAAACACATAATAGCCCCTAATTTAGTTAGTAGGACTTTTCTAATAAAGGGGACCTGGACAGTCAAGTACATAGAAGAAAACAAGTGTGACAATTGTTTTAATCTTATTTCACATGTTAGGCTCAAAGAATTTCTTTGTATTTGGCTTTATAGACACCCCTTTAATATTACATTCCCTCTTGGAAAAGGGGTCCTTTCTGGATAGTAAGAGCAGAGTAAGTGGCTCCAGTACCCAAAATAAATTCAATTTTCTCCCCTTGAGTAACAGTAATGTGGGTCTCCTCATATAAAATCAAAATGGAGCCTAAAGAAGAGTCTCTAACCCATCAGTCCTCCTCTTTTATCTGAGGTAAATGCAAAGAATTAGTTTTCATTTCTTTCTTTCACTGAGGATGCTTGGGATTCTCTCTCTTCCAGTATCCTTTATTTCATTTCATTTCATTTCATTTCATTTCATTTGTTTGTTTGTTTGTTTACTATGCACATTGGTTAGGCTCCAATGTTGTTTGATTGTTCCACAGTGGGTCCCAGGTGTTACTCAAGGTGATCTTCAAATTCTCACCCAAAGCCTGGAGGAAGGCAGCCAGAAAAGAAGGTTGTTTTTTAAAAAGTCTTTCCTTTGTCCTTTTCTTTGCCACCTATCTCTTCTTAAAACCCCAAAGGCCACTTATACTAATTGGGAGGTGCTGGTGGTAGGTTCCACCACTATCTGGTAACTTCTACAGATATACAGAGAACTCCGAGATATAAAGAAGATATTCAGGGTTGTTTCACTCCCTGGATCCTTAGGGTATATGTGGTGTATTGTCTTAAGCGTACTTTCAAAACTTTTCTAAGAAGGCTGAAGGGTTCTCACTGGCCTCTTGTTTAATGTTTTTAACTTTAACCCAGTTTGCAAGGTAGCAACCATGGCCTTAGGCTCCTATAATACTCAATGCGACCCCTGTCTATTTTGTCATTGGTTTCCCACTCAGTATTGTGAACTGACTCATCTACTGGCCACCAGATCTGACTATTAGATTGAGTAACATGTTATTATTAGCCTCTTTTTCAGCTTTTAATGGTTTGGTAATTTTTTCCTTGGTAGTGAGGAATTGAACATCTCTGCAAATGCGATTAAGGATCATGAATATAAATATACCATTATGCAAGCTAATAAATAACCTCTCCACCCAGACTAGTCCAAAGCCTTCCAGTTATACAGAAAGGATGTCAAGAAAGGAACATGTGCAGTTACCTCTTGGACATATCCCTAAAACATGTTAGAGACTTGCAATATTGCATAAGAAAATTTGTTTTTCTTTGTGAGACAGTCATATTCAAAAAGTGTCCAACGTTTCAGGGTGTATCTGAAGAGACTAAACTCTAGAATTGAAAGTTGATTTCCTATTTTTTTATAAGAGGTATTTCTAACCTCTCAGATAAACCCAACCCTGGCTAGCCCACGAGGAACAGTTTAAAGTTTTACATTTATCTTCTAAAACCTGCTGCAGTAATTAAGCTAAATTCTGTGGGTTTACTATACCATTAAATCAGTGAATTCTGTTCTTGTTTCCTGATAAAGAGGTCTTCAAGCAAGAAGAAAAGACTCTTATGTCACCGAAAAGGCAAGTAACAGAATCCCAGGGGGACTACTGGAAAGTATTGAATCAAACAGGGACCTGGATGTCTTAGGGCTCTTGTCTTTAATACCTCTTAAAATTCCCTCTGTCAGTATACCAACAAAGGGGTTTTTCCCCTGTAAAGTGTCAAGAACCTAACCACACTCCAGAAATGAAGCTATCATTCTGGCATTATGCCAAACACTATATCCACACTAATTAAAGTGACTACCTACTCACCTCCCTTCTAAAGCACTGAACGGAACAGTTTCAGGTGACCAATCTGATTTGCTGTCAAGGCAGCACAGAAATTCATTCCAGCGGTCAGCACCAAGTCAGGGATCTCCTGTAGAACAGATTCTCTCTCCAGTTATGAAGCTCCAGATGAGCTGCTGCTACCACACCTCTTTGTCAAGTATGCACACTAGGCCAAGTAGGAATCTTTTTAGGGGAATGCCATCCAAGTCACCAGAGTTGTTACAGAACTCAAGGAGTTCACTACTTGTGATGCTTTATTCAATTGTCATTAAGATGGTTTTATTTACTTGTAGGTTTATGTACTTATAAAGGAGACTGTGATTCACATCCAAAGCTCTAAGGGAGGCTTACCCATTGCATAAATATGCAATTTAGTTAATTACATGTTGATTTCTTCTTTGCAGAGCCTAAATTTATACTGTTGGGTCCCAATTAAGCTCTGATTATAGCTGAATCTGCCAAAATACTGTGCTACCTTTTAAAATTTAGTAAGAATATCACTTAGTAAGAACTGCCTAGACCTTGAGACCCTTGTCCTTTCTAACATTAATTAGCAAATCACCCTAGTTGCTTGGATCTGAGTATGTCTATTAGCAAGTATTAATTGAAAATGGAAAATTGCTATTTTTAAAACCTCTTCTAAGTACGCTAATGGCAGTACCCTGCAAGTCAGCACTACTCACAGGTAAAATAAGGCTCAGAAACTGGGTAATTATGTCCCATTATTGCTCATTTGCACATACAGGTAGAAGAGTTATCAGAACTCATAGCTTCTGAATCTCGCTTTCACCCTTGTCTACCTGAAAAGTAAACAAGATCAAAGATATTCCTCTAGTGCCTATAATATGAATTTAAAAATCACAAGTGGAAAGAACTAGTGTTTTTCAAGAGAACATTTTACAATTCGTGTGAATGAATAGTTTTGGTTGTCACAAACCAGCAAGGGCTACTAATGTTATAGTAGGTTTGGAGCCAGGTATGTTAGATGTTCTACAATGCAATGACTAGTTCTTTGCAAAGGATTATTCATGTGGGTGAAAATCCTGTTTGTCAGAACTCTGTTTTGAGGGTAAAGTGGGTAAAGGGGATCAACTATATGGTAGCTGAAGAAAACTGGACTTTGGTGGTAAATACACAATAGAATATACTGCTGTCAAATTATAATGTATAGCTTAAAATTTTATAATTGTATTAACCAATGTTACCACAATAAACATAATTTAAAAAGAAAGAAAGATGACTTTGCCTGAGACAATCCACTCTTTATACACGTCTGCCTATATAGGTTTTCCATTATGTATAGCTCCTCTGTGCTCCTTTGTGTTTGCTAGATGGGATGCTAACCAATTTTTTCCCTTTAACTTACTTAATTTTTAAAAATATAACCCAAATATTTTTTATTAATGTCCACCTACTGAGATTTTTTTCAGGACTGTACTGCCACTTTTGTGGAAAAATTGCCATCAAGAGCAACACTACATATAAAAATATGGATACATTTTATTTTTATTGTGGCTGAATGGGACAGCACTTGACTGTTGTCAGTGAGATAGTGAAGGACATTTACCTATTAAATATTTTATTATATTTGATTTCCTTTTCAGTTCTTTGTTAGGTCATTTTGGGGAGAAATTGTGTATGGGTGGGCTTAACTTACTCCACCTAGGAACTTGATTTTAGAATGGTGAAAATGTTAGAAAAATATTTGCTATAAAGGTGTTATCTACTTCAGATGATACCGAGAAGTTGGGGAAGCTTTAAAGTTGTTTAAATCACATTTGAGTATTTAAATTTTGAAACTGAAAAGCAGAAAAGTATTTTATGTGTTAATTGTTTTGAGAATGAAGTTATTTGAACGTAAGCATCAGGAGACCCTATAAACGTGGTGTCAATTCTTGCATATGTAATGCTAAGAGAAATGGAGGAGAGTTTAGGAACCAAGTCCATGCTGCCGCTCAATACATTTCCATTAGAGAAGCCTATGCTGCTGGATCTGGACCAAGGCACCTAAAAGAGTACCACGAAAAGTGATACCTCTGATGGCAGCAACATATTTTCTTCAATTTACCAGCACTTTAGCTGCCTGAGGGTCACTGGGAACTTAGGCAGCAGTATTAACTAGAGGACCTGGATCACTGGGGAAAACAAAATGGCTAATATAGCTGGAGTGCCGGCTGGGGGCGGGGAGGAGGTCGTTGGGGGGAGAGGAGGGGCAAAGGACGTCTACAGAGTTATCATTAGCGTCATTCAGTGTATAATTGCTTTACTGTTCCCTCACCACGTGACGCAGAGGCCGCGCCTGCATGAAGCGGGCACTCCCCACTAGGAAACCTGAGGGGTCTGGGGTTCCTGGCTAGACCCCCGCAGCCTAAGCCCTTCACGCCGGGCAGTTCTGGCCGCCGGCTGTGCTGCGGTTTCCGGCTCCAGTTTCCGCCCACCCTTGGGTGAGTTACTCTGTCAATCTTATCTTTTTTCGCCTCCTCACACGGAGGATTCTACTCGAGCCACCTTTGACAGCTCTACAATATGCGCAACGCGCTTGACAGTAGGGGTCCCGTGATCCTCAACATTTTCGGGTTTTGTGGGTTTTTTTGACTAGTTCTGCTTTAGGGGAGCTTTCCAAAGGCGTTTAAGGGCTAGTTAGAAAAGAGATGGTTTTATGAAACTTACAATTCCTGGAACCGAAAGAGAAGATAAAGTGAAAGCGCTAGAGAAAGGAAGAAAAGCAAGAGGGTGTGGAGGAGGGTGGGAGAGATAAGGAGTATATTGGCTCTATGAGATTTCTCATCTGGCGCGCGCGGGAGACCGTGAGTTCTCTGAAATTTCCAAGAATTCCTACACATCACTGAAAGGCGCGAGGAAGAGAAATTCTCGCGAATTCTGAGAGCATTTGAGTACCGGACTTCCTAGAATATCTCGCGATGTTATGACTATTACGAACGCGAGTTAGGTCAGGCCGAGGTAACGGTAGAGACAAAGGAGTTGGAGCGGTGGGCAAAGAAAGAAGGCGGAGCTTTACGTGCTGACGTAAAGCCGTGAAGTGGGTATATTACGGCAGTTGCCAAGCTGTGTACTTCAGAAAGCGGTCCCCTGACATCTTGATAAGCTGGATCTGCCTTGAGTCTCCGCGTCCTCGATTCGCTTCAGGCATGAGTCATGTGGCGGTGGAAAATGCGCTTGGTCTGGACCAGCAGGTAAGCCTAAATGTGCCTATTGAAACTATATGTGGACCCCCTTCCCTCTTTTAACGTATCTTGTGGCTCAATAGCCACTTTAATTTTCTTCTTCCTGGTTCAGTGTGCTTTGCGGTGGGTGGGACTGTTAGCCATTGGGGAAAGAAACTGGGTTAATTCTTGTGGAGGCTACATGGAGAAAAGATGAGGCATTAGCGATAATCGGTATTGTAACTCGGGCCGGGTTCCGGCCTCGCTTGACATATTGGTCTTCAGGCACGCACAATGGCGGCTTTTGTGTGTTTGCGGGGTCTTGCAGAGGTGCATGTGAGAGCACCGACTGGTTAGTGTTTGGATGGAAGTACACCAAAGATGACTATTATTTGTGTCAAGAGGTTTCGTTCTCACTGGACAGCCTACATTCAGGCCTAGAGGCGTTGTTTGTGTGGGAGCGGAAGGCGGATTGCCCCCACAGGTTGCGTGGTGGGGGAGGAGTGGGGCCTTTCTGGGGATAATGGCGGCGGTCTCCTTTGTGCTATGTGCCGCCGCCGTCATCTAATAGATGGCCGGGTCCTGCGGGACCTGGGCAGGCGACTAACGATTAAAGACCACGAAACAGCAGTCTTCTTCTCCCGCGGAGGCCTCCTGCCTCTTGCTCTGTGGATGACGAGGCTGTGTTTCCGGAGCGGAAAGTTTTGTGACGCACAACAGCCGGAAAGGGATAGTGAGGAGGGGAGGAAAGAATGGCCGCTGCGTGCCTCCCTTGACCCGTCTGTGGAGATATGGAAGTTCGGCGCTTTCGGGGACTCATCTCCGAGGTTAGAAATCTGGAACTCTCCTTATTCAGAGTCACTGAATGGCCATTACCCTACGGTTGTCTTTATTTATTTATTATTTTTTGTATCTATTCATAGGTTAGGCGCTTGAGTCGGTCGGAGCTGGTGCACATAAACTTCTTGAGCGTAAGGGAGAAAACATTGAAATAGGTCACATCCTCGACATGCCCTTTACCTTGGAGCAATTAGGGGTGGGAATTACATTATGAGATGTAAGAAGACTGGTTAAAGGCTTTTTTCCTCAGGCAAGACATTTTGTTACCGGCAACCTCCCCATAAACTCTGCAGCGAATCGTTCAGACACTTTAAGTGAACAGTTTGTCTCGGCTTCTATCTTGCACGTTTTACAAAGAGACTTCATCTTGTCATAAAAATATAAACAAATGTCGTGAAATAGTGCATACTGACACTGCTTTCTAAGTTTTAACGTAATGTAATTTATTTGAGGTATTTGTCTAGTAATAGGATACTTTACCGCTAACGATATGGTTATGTTACTGCCTACAGTGTGTTGAGACTTCGTATGTTAGAAAGACCAAAGAAATTGAAAATCTGGCATCAATAGTACAGGCAGTCGAATTTGTAACATTTTCTGTGTAGGTGGAATCCATTTTAACTTTTGTTAAACTTTGCTCTTCACAGTCTATTAAACTTAGTAGTAAGGAAACTTGACTTGAAAAAGTTGGAATAATTAAAAGTAATATCTTTATTGATAGTGTGTGTGATTTTGTTAGTATTTTCTCAATATCAGAGTGTTTTAAAACATAGTAAATATATTTTGCAAACAGGTAGTAGGCAGCCTTTTTGCTTTGGTCTTTTATACTTTTTAAAATTTATTTTGGCAAATAATTATTGTACCGCTTCTGAGTAGTTCTTGGTTCATTATTACAAAATGCAGTAAATTAAAATGACCTTGTCCCTAAGGTACTGAAATCAGTGTAACGGGACAGGTAGGAATTGATATTAAAGATTGCTTTTCAAAGTATTGAAAGTAGTGCCCACTTATCTCTAAAATGGAAAAAGTAAATACTGCCTTCACAGTGTAGCAGTCATTAAATATGGTGCACAAAGTTTATTGTCACAGTACTCACTATGTGATGGGTAATGGTGGTGTTGCTGTTTAGGAATTAATCCACATTAAAACCAGTTGAACAATTTTAAGGGGATAAAGAAGTAATCTTCAAATTGTATTAACACTTTTCAGGTAAACCTTTATGCTTAAAATAATATCAAGTGGAAAACCAGTGGCTTTGAGACATTGATGGTAATAAGTAATAAATTAGTTTGGTCATTGAAGAGCTTTTTCTTATGGAAGGTTGTTATAGGGAAAACTTGTTTTGGGTGAATGAACTGTTGTGCTCCTGGCATCTGGGAACTGCCTTTTGCATTTCTCGTACTTTGTAGACCTTAAAAATATTAAGAATGACAGATGTGGCCGCTAGCTAGTAAATGCTACTAGGTAGGATTGGAATTTAGGACTTCTAATTTGTTTGTAAGGCTTAATTTTGCTTAATTTTTCCCTTAGTAGTCTATGTAGTACTATATAGATTGTGAACTGTTAATAATCTCTCTTCTAGTTTGCTGGTCTAGACCTCAACTCTTCTGATAATCAGAGTGGAGGGGCAAGTACAGCAAACAGTAAGTAAATTTTTTTGTTTAGAATCTTTATTAGAATTGTTAAAATATCTCATTCTTTTTATTTTGAAATGAAAATTTTTCCTTTTCTTTTTGCCTATAAATATTTGAAGTATTTTGGCATGAGATTTTTAAAAATGGGAACAGTTAATATTTTATAGAAAGTTAATTCAGTATTCACATGTTAAAAAACTGATGTCCAGTATAAATCCTGGCCAGGCTTGAAGAAGATGAGGATTTGTCCATCTCTTGTCTGAAATATGTTAAACCTAATGAGGGGAACCTGTACGTTTTATATTATAGCTAGTACTACTCATTTCTTCAAAGAACCAGAGACTTAACAATAGAAGTATACTATTGTTTCTTGGGTGATATTTAGGATTAAAATGTCAGACATGTTAAATGCTTTGGAAAAGTTAGATCCTTTGAAAAGAATAGTGTGGGACGTTTTTATTTATATATTTATTTGTTCATTTATTTTGAGACTATTAAGTTTTACTGTTTGGAGAGGGAAAGGATTTTTTATTTGGCAGCAGATCTCAGCTTGGACCTAGGTTTTTAAGAAAGGAGTTGGTATACTCTGAAAAGCCTCTTTATATCTGGTTATTACTTATTGAATCTTCTATACCATTGTATGAATTTAGAAGGATGTAATTATGCTTATCATTTGGGATACTTAATTTTATCCAAAGTTAGAGATTTAATTAAAATTAGGATTTTTAGGTAGTAGTTGACATCCTTCTACTTTGTGACTTAAATTCTTTTGTTTCTTAATTATACGCTAGGCTGTTTACGTAAAGCAGGAAACTCAAAGTTAATAGTATCACTTTCTCCTTGGAATTATTTTTATTTTAGAGATTTTATATATTTTTATTGTCTTTTCCAGTGGAATAGACTCTTTGGGTAATTGAAATACGTTAATTGATTCAGTAGCTATTTTTTTAGCAGACTTTTGTTACAATAATGGTTATGTTTTAATGGTTGTAATTTAGGTAAGTTTCCTGACACTTTTAGAGCCTTTTAAAACTTATGTCAAGTAACCAGTATAATAGCTACTGAAATGTACTTGGTTTGAGGATTTCTGAAAATCCATGTTTCCAAACTTCCTACCTCCATACCTTTTTTGGTTTGGTTTGGTTTTTGGTTTTTGTTCCTTTTTCTTTTTTTTTCTTTTTTTTTTTTTGGTTTAGGGTAAAAAGTCTTAATTAACAATAACCCACTTTTAGATTGCAAGATATCTAAAGAGGTGTGAAAAGTGTGTTTCCAAGGACCAGTTTTTAAATAGACATTTTTGTAAAAAGCTGTGTTGGCTATGATAGGCTTTTAATTTTACATTCTCTCTTTAGAAGGGCGTTATATACCTCCTCACTTAAGGAACAGAGAAGCATCTAAAGGTAGGTGATCTTGGCAGCTTTTACTGTATTTAGAGGTCAGTTGAAGCCTAGGGAAAATGAGATAACTTTGGAAAGTATATGTACAATTTTTCTTAGTGCTTCTGTTTTCAAAAACTAGCACTTCTAACTTTAAAAGAGTTCATCTAATGTTGTATAATCCCACACTTTTTTTTTACCAATTTGAAACCCAAAGTTTCATTAGTATAAATACACTAGTATAGGTTTACTGCTTTTGTGCTTTGTAAACATTGATGTGGTTGCATTTTGAAAGAGTCGTGTTTGTGTGTATGTGGTGGGAGTCCCTATTAAGTAAAACAACTAACCACATGGCAATAAAACCCTACTTATTGCTGTCTTGAAATATTGCCACAGTGGAAATGGGATTATTGCAGAGTTGTTAACAATTCTAGAATTACAGCTTTGGTCATACTCAGCAAGTTGGAGGGATTGTTCTCAGTTTTTTCCTATAAATTTAATTTGATAGGTTTTGTCTGCAATGTTTTTAAAATACCTGATGCCTTTTAGTATTAGGTTTTTAATATAGAGAGTTAGAAACCTGTTGCTGGGATGATAGTTTGAGTGCTGTATACTCACCCAGATGGGGATCAATAAGGCATGGGTCAGTAAAAGTAAAGCCAAAAGGAAAGAAGAAAGATAAAGAAGTGGGGCACAGTGGGGAGGATACCTTTAGATATCTGGGAATTCCAAAATGTGTATTGCATTTCTGCTGTATAGTAAATATTTTAAATCAATTTTTATATTCAGCATTTGTGAGATTTATATTTAGGGATGGGACATAACAAAAATGTAACTTGGAGCTCCCCTAGCTTCTGCCTGTGGAGGTTAAAAATTCTCGGTAGGTACTTGGGATTCCTTTGATAGCATCCATAGTTTTAAAAAGGGGCCTTACCATAGTCTTATGAAAATGGTCTTGATGGAGTAGGCTTCTGTTTTATAAATCTCTTGAGGGGATGATATATTCCTTCAGTACTTAATTTTTTAGATCATGAAGTTACTTCATATAATAATTGCTGGTGAGAAAGATGATTAAAGATAGTAAAATTGTTTACTGATGAGAACCAGTTATCTAAATCTTGGTTCTTTTTCAAATGTTCTGATAAAAGTAATGCCTTTAACACTTGGTTCTGCTTCCTCCTCCCCCCATCCTCCCTACTATCCCAAGGATAAGTTAAGGGAGACTGTCTATGAATAGGCACTTATATGGAAAGACAGGACTTATGTAAAAGTAATGTCAATTTCTAATTTTGGGGGTTTTTTTTTTGAAGGATTCTATGATAAAGGCAGTTCAGGATGGAGTTCTAGTAAAGATAAGGACGCATATAGCAGTTTTGGGTCTCGAGATTCAAGAGGAAAGTCCAGTTACTTCAGTGATCGTGGCAGCGGATCAAGGGGAAGGTAAATTATTCTCAGCTTGCCAATGTGTATACAATAGCAGTTTAGGAAACAACTCTTAGTTTGATACATGATCATTTTTTTCTCCTTAACAGACCATCTTTCTATTATGGATTTTTGGTTAATTAATTGTTGGCTCTAAAAAGTCTTTACTAGGTTCTTAACTTCTAAACAGAAATTTCATGGCAGTAAGAATGTTATTTGACATGACTTTGTTTTTGTTATTATAGCTTCTCTATAGAAGTTAGACATTTTGTATAATTATGTAAGTATAGTAAATTGATCTTAAGAATCTGTGATTTTAATATCTGTGGTTCTGCATTTGTTTTTCACAAAGCAGACTAAAACTAAAAACATTAATTGTTGTCATGTAAGTGGATTTTTCTTTTTATCCAAAGGTAACTAGGACAATTGGTATTTGTTTATTTTTCTATCAAGTGTATATAGTTTACTGTAAAATGAAGATGTGTAAGTAGTTATTAGTTACAGGTACTAAAAAACTAAGCTATCAGTTTTATAAAAAGCTCTAAAGAATATTGATTTTTTAAAATTAAAGATCCATAAATTATACATAAACATTGGTTAAGTGGAGGGCCTTCACAAATGATGAGGTAGCCAGTGTTGAATCGTTAATATCTATGAAAGGTAACTGGGACCAGTGATTCAATGTACATATACAGTTCAATATACAAATATGTGTATAGAAAGATGTTAAGATAATACTGGCTAATTGATGTACACTTGTGCTGTTCAGATTTGATGATCGTGGTCGGAGTGACTATGATGGTATCGGCAGTCGTGACAGGACTGGCTTTGGCAAATTTGATCGGAGTGGACACAATCGTTGGTGTGATAGATCAGATGAAGATGATTGGTCAAAACCACTTCCACCAAGTGAACGTTTGGAGCAGTAAGTTTTTGAAATGTATGTTGATTGTTAAGAAACTTACTACCTATTATAACATATGTAATACTCATTTTATTTTAGGGAGCTCTTTTCTGGAGGAAACACTGGGATTAACTTTGAGAAATATGATGATATTCCAGTAGAGGCAACCGGCAATAACTGTCCTCCGCATATTGAAAGTGTAAGTTATTTTGTTATTTTTATTTAA
Source organism: Eonycteris spelaea (assembly GCA_003508835.1). Classification (NCBI taxonomy): domain Eukaryota; kingdom Metazoa; phylum Chordata; class Mammalia; order Chiroptera; family Pteropodidae; genus Eonycteris; species Eonycteris spelaea. The sequence continues at coordinate 203,820 of PUFA01000494.1, read as the reverse complement.
AGTTTCTACTAAAAATATCTTAGGTTATGAAAAAGAAGAGACTAAAATTGATGTTACTATTATGAGTAATCTTGTGGTGAAGAGAACGTCAAACATAACTCCAAAACTACTTTTGTACATTAGACCTAAGAGTCCATTTTCTTTAAAAATACCTTTTCTGGGGGAGGGGGGTTTACTTAAAAGTAACTATAAACTTAATCACAAATAGATATTTAGTTGGTTTATAACACACTGCAGCAGGTAGAGTATTTCTTCTTGTATCTATTTAATTTGGTTAAATTTCTTTGACAGTTCAGCGATGTTGAGATGGGAGAAATTATTATGGGGAATATTGAGCTTACTCGATATACTCGTCCTACTCCAGTACAAAAACATGCTATTCCTATTATCAAAGAAAAAAGAGATTTGATGGCTTGTGCCCAAACAGGTAACTTCATTTGTTGAATAAAAGTTAGTACGTTAATTGGGCTTCTTTTAAATAGAGTTAATTTCTTCATGGAGACTTGAATCCTGTGTTTAGGCTGACTTTAAGTTAGGTAAGGATTAGGAGAGGATGTCTCTCTTTATCTTTTCTTTTTGGATCCTTTGGATGAGAGTAGTGTTTTCTTCAGAGAGTCTTGGAGAAGTCTATAACAAATTGGTAGCCTGGTATTACTGTAGTAGGAGAAATATATGTAAGTTAGCAACATCATTGTTAGCAACATAATTGGAATAGGAAGTATAAAGTCAAAGAAAGATGCCTTCTACTTAATATTTGGGAATTGAAGAATGGGAGCGTGGGGGTGGTTTAGTCCTATATCAGAATTTGGCCCGGGTAAAACATGTATAAAAGGTAGAAATATATAAAACGTGAATCATTTGTTAATATTTTTTCTATAAGAAGTAGAATTACATCTTTTATACTTAACTGGTCTTCGGGTCAAATTAAGCACATATTTTTTAAAATAACATTTTATTGAAACAGCTGTACCCAGTGACTGGAGACAGACTGATCTGTAAAGCCCTTTACTGTTAGATTCTTCAGAAAGTTTGCTTTGTTAATTGTGTTTACTTTCCAGAATATAATAGCACAAAAAAAGTATTGAAATTGAAGTTGATGCCAGTTGAGAGATAATAAATGGTTGTGTTTTTGTTCAAAGTGAAATACCAAGGAGTGAATGTTGCAAGGTTAGAAGGACACAAATCATTTGGCATTATTTGCTTAGCTATGTAAATATTTACCATATTTCCCAGAAAATGTAGGCGTAGAGTTAAGTAAATTTACCTTTTATTAAAGGACATTTGGAACACTTTATTAATATTCAAAGTTAAACAGCCAGTATTTTCTTAATAGGGTCTGGAAAAACTGCAGCATTTCTTTTGCCCATCTTGAGTCAGATTTATGCAGATGGTCCAGGCGAGGCTTTGAAGGCTGTGAAGGTAAAGGTTTCTTTATAAAATAAGATTGCTTAGAAAAAATTGTATTAATATCTGTTGGGATCCTTTTTAAATTATACTACATGTGCTTTATATTCATTTCTGCAGATTTTCTTTTCAGTCTATTTCTGCAGTAAAAACCTGTTTGGGGATGTATTCCTTAAATTACTGAGGGAGTTCTGCTGTTACAACTTTAAAAAAGAATAGCAGTGTTGGATCTTTGAATCTAATGAATTATACTTCTTTCTTAGGAAAATGGAAGGTACGGACGCCGTAAACAATATCCAATATCCTTGGTGTTAGCCCCAACAAGGGAATTGGCTGTACAGATCTATGAGGAAGCCAGAAAAGTAAATAACATTTTTTTGATTCTTGCTACTTTCATTGATTCTAATGATGTTTTTATGACCACTTCATATTCTTTGCTTATAGTTTTCGTACCGGTCCAGAGTTCGTCCTTGTGTGGTTTATGGTGGTGCTGATATCGGTCAGCAGATTCGTGACCTGGAACGTGGATGTCATTTGTTAGTTGCTACTCCAGGACGTCTAGTGGATATGATGGAAAGAGGAAAGATTGGATTAGATTTCTGCAAGTATGTTAACTTTTTGCAGGTTATAAGTTTTTAAAAATAATGGTAATTTTTAGTATTTTACTGGCATTGTCTTAATTTTAAGATAAAAATATTTTAATAATTGAACTTCATACATAGGGTTTGAAAGTTATTGGTTGAAAATTACAGTTAACCTGTGTGCTTCATTATAGCTAATTTGGTTGTGTGATCTGTTTTTTACATGTGTTGAATTGTGAGGATAGAATGTTAGAGTGACTGTTTTACCAACATAATTATAGACAAGTTATAGTCAACTGAGTTTTTCATCAAATTCTAAGCCAAGTCTTTTATAACAGGTACTTAGTGTTGGATGAAGCTGATAGGATGCTTGATATGGGGTTTGAACCTCAGATTCGTCGTATAGTAGAACAAGATACTATGCCACCAAAAGGTGTTCGCCACACCATGATGTTTAGTGCTACTTTTCCTAAGGAAATACAGGTATTGTTTGATATAAATCTTTTTAGAATATTTGTATATAAGTAATCAATTATCTTCAGTTAATTAGAAAAATTAAGGTAGATAATAAGTTAGAGTTTCTTTTTTTTTTTTTAGATGCTTGCTCGTGATTTCTTGGATGAATATATCTTTCTGGCTGTAGGCAGGGTTGGTTCCACCTCTGAGAACATCACACAAAAAGTAGTTTGGGTGGAAGAGTCAGACAAACGGTCATTTCTGCTTGATCTCTTAAATGCAACAGGTAAAATTGTATATAATAATAGTGTGTCAAGAGTAAGGAGAATGCATTTGGATCTCTAACCCTGCCCGACCTTTTTGCCCGCCTTTCTGTCTTAAAACTTATTTTGATGAGCTTATTTGTTTAACTAAACCAGTTAACAATTAGATTAGTCATTGATGCTGATTTGCTATCAGTAAATAAAACTTTATATATAATTTTCCAGGGAAAGACTCATTGACTTTAGTATTTGTGGAGACCAAAAAGGGTGCTGATTCTCTGGAGGATTTCTTATACCATGAAGGCTACGCTTGTACCAGCATCCATGGCGACCGATCACAGAGAGATAGAGAGGAAGCCCTTCACCAGTTCCGATCAGGAAAAAGCCCAATTCTAGTGGCTACAGCTGTGTGTATATTTTCATTTTTGAGTTAAGCATGTTTAAATATTGTTTGTTTTTTTAACAAAAGTTATTTTTCAGGTGGCGGCAAGAGGGCTAGACATTTCAAATGTGAAACATGTTATCAATTTTGATTTGCCAAGTGATATTGAAGAATATGTACATCGGATTGGCCGTACGGGACGTGTAGGAAACCTTGGTAATGTGTTTAGTTTCATTATTTGACACAGAATATTAAATTATAATCTTAATTTTCAAAGGGAAATCTGACATCAGTTGTCAGACAATTAAAGGTTTTATTTCAATCTTTTTAAGTTGGTTACAGTGCAAATTATATTAAGTTTTTGTTTTACCTGGTGTTCTAAATACTAAAGGATAGCATGATACTTTTTGGAAACAAACTAAATGTGCTTTTTTGGGTTCTTACAGGCCTTGCGACCTCATTCTTTAATGAAAGAAATGTAAATATCACAAAGGATTTGTTGGATCTGTTGGTTGAAGCTAAACAAGAAGTGCCATCTTGGTTAGAAAATATGGCTTATGAACACCACTATAAGGGTAGCAGTCGTGGACGTTCTAAGAGGTACAGATTGTATTTGAGCCTTTATTCTTTACTGTTTGCTTTGGGTAGGGAGTTATGTTCAAGGTTTACTAAAACACTACCCCTGATTTGGGCAAGGGATGTTATTAAGGTGACATGGAGTTAAATGTCAGCTGTTAACTGCTGAGGCCTTTCGAAACATTATTAGAAGAATTCACTGCAATGGAAATTGCAATTGAAGTTTGAGAAGTTGTGTATGGGAATTGTAATTTAATTGAATTTCATACTTGTAAACAACTCAGATATCTTTCTTTATAATAGTAGATTCAGTGGAGGATTCGGCGCCAGAGACTATCGACAAAGTAGTGGGTCCAGCAGTTCTAGTTTTAGTAGTAGTCGTTCAAGCAGCAGCCGCAGTGGTGGAGGTGGTCATGGAAGCAGCAGAGGATTCGGTGGAGGTAATGTTAATTTTCCTCTTTTATATTTTGGAAAAGTTTTTTTTTAATACATAATGTATTGAAATTTTATTTTCAAAGCAGAAAATTTAATCTAGATTTATTAGGCTTATATCAAAGTTCTTGAGAAAAGGGAAAAGATACTTAGGCTGACTTTCTCTTTTTAAACATTTCTTGATAGGTGGCTATGGAAGCTTCTACAATAGTGATGGATATGGAGGAAATTACAACTCCCAGGGGGTTGACTGGTGGGGCAACTGAACCTGCTTTGCAACAAAGTCAACCTTTCGAATCAGAACAAGTTAAAACGGAAACCACATGTAACTTAGACTATAATGTTTAGCTTCAAGAACTTGCAGTACATTACCAGCTGTGATTCTCCTAAAAATTCACAGGAGCTCAAAGTTACAAGAAAGAACAATCAACAAGCCCTTTTCAGAAGCTGAAGACTTAAATGCTGTAGTTTGGATTAACTTTTCCTGTTTATTTCCCATCCCAAACTGCATTTATAATTTACAACTTGAGAATCATTTGTTTGTTAATGTACTGTGACTTTAACTTTAGACAACTTATTGTTTTGATGTCCTGTTGGATCAGTAATGCTCAAGATACCAATTGCTTTGACAAAATAAATTTGCTGAACTCAGGCTAAAATCAAACCTTGGCAAATGGTGTGATAAAACTTAATGAAACAGGAGTTCCAATTTATCAATAAATAGTATAAGGGAAATTATTAGGCAGTAGCCTGTGTTAGGACTTTTTCATAGATAACAGACTGGGGAGAAAAACATCTTAAAGTGAAATTGATTAATAATGTGGCAAACTACTATGTTAAAGTTCTGACTTGCTCACTCTATCCTTCTAGTTTTTTAAATATGCCATTCCAGTCATGATGAGATGGCATATGTGAATATATTCCCTGCATTTTTCAAAGCACTCTTTGAAGTTAATAAAAGTAAATGGAGCAGTTCCTCTCTTAATATTACTAATTTTAAGCTACGTAAATATGGGCATACTATTAACAGCGAAAGTTTAAAGGTTTGTTGAAAAAGTTTGGGGTAAATTTTTATCTAATTTTATTATTTTAAATGCCTGCCATAAATGAAAAGGTAGAATGACTGACCATGGCAATTAATGGTCCTCTTCTGGGACCTATTTGCATTTTGGTCTTTATGCATGCTAGTGTTAATGTTTTTTGGTCAAGAGGATACCAGCAGGAAGGTTATGCAGCAGGCTTTATTTTAATGACTTTTTACATTACGCTGTTTAAGCTGCATTGAAATGTTAAAATGGCTTACACATGTAGACCTCATAAACCAGAGAACAAATTCTTGACATCACACAAATTGAAACTATGTACTAAACTGCATAAAGGGTCATTTTTGTATAGTGCAGTTTAGTTATATTTTAGTTGCAAAGGTTTTCATTGTATTTACAGTCTCTTGATGCTAAATTTGGCCAAAGATGATTGTCCACCACTAACAATGTTTCTGCCACTTGGAATTATATGCTTATTTCATGGCCAGAATGCAGTGATCTTTACAAACTAAACTTATGATGTCAAAAAAGGCAAAATTTTCTTAAAAGTGCAATAGATTTTCAAGCATATTGTGCCTTGTTCTATAACTTTATTGTAGGTGCACTTGACAGTATTGAGGTCATTTGTTACGGTGCTATTTCAATTAGTATAGGTTTAGGCTCTTGTACATTTTGCCCATAACTTTTTACAAAGTACTTATTTTATTGCACATTCAGAGAATTTTATATATATACGTCTTGTGTGTGGGTTCTTAAACTTCCAGTCTTGTTTTATCAGATGTTGAATGCAGCTTGTTAACTAGATTCTAAAATTGTATTTGGGACCACAGAATGATAGTTGAGAAGAAATGATTTGCACATGACAGATTTTAGATACTTTTTGCTGCTAGTTTGTGTAATATTTATTGAACATTTTGACAGATATTTATTTTTGTAAGCCTAAAAGTGATTCTTTGAAAGTTTAAAGAAACTTGACCAAAAGACAGTACAAAAACACTGGCGCTTGAATGTTGAATGTCACCATATGTGAAATAATATATTTCGGGGTAGTGTGAGCTTTTAATGTAAGTCTTATTAAATTTAAGTCCAATTAACCAGACCTGGCACTGGCAATATAGCTAGATGTACTTTCTGACAAAAATGTAAGACAAAATTGGCAATTTAAAATTAAAACATGCCAAGGTATTGATACACTTGTCTTAAAATGTTAATGACACACTTCTAAGCACTTATGGAAGTGTACACATTATCAAAGATTCTCTAAGGTTTGTTTAGTTATGTGTTTTGTTTTTAGTAACTGTCTAGCATAATTGCCCTCAAACATGTGGTTAGCTTTGTGTATTGCCATAAACAGTGACTTTTACGTTCATTTTTATCAACCAGCAGTATTTTCAGTAAATAAAGATGGATTTAAACCTGCTGAATGTAGACATTGAACCTTAAGTCACCGTAAGTTCAGTAATTGCTTATTGTATTAGTTTTAGATGCTAGCACTGCATGTGCTGTATTCTGATTTTATTAAAATAAAAAGTTAAATCTTTTTGCTGTCGGTTGTGACTTAATAAGGGAGGTAGAAGTGAAATTATGCTTTGAACCTAAAAGACTGGAAATCACATTCGTTATCCATCAAAGCTGTTTGTGAATACCTTTTCTTCATGAAGCAAGAAGTACTTCTATGCCATAAGTACTTGAATAATGGTGATGGTAATATAAGGTTGAGATATAGGAGCAGGTTTTTATTGTAAATCATAGAAATCTGAAACACCTGTGTAACATGTAGTATTGATCTATTTAAGGATCAAGTGTTAATTGGAACACGTCAGTGGTAGAAATAACATAGGTACCCATCCAGTCTCCCAACTTTCATTCCTTGTGTTGGCTAATAATACATTATTACCATACAACCAATATAGGCAGCTACTACCAATTAGTGTATAAGAGCCAAAGCAGCTTGACATGTTTACTGTGAAAAATTTTAAGGTCAACTTCAGTATCTCTCTTGCATTGCAATGAACTTTCCATCACTGTTACAAAGGGTAAGCACTATCCTGACTTACCTGTTATTTAACTTTTGTAAGTTAAATCATTTTTTATATTCTACAGTATCAATGTTATATCTAGTCAGTTAGTTGTGTTCTGGATTGAATGGAGTATGAATAAGTGGGAATTTATAGCCAAGAAATAAATTGAGGTCAAGGATTGGAAGATTGCTAATTTTCCAATTTAGGAAGGACAATTGGTATAAGGGTAGGGGATTGCTGGGTAACCTAACAATACCTTGGAGAAGGCAGAACGGGGTTCTTATATACATTTGGTGGGTGGAGAATGAATAGGGGCTGAAGAATCTCACTCTAAAGAGTGATCAGATATTTAGGATGGGATTCTGGCTAAGATGATTTAGGCTTTTTGCTAAAATTGTGCACAAACTGCTCAATTTTGTGATTTAACCTTAGGGTCTCAAAAAATTACTGTTTTTGAAATTGAAATTTTTGACATTGAAATTTCAGGATCATTTGCACAGACAAGAGGATAGGTTATTTAAAATTAGGCTTCCCTACAACATTTGAAATGTTGGTATCTGAATGTTTGTACCTGTAACATACCAGGGAATTGAAAATTTTAAGAATGAAATGTAGATTTCTAAATTATAAAAATTAGAAAGTATATGACTTTTCCATAGAAAAACTATTTTAGTGTACATTTGCAAAAGTTTTTCCAGGAATATTTTTAGTTTAAAATTTGTCAATATGTGATTTGAAACCTAAAAAGTACATCACATAATAGTAATCTGTTCCTAAGAGCTTTATATATTTAGCATGAATCAAGACAAAAAGTGCCAGTTTTTAAAATTGGTTCAATTTCACTTATGTGTAATTTAATGAAAATCTTATTTCTGTCTATGAAAGAGATTTCTCAGTTCTTGAGGTGTTTGGATTTGCAGAATAAATTCTGGAAAAAATTACAGGTAGGTTGTCCCCAGTTTTGGAAGTTTCATGGAATCTTATTTTTATCATGGCTGTTAGAAATAAACCTTGAAAACTGAATGGAAGTAACTTTTGGGCCCTGCAGAAGGTACAAGGTTTTTCTAACTGCAACCAATTCTGCAAATCTGACGATTCAATTCTGACATTAACTCCTTGAGTTAGCACAGACCCCACAGATTAAGGGATTAATCTCATAAGAGTTCTCCATTTCAGATGCTAGATAAAAATGGGGAGCCCAGGCTGTGCACTCTTTTACCTATGTGGGGTTTCCCATGACCCTCGTTTTCGGTTTACAGTTATTTGCTAGAATAAACTCAGGAAAGTAGTTAATACTATTTTATTAGAATACAATTTAGAAACAGTCAGATGGAAGAGGGTAAGGTGTGGGCAAAGAACGATGGTAAAGAGCTTCCATGCTATCTTGCTAATATGTTACTTTCCAGGCACCTTGATATGTTCAGAAACCTGGAAATTCTCTGATGCTCATTGTTGAAGAGGTTATAATTTAATGTCCAATTCCCATATGCTAGAGGTCAAGGGGCAGTGGTTGAAAATATCTAACCTTTATTCATGTGTTTGGTGCCAGAAATCACTTCCATCGCTTTGGAAATTCTAAGGTTTTTAAGGGTTCTCTTTAATTCTTCACAAATTGACAGTTATTTTAGAAGGTAACTTGCCATATTTCAGAAATACACAAACTGAAGAAATCCACTTTTATAATTACATTTAAAGATAAGTTTAAAGTATCTATTGTTTTCTAATAGCGAATACTAGAAATCTGATCAATCATAGGAATTGGTTAATTTACAGTATATCTGTCAAAGAACGTTATTAAGATTAGGTTGTAACTGCCCTAAGAACGATATCTTAAGTTCTGCCCCGTTATATGGTGTGAGGACAGGAACTTCATCTTCATCTTTGTATCTCTAGCTCCTACTTGCAGTACCAGACAACCGAATAGGTATGTGCAAAATACACTCACTGAATAAGTGTATAAAGAGCTCATGCTTGGATGAGCAGGGACCTGTACCTCTGTGGTAATCTCTAAAGACCACTGCTACCTGTTTCTAAACCTCAGAATGCTGTGCTATAATGATCTAGAGCAGCAGTCCACAACCTTTTTGGCACAAGGTGTTCCTATACGGATCTAATACCTGGTGATCTGAGGTGGAGCTAAGGCAGTGATGCTAGCACTGGGGAGTGGCTGCACATACAGGTGAAGCTTCATATGCTTGTCTGCTACTCCTCCTGCTATGTGGTCTAGTTCCTAAAAGGCCATGGACCAGTACCAGTCCTTAGCCAGGTAGTCGCAGACTCCTGCTCTGGACTGCACTATGAGAATGACTATGCTGTCAAGATTATCTTAAAATTTAAGGCCGGTTCTTACTCTAACAATTAAGGATCTAGAGGTTTGGCTTTATGTTTCTCATTCTGATCTCTTTTTCTCAACATTACCTCTTCTTTTTATTTGCTAAATTGTGAGTTTATTTGCTAAATTGTGAGTGGGGGTTATATCATACATGAGATTGAAGAGTGGAGGGTAATTCCTTGAGGGAATAGTAAGTCTCAACTATTTGTGGAAGAGAATACTGGTTGGGACATGAGACTATGAGAATAGGAAAAAAAAAAGGTTGGTGCTATAATGTTCCCCTCACCCCCCTATGGCTTTTCACAACCCTTCTGAACCTCTGCCCACAAGGTTGGAAAAAGACAAATAACTGCCTTTTCATCTTTCTCATAACTAACTATTGACAAATGACCTTGCTTGGGTCAGTGAGGCACAGAGAAGAGTTTGCTTGGTGGACTGGGAAAGGGACAACACTTAAAACATGTTTGTGGCGAGGCCAAGTTGCTAGGGTCGATGATACAAAGCTCTCTTCTGAAATGTAAAGAGTGATCCCAGCAGTACTTTTTCCCTTTTTCCATGATTCAAAACTTTGTAGAGGTCTAGCTTAAGAATTTAGTTCTCTATGAAAGGTTAAGATGGGACACAAGACAATGTTTGATCCTCTATGAACTAAGATGCTACATTGGAGACATTTTATTCTGGTATGCACTCCTGTTGGGGTTAGTCACTAGTTTACCCTACTATCACAAGAACTCAAACTTGAAGATCAAGTGTCTATTATCCTAAACCAATTTTGTTACATTACTCTTGCAGATTATTGGTCTCTCTTGTAGTTGTTCATAGATACCAGGTGTTCAGTCACCTTGTAAACTGGAAAAAATAAGGGAAACAAAAATTTTAACCATGTTTATATTAATTTATATTAGTATCAGGTTCTCTGACATAAAGAACCAGTAGTTGTATCTTAAGAACCACATATGTACCATATCTGGGTGTGGTCTGGAATTCTGGTTTCAATTTCTCCCATATTTTTTTGAAGATTAGATCACTCCTAATTCATCTTTCTTTAATGAGAGTTTTCTTTACATGAATCATGGGAATGAGGTATTTTTGAGGTATTTTTGAGGGTGCATGAGTCAACACACAAGGATAATGGATCTCTTATAAAGTACTGTGATTGCTTGGTAAACATTTAGAACTATGGCAGTGAAGTATAATATGTAAAGTAGCTTTGTTAGGCATATGAATAGTGTAACAGATGAAAGAGCCAAAGATATTAGACTGAGTAAGTATAATTCCTGGAGCAGGTTTCCATAGTGGCTGTACCAATTTACATCCATACCAGCAGTGTAAGAGGATTCTTTTTCCCTATGTCGCCAATACTTGTTATTGCTTGTCTTGTTGATACCAGCCATTCTAACAAGTGTGGGGTGGAATTGCACTCTGGATTTGATTTATATTTCACTAATAGTGAAGTTGAGCATCTTTTCAGGTCTCTTGGACATTTGTATGTCGTCTTGGGAGAAGTGTTTGTTAAGATCCTCTACCCATTTTTTAATTGTTTATTTTTTTTGTTGAGTTGTCTGAGTTTATTTGAATATATATTTTGGATATTAACCCCTTCTTGGAGGTGTTCTTGCCAATAACTTTTTTTTTAAACTCTTATTAGGCATATGTTCAAACTTTTTATAGTCTATAACTTATAAACTTTCATTTTTCTTTCAAGTCTCACTAGCCCATTAATAGTAATTTAATCTATGATCTGTTTTATAAGCCTTGATTTTACAGTATTGTTAAAGGCTGCAAAAGGACAATGGTATATATATCTTTGGGTAAGTCAGGCCAGTTTTATGTTTACTGAACAGAACAAAGGGTCCTATCTCCAAAAGTGATACTTGTTATAACTTTGTTTAGGAGTGTCCATCATCCTTTAAAGGTACATTAACAGATGCATGATAACTACCTTTTTTATCTACCCAGTCAATAGAGAACAAAAATTTCGTACAAGATAGTGCAGCCAAATCTTACAAGCAGTATATCTGTGGCAGCTGCTACTTGAGTTCTAGCCCCGCCTCATTCCAATTTATTTCTAAACTTGGTTTCTGTAGGGATGTTTGATATGAATATTTGCATCCAGGAGCTGCCTTGGGAAATCTGGATTTCTTGTAGCTCTTTTGAGGCAAAGCAGTCCTTGGCACAAGGTCTTTGCCTCTCTGATCTTTTTTGTTATCTTTCCTCACCTACTTCCATCTATCTAGAGTTGGAGCTGTGTAAAAGAATGGTTTATCAAATAATTTGTGGCTTAAGCTAGAAGGCTTCCCAGGAATCATGACTAACCAGGACTACCAGCCCACTTCTGGCCCGGAAAACTAAAGGTGTTTTTACCTTCTAGACTGTAGAAGTACACTCATGAATAAGGCCACAGATTATTTGATAAATTATCCTTTTACACACTGTATCTGTAAATAAAGATTAATACATCCTATTCTCTCCATGAGACTAAAGTTTGAATTTGTTTAATGATCCTGAATTTGACTAATAGAACAAAGATTTGAATTTGTCTAATTCTGATTCTTAGTCTTAGAATCCTACTCACTAATTGTAGTATGTAAAGAAGACCTCAAATTCTGGTAATTCTGATTCCCAAAAGCAACAAATAACTGTTTAGTTTTGCTGAAAAAAAAGGTCTAATTCTGTGTGCTCAGCCAATATGAATGCGCTTGTTAATATAAAAATAACTTATTGAAGCCTGAGGTAGATGTAGCAATAAAAAAAAACTGCAGTTCTCAATTTTTCAATGGCTGTGTGAAAAAAAATTACCAATACAACTTTCAAATGACTGAAATATTAATATAATTAAATTTGAAAGCCTCTTCATTCATATTTTGGCAATTTATCAATTTTATTAGCCTGTCTTTTCTCCAAAAGATGGATAATAGTCATACAAAAAGATGAAAAACTGTACATATTTTCTATTAATTTCATCAGTCTTATTCAGAAAGCTAATGCTAATTAGAATTAACACAAATTTAAGAATTATTAATTTTAATTTATAGAAAATGTGGTTTCGACTAGAACTATACCAATAGGTTAAGTTCACTATTGATATAGAGTCCACTATGGAAAATATTGGTAACTTTACAGGTGAGCTTTTACCATTAATGCAAAATGCATTCTGAGTCTCTGATGAAAGGCCCAGTGTGGCTCACTGAAAAGGAAGCCTTGCAGTATTAAAGATCTTTCCTGAAACTGAAGTCAGGTTTTTGTTTTGTTTTTTGGAAGGTTGTAGCTTTCTCCTAGCTTTACCTATTTTGCTGATCATCCACTCCTCACCTCTGGCAATTACCAATTTGATTTCTGTATATATGATTTTGGGTTTTTTTGTTATAGATTTTCCATGTAAGTGAGAGCATATGATATTTATCTTACTCTTAACTTATTTCACCCAAAGCAAAGCCCTCAAGTTCATCCCTGTTATTGCAAATCATGGGATTTCCTTTCTCTATAGCTGAATAACATTCCATTGTACATATAGCATGTCCTCGAATACGAATAATGTCAGTTAAACCATTGATAAGATGCTATATAAACTTAATTCTGGTTTATATCACTTAGCCTTTGATAAATTTGGTTTTGTTAAACATTGTTTCACAATAGGTCACAGAACCTATTATAAGTGTAAATTAACAACTTCCTGTATACAGTGGTACATTGCTAAATTATCTATCTGAGAAATGCAATGGATGTGGACTTTGTCCTAGAATGAAAAAATCACCTAATCCTTGGCAAATTCTGTGTGCTACTTACAGAAATGTAGGTGATACACCTCACTATATACATAAGCTGTATGGTACAATTTCTTGTTTCTAGTCTACAGACCAGTTCGGTGTGTATTGTTATACTAAATACTGTAGGCATCTGTAACACAACGGTATGTTTTGTGTACCTAACAAAAATAATGCAGTGAAAATATGGTGTAAAAGATTAAAAATTATACACTTACAGAGGACGTTACCATGAATGGAGACTACAGGAAAGTGCTCTGGGTGAGTGAGTGGTGATGTGAATATGAAGGCCTAGAACATAACTGTACCTGTGTACACTTTATAAACACTACACTTAGGCCATAGTAATTTTATTAGAACGAGTTTTTGTCAATTAACCTATGTAATTTTTTACTTCATAAACATAAAACTTTTTAAATATGTTGGACTATTGTAACAATTCGCTTAAAACACAAACACATTGCTAGCTGTACGACATTTCTGTAAATTTTATCTTTTTTTTTTTTTCACTTTTTAAACTTTTCGTTGAAGTGTAACAAACAAACTAGTCTTCAGGTGGTTCTCCATGATGGTTGTTCTATCATTTAGTAGTAATATTGTGGTCATGGAAGGAGGTGAGCAAAGCATTTACCTACCACTTGTCCATCTTGACGAGTTCTTTCTCAGGTCATATATTTTCTCTTTATATCTTTATTCTATGAGGTTTTTCTTCATTTAAAAAAATTTTTAAAAACTTTTAAAATGTTTTGTTAAAGAGTAACACACAAACAGAGACATTCGGCTGGGCTTCCACTGGGTCAGGATCATCAGCATCACTGCCCCCCACCTCCACCCACTACAAGGTCTTCAGGGGCAGTAACAAGTTCGGAACTGTCCCCCTCTGTGATAACAATCCCTTCTTCTGGAACACCTGCCAGAGAACCTGCCTGAGGCTCTTCTTCTGGAGCTATCACTCTTTTCAGAGACATGTCCATGGTAGTTTGCTTGGTTTTCTTTCTTTGTTTGTTTGTTTTTAACAGAAGTTTCCTTGTAAGCAGATAACACACCACTGAAAGCCTTTGGTGTTACAGTCCATGTTTTCAGCCTTCTTAAGGAGCTTGCTAAGGTCTGCAAAAGCTTCTGCCAAAGGCTTCGCTGCCAATTTTCTTGGGTGTTCTTTTCCTTCTCCTGCAGTTTCCTTTCCTTTCCTCTCGTCTCTTCAGCTGTGTGTTCCTGTCATTAGTCAGTTCCCCCGGAACCACGTCCAGAAGCTCCTCACTGTCATCCTCATCCACGCCCAGTGAGTAAACTAGTCTGTCATCTCAGCTACTGCTTTGTGCTTTTTGCAGCCTCCTAATCTTTGGCAAATCCTCTGACGTCATGGGTGAACCTCTTAAGTGGCTTCTTCTAGATGTCACTGCGCACTCCTTGGTGACATCACCCCAAGCCCAAACAAGGTCCTGATACAATCATAGACGTAATGCCTCCAAACAACACCAGTGTTTTCTCAGTGTCTTCCTCGGTTGTAGCAACAATAGTCTGGGCCAAGGTCCTGCTCAGGAAGTAGGCCCCAAAGCTCCTAGAACTCCTTGACCCGTTGGTTTGATCAAAGAGGTACTGTTTGTGGGGAGAAGTACCACCTTGCTATTGCGATGAAGATCACCAACAAAAGGATCTCTGGGAGCATTATTATCAATAAGCAAAGTCTTGAAAGGTATGCTATTCTCCAAACAGTACTTCTCCATTTCGCTGACACAGCAGTTCAGGAGGGCATCTTGGAAGAGTCATCCATGACTCTCATTGCTCCTGCAGGACACTGGCAGTGTGTCCCTACTGATATGCTTGAAGGCCCTAGGGTTCTCACGGTGCCAGCTTGCAGTGGCTTCAATTTGTAGCCTGTGTCACTACCCCCAAGTGAGACCGTTATCCTGTCCCTAGAAGCCTTGAAACTGGCATTGACTTGGCCTCCTTATGGGTTAAAGTTTCTTCAGGCATTCATTTCCAGGATAGGGAGATTTACTTCATATTAAATATTTATTTGTGTCATTTGCCTCCACAAACCGCATTATCTAGAGTTTCCCGAAGCTCTGCTGCTGCATTCACATCAGCATTCAAAGACTCATCAGCCAATGTGTTACAGTAAATTCAACGTTGTAGTTGGGTCCCGCCTTTTCTTTCAACATCTCAAACAACCTTTGTGCTTTGGCTGTGATTGTCATGGTGCTGAGAAGGCTGCGTTGTGTCTGGTCTTCAATCCAGGTCATTAGCAGTTTCTTAATCTGTGATCTAGTCCCTTCTCAAGTGTCGGTCTTGGTGCCTCCAATAAGCACATTCTTTGACATCTGTCACTTTGTTCTTCAAGATCATTGCCATGATGGAAAGGGACAAACAGAAACATTCATAATAGCCAAATATAAACAAACCCAATGTTGATTAATGAATGAACAAAATATAGTGCATATAATGGGTATTGTTCAGCTGTAAAGATATGAAATACTAATAAACCACAAAAAGATGCTAAGCTTAAAAGGCCAGTCCATGTTATGATTGTGTATATATTAAATGTTTCTAATTAACAAGAATAAATACTCTAAGAGACATGGATATTAGTGGTTTCTTAGAGCAGCAGGTAGTAAGTAGATGAGGAAGTTGGTAGGTGATAGGAAAAGGGTACAGGATTTTCTTCTGAAAAAATTTGAATTTATCAGGCTGATAGTAAAATTGTATAGTTTCAATTGTACAATTCAATAATACATCATAAAAACTTAAATCTCCTATCACCGTATATTTGACCTCCTTTACTCTTTTCCACCTCACTCCTCCTCCTTACCTGTGGTCACTAAACTGTTGACTATGTCCATGAGTCTCTGGTTTGCCTTGTTCATATCTTGCTTTCTGTTTTACCCAACGTATTGTTGGATAACTTATGTTGTTATCCAACATATAAATCATCTGGTTCTGCCTGATTTCTGCCTGATTTATTTCGCTTGGCATGATAATCTCAGGATCCATCCATGTTGTCGTAAATGTCAGCGTTTCATCTTTTCTTATGGCTGAGTAATACTCCATTGTGTGTATGTGTACCACATCTTCTTTATCCAGTCATCTGTCGAAGGACAACTTCAGTTGTTTCCATGTTATGGCCACTGTAATGAACATCAGGTGCATATATGTTCACAGATAAATGTTTTTAAATCCTTTGGGTAGATATCCAAAAGAGGGAATGCTCAGTCACATGCTAATTCCATGCTTAATTTTTTGAGGAATCTCTGTACCATTTTCCACAGTAGCTGTCCCAGTTTATATTCCCACGAGCAGTGTATGAGGGTTCCTTTTTCTCCACAACCTCTCCAACACTTATCACTAGTCCTGTCATTATAGCTGATGTAACAGGTGTAAGGTGTAGTATCTCATTGTGGTTTTGATTTGCGTTTCCCTAATAGCTGGTGAGGTTGAGCATCTTTTTGTACATCTGCTGGCCATTTGTATGTCTTGGGGGAAGTGTCTGTTCAGGTCCTCCGCCCATTGTAATCGAGTTTTGTTTGTTGTTTATTGTTGAGTTCTTTGTATAGTTTGGATATTAGCGCCTTATTGGAGGCATTGTTTGCAAATACCTTCTCCCATTCAGATGGTTGCATTTTTGTTTGCTGATGGTTCTTCTATGCAATTTATTGTTTCAGGTCTTATATTCAGGTCTTTGATCCATTTAGAGTTAATTTTGGTGTGTAGTGACATATAGCAGTCTAGTGTTATTCTTGTACATGTGGCTTTTTCTGTTTTCCCAGCACCATTTATCGAAGAGGCTTTCTTTTTTCCACTATCTATTTTGGCTCCCTTATTGAAAATTATTCGCATATGTATGTATATGTATATATACACACGTCCACGTGTTTCATAATTTAGAATGCTACTCACAGAATGTAATACGATTCCAACCTTTTATAATTGTGAAAATATTTATGGAGAAACTGGTCACGCCAAAGTAGGTTGAAGAAATGACTTAAGTGATTGTAAAGCATTCAACTTTTATCTAAAATAAAACAAGTGATGCTGTTTTTATTTTTAATGGGTTAAAAAAATTTTTTCTGAGTTTTCTTTGAACCAAACTGATGACAATTGCTAGGATACAAAATCTCAGTGGACGGCTTTCCTTGGGCTTGTGAGGTTTAGCATGTGACCGTTTTTTTCCCCCCAAACTTTCCTCTTTTGGTTATGAATCAGTTTGAAGAATGCATTTATGACCAGCCTCTTGTTTGTATAATGTCGTCGGTCCCACGGTGCTAGGAAGGCCCATTCCTAGGAAGTCTTAGTGTCATCATTTGTCTTGCAGAAATGGTGGAACACTTGGGATGGGGCAAGACTGTAACATGGATGAATTGAAATCGAGTTCAAGTTTTTCTCAAAAGAGAAAGGCAGATAAATGGGAGGCAGTCAGGTCTTATGGGTATTTATTAAGAAAAAAAAAGTCAGGATTACATCGAACCTGAACACTACATCATGTTCCAATTTTGCTGTCTGTTTCTCTCTTCTATCTTTTGCGTCTGGTATAACATTTACTTAACAGTTTGAGGGCACACCATACACCTCATTGTCTTTCACAGTCTGCCATGCGGTGGGTGCCCATTTACTGTCGTTATATTATGCCATTGCAGTGATGATGATAATGGTGTGTTGGTGGGTGGTGGTGGTGGTGATGGTGGTGATTATATGGTCCACCTACTTCCCTTTGGAAGTATTCAGGTGTCATTCATTATTAATCCAATTCCCACTAATTGTGTACTTTAGGGTTTATTGAGGGCCAAGGCTGTAAAATATTAGGAAGCCAGGAGGACAGTAAGAGTTTCATTCATAAGTAAGTTTCCTGTGCCTCTGCAGCCATTATAGAGAGAGCTTTTTAATTTTACTTTTTACTGTTTTTTCCTCCATATTCCACTTCAGCTCCCATCTGAATTAACTTAGTTAATAGTCTCTTTTAGGTTAGGGGGTAGGCACGTTTCCATAGTTGGGTTCTGGTGTTTACACATAAAATTCCTTTTCAAGATTTCTTTCCTGCTGACGATCTACAACTTCCTTTGGTCTTATTTTGTCTCTTTTTACTGATTCACAAATAACCGACATATTAGTACAAACCACTTCCTTTTAACTTCTCAAAAACACACATCCCTTTCCTTCCTTCTTCAGTAACATTTCCTTCTAAATTTCAAAAGAGAAGCCGTAAAAAGAATATCACTGATAACACAAAGGTTACCTAATACATCTTTAGCAATTGTATTAACCGTTGGGCTGTATAGGAACTGGGCTTGAGAAAAGCCCAAAGAACAAGTATGACTATTATTATGACTGATTACTATCAGGCAGGTAAGTAAAGACAATCAAACAAATGATTTTTAAGTTCACCATCAATTTGTAGGTCCACTGGCGTTGTTGATGTCTCAGCATAGCCATCTGCCTCTAGTGTCGACAGCTTCTCATCTTTGAGGAGTCCTTTGGTGTCCGCTGTGGGCAGAGGCTAGATGTCCATTTGCGGTTAGGCACCTGATAAGGTCCCTTACTTCGAGGTTGGAGAGTGTCTTTAATTGATGTCTCTTCCAACAGACCAAATCTTCTGGTTGTAAGTAGTGGTCTTTGAAGTCTTCGTCTCCCAGGAGCACTCTGTGAAATGAATCAGTTACTCACTTATCAGTTGATAAGTCCTTGACAATGTACAATGTCTCCTTTTACTAAAGTTGGTTCATATGTCCCTTCATCCAGTCTGACTGGTGACTATTTCATAAGGAGAAGGGCTGTGTTTACCAAAAAGAGTATACCTTAGGTTTCTGAGAAGTAGTATAGTCAGAGTAGAGTAAAAGGTTCTAGAAATTTACCAGCTTGAGTTTTAATTGTACCATTTGTAGTTTCCACCAATCCAGAGAACGGGGGTGATAACCATGGTGAAAATGCTATAGAATAGGCCAGGTGTTACAGATGGGTTACATTATTTGCCCAGTGAAGCGAGTCCCTCGTCTCTGTGTAACTCAGAGGGAATTCCTCAATTGGGAATTTTTTCCCCCATAATCATTTGCCTACCATTAAGGCTGCTGCTGTCCGACAAGGGAATGCCTCAAGCTAGTGAGAAAACATTCAAGTCATAACTAACACGTATTTGTATCCTTTTTCCTTTGGAAAAATCCAATTACCATACCTGAGATGGACGTAAAAGAAGTGACAATATCCTTGGGACCCATGGAGCGATTTTTCCAGGGTTGTGTTTCGGAAAGATAGAGCATCTGCTATATACTTTATGAGCTACAATAGGAGAAGGTTTCCAGTAATACTGTTTACTCCATGAAATCATCTTTTCAGGACCTCGATGTGTTCGCTCATGGAGATGTTGAAGGTATAGGCAATTGAGCCCCTACGGGTAAGATTGGTTTCTGACTGGGTCTGTCTGCATCAAAGGTTCGCCCTTTTTGTTGCCATATCCTCTTTTCTTTTTCTGCAGCTGTCCATTGGTAGCAGGGAGCAAGAAACGTTCTCAGATCTGGATAATTTTGGTTGCTTATTGCTGTTTGCCTAGCTGTAGATTCATCTAAGTTGTTGCTGTTGTTGCTGTTGTTTTTCTTCTGTGGTGGCAGCTTTAGAAGGTCCTGGAATCTTGACAGTTTCCAGTTGTTTCAGTTACTGTATGACATCTAATAGTTCTGCAGCCTCTGTTTTCCATCCTTTATGGGCTGCCTCGAGGACAGGAAGAAGCAGCGCTGCTTTTCCCCAACATTGTAAAGTCGTGAGCTACACCGGCGGCATGGTGATCATCAGCGTAAATATTGGCTATTTGATCTTTGGCCAGTTGACAAGCTTGAATTAGAGCAATTAATTTAGCTTGTAGGGGACCTCTTATTCAGGTGACTAAGAACTATCAGTTATGTCCACCGTGGAGGTTATTGCATATCTGTGTCACTTGGAAATGTCCCTGTACATCTTTCAGAGAAGATCCATCAGTAAACCAAATTAAGTCAGTGTTATCAATAGGTGTCTCCATGTAAATCATTTCTAGGAAGAATAAGGTGGTCAGTAAGCAGAACACAATCTTGGGTGTCTTCATTGTGTTACATCAGACTAAAGTAATATTAGGCACAGAACGCAGGAGTACTTGCTAAGAGGCACAGAAGTGCCTTTAAATATTTTTTTGTTTGTTTGCATTACACGGCTATAGCAGAGATGACTGTCATGTGGGGACTTTAATGGCTGACCATAATGGCTTATACAGGTCTATGATGATCTCTGTGCTTTTGAGTTAAAACTCCTAAAGCATTTTCTTTATTTTCACATATAAAAAGGAAGATAGTTTAAAGTGGGAGCTTTAAATAATACTTCCTCTAGAGCTTCTTCAGCTTATTTCCCTTTGGGGTTCCATTGAATTGGATCAGCTTGATCTGATTTTAATAAGATATATAGAGGCTGGGCCATGAATCTGGAACCCAGTTGTGACAGTGCCCAGTCAGACTTAGAACCCTCTTAGCTGCTTTTTTGTTTCCTAGCTCTTGGAAGAGGAAAGGGTGTAAGAGTCCTTTGAGTCTTTCAGGGTTAATTAGTTGCCCAACTTTATTGTATTAGATAACCAAGGTATTTTACTTGGGGTAGACAGTTGTTTCAGTTTGAGACCCTGTGTCCCTTTACGGTAGCTTTTATAGGTAGCTATTACTTGGGAGTCTAATATATCCTAGAAGCCTAAAAGTAGATCACCCACATATTGGGTTAGACTAGAATTTCTGGGAAATTTAATATTTCCCAGAATGAGAAAAATAAGTGAGATTCTTTGTGTATCCCTGAGGCATTACTGTCCAAGTAAACTTGTGCTCTCTCCAGGTACAGCAGAGGTATTTCCTGTCTCTCAGTCTTTCTCTCCCTACCTCTACCCTCTGCGTCTACCTCTGCCCCTCCCTCTCCCTTTCTCTTTTTACAGGAATACTGAGAAGGCACTTACATAAATCTATCACCGAAAAAGACTGGCAGTCCTGAGGAATAGCTGATAATAGGCTATGTGTGTTTGGAACCACAGGATGTCTTGGAGTAACTATTTTATTTGTAGCTATAAGATCCTGTACAAATCTCCATCCTTTCCCACTGGTTTTCTTTACTGGAAGGGTAGGACTAGACCTAGAAGGGGCTTGTGCATGGAATTATAAGCCCTCTTTAAAAAGTAATCTTGTAAAATGGGCTCGGTTCCAGCTTGTGCATAAAAAGGATATTGGTGACTAGAAAAGGCGCAAAGTTGCACTGGAAAGTCGGTAACATACATCCATTCAGTCTCAAGATTAGTTTCCTCTTGTGGAGTTTCCTTTAAAGTCATTGTTTGCCCAGTTGGTTCAGTATCTGATTCTCCCTTCTGGGAAAAGGCTATTTGGGTGTCATAGGTTTCAAGAGTCTCACCTTTGTCTGCTGGTCTGGGGCAGATATGACTAATGAAAATACATGATGCTCTGTAACATTCCCTAGCTGGAAGGGAACAGACATTGGTGGATTAGATGTCCCTACCATTTGTGCAGAAGCTTAGACTGAGGGAGAGGGCAACTTAAGTGGGTAGGGTTAAGAATGAATAAAATAGCTCCAGTATGTACAAGGGCCTTTGGAGCTTCCTCTTTTATTGTAATTTCAATTTCCCCTGAGGTATTAGTAAGGAGAAGAGAAAGGCCCTCACAGAGTCCTTGGAGCAGCCCAGTGCTTGCTTCTAAATCCCATTTCAGTTTTCTACAATCCTTCGTAAGGTGACCTGACCTTTTATAATTAGAACGGACTCCTCTCTCCCTTGTCTAAAAAGACCTATGGGAAGTTCTGACCTCACTGTTTAATTGCTGTAGTTGTAAGTTCATGATTTAGGCAGGTCTATGATTTTCTCTCTTTTGAATAGTTTTAAGTAGTTGATCAGCAGAAATGCCAGTTCATCAGTGTGCTGACCAGTTTAATTTACGCTGTTTAATCAGAGTTACAGACTCTTCATGTCATTTTCCCAAAAATGCTGAATTTATTGAAGGATCATTTTGATAACCCTTGAAACTACCGGGAAACACACCTGGTGGGTATTGTTTGAAAGTTTTTTTCAAACAAAACTTTCAAAGAACTTTCAGAACTTTCAAAGAAATCAAGCACGGTTTCCTCAGGCTGTTTTTTACATCGCTGGACCTTGGTCCAGTCCATTTTCTGAGGAAGAACCTCAGGTATGGCTTGGTAAAGGCAGTGGGCCAGTTCACTGAATTTTTTCCAGTCTCCTTCTCTCTGTTTTAGAAAGTCCTCCTCAGCAGTTTCCCAGTAAAGCTTATTTTCTCATTCTGTGGCTTTGCTCCCAGAAAGTAGTAGGTATATTAATTGGAATAGGTCAGAATAATCAGGATCATATATTCTAACAGCTGTGGAGTGTGTAACCCATGAATAGCACTGGAGAGGGTCGGTGAAATCTTTCGTTAGATTCTTTAGTTCTGTCCAAATGTTCTGGCTGGCTCTTACTGTCCTGAGACTGACTGGTTTTGCTCTAAAGGGAGCTGCCAAAATTTCTGTGTGTGTGTTTTTTTTTCTTCTTGTCTCTTTTGGTCTGTTTTTCTACTCTGAGGTCGGTAGGGACCTGCGGAGAAGGAAGTGTAGAAGGCAGAAGAGGTGGAGGAGGAAAGGAGAGTTAAGTCTGGACATGAAGTAAGTGAAGGGTACAGCGGGCATTTGGAGAAGAAGGAAAATGGTGTGCTAGTGTTGAGCAGCTTCAGAAGCCTTAATTCAGACCGTCTCTAAAAGTTTCCTAACTTCCAAAAGAGAAGAGAATCTCCCCTGAGCTCCGTTTCAGAGGCTTTATACTTGGCAGTCGAAGTGAGAAGTTTTGGGGCTTGTTGGTCTTGGAGGCAGGATTTCCCATGTTAATTTTAGTCTTCTGTTTTTTTGAGATGGGCAGAATCTGAACAAATTTCTAGGGATTGTGTAGTTGAAGTGTGCTGCTTGTGGGTTGAGCTGCCACCTCCCGAGTCGCTTCAACCTTCTTACTGTCTCGGTTTTTCTCCCCAGCTGTCTAATCCAACTGTGAGAACTCGGAGAGCGAGGTAACCAGCTTTTGTGTGTGCGTCCCCAGACCAGTCAGTTATTTAATTACAGTTGTGTTGGAATTCCCTATGGAGCCCTGCTCGTTTTGAGAGGTACCCTCAGACACCTCCACGTGGATTCTTGGTCTCCTAAGAATACCCAAAAATTGAGTGGGAAGGAGTAAATGCCCCTTATCTTCGGAGCCAAAAGTGTTTACACTTTTATGTATCCAGCAAAAAAGGTTTTGTTCAGACTCTCACTAAGTAAGTCCAGTTGAAATGTTTACCCCAAAAGGAAACCAGCCACCTACTTCTTTTTCCTTCTGCCACTGAGTTACCTCAAGCCTTATCTTTTAGTATCTTGTTGTTGTTGTTTTTTCTTCCCTAATAACAGCTCAAATAAAGTCAGGGCCTTCTTTCTTTAAAAAGGGGAGGTCCAGAATCCCAAGAAAAACTCACTCGAGTTCACCATGTGCAAAGCGGTGAGCTGGAGGGGTACTCTGGGCCCCTCTCTGCTGTTACCTAAGAAGGTTCCAGGTTTGAAAGGGAGTCTTGTGTGGTTTTTTTGGAATCCTTCCTACTGCGCCAAGTAAGAGGTCAACAGGAGAACATCCAGACTAAGAAAAGTCTTACAACGTTTTTTTGTTTGTTTTGTTTTGTTTTGTTTTGTTTTGTTTTGTGAGCCAAACTGACGACAATTGCTGGAAGCAAAGTAGTAACAGAGTAGCTACTCTAGAGAATAGCATTTTTTCCTCTTATTTATACATTAGTATCAAAGTAGTAGACATAAATATGGTATGAAATTCATTGGGATAGATACAGGAGACAAAGTGGGGACATCTCTGAATAAAAG
The DNA here is from genome assembly GCA_003508835.1 of Eonycteris spelaea. Taxonomy (NCBI): domain Eukaryota; kingdom Metazoa; phylum Chordata; class Mammalia; order Chiroptera; family Pteropodidae; genus Eonycteris; species Eonycteris spelaea. The sequence goes on along the minus strand of PUFA01000494.1, from coordinate 179,697 downwards.
ATGAAATCTCTGAGATTGGATGAAAAATAAAACAGAGATTCATTCTTATTTTATATTTACATTTAACGTTTATAGTATAAGAGGTGGTATACAGGCAATAACATAACAATGAAGGGGTTTTGTTGTCTTGTGGTCTGGTAGTTGTGTCCTCAGGAGTCTGAAAAGAGGAGATTACTCTGATGTTCTAAAGATATGTAACCAGAAAAATGTGTGCTTGTTAGAAGTAAAACCAAAAGTTGAGAGAAAAGGTATAATTCATCTGTTCTAGTTGTGGAAATACATTTAATAGTAAAGGTATTTAAGGGTTTATAGTAAAGATTTTTCTCCATCCTTTCTCCCTTTCTCTTTCATTCTCTGTCAATTTCTGTCTCCCTCATAGTACAAAATTAGGCCAATGCTTCAAGGAGTTGGAGAATAATGGAAAGGGAAGAGGCCAAACTATAAGAACAGGAACACATAGTATAATTGACTACTTTTCTATCACAAGTGGTACAATAAGATGGCTAAACTGCATGTTATTGTCCAGAATCCTACACCTCAAAATATTCTAGATTACAGCAAAAAGCAAATGGTTCTTAATAACAAATTGTCACAGTAAGTGAAAATCTGCCCTTACTGGTCCTATTTCCTCTCAACCGTTAGGCAATATTTTGTTTTCTCATAAATGTTTTTGAACGGAATTACAGAGATACTTCATTTTATTATGTTTTCTACATACTGCATTTTTACAAATTGAAAGAAAGTCTATATGTGCCATTTTCCAATTATTTGCTCACTTGGTGTCTCAGTGTCATATTTTGATAATTCTCATAATACAACAAAACTTTCATTATTATTAGATTTTAATACTGAAGTGTAATCAGTAATTTTTGATATTGCTATTCTAATTGTTCTGTGGTGATGCAGACCCCTCCCTTAGAGGCAGCTAACTTAATCCATACAGTTGTGTGTGCTTTGACTGCTCCACCCATCAGCTGTTCCCCACCAGTCTTGTCTCCTTCTCCTCGAGCCTCACTGTTCCCTGACACCCAGCAATTTTGATGTCAGGCCAGTTAATAACCTCACAATGGCTTCTAAGGGTTCAAGTGAAAAGAGTCACGTGTCTCTTCCTTTAGATCAAAAGCTGGAAATCATTAAGCTTAGTGAGGAAGGCATATCCAAAGCCAAGAGGCCAAAAGCCAGGCCTCCTTCAACAAGGTTAGCCAAGCTGTGATTGCAAAGAAGAGTTCTGAAGGAAATTAAAAGTGCTACTTCAGTGAATGCAGGGATAACAAGAAAGCAAAACATTCTTACTGCTGCAATAGAGAAAGCCTTAGTGGTCCGAATGATCAGGCCAGCCAGAACAGTCCTTTAAGCCAGAGCCTAATCAAGAGCAAGGTTAACTCCCCTAGTTCTGTGAAGGCTGAGAGAGGTGAAGAAGCTGTGGAGAGAGTCTGAAGCCAGCAGAACCTGGGTCATGCAAAGAAGCCGCCTGCAAAATCGAAGTCCAAGGTGAAGCAGCAAGGGCCGACGTAGATGCTGCGGCAAGTTGTCCAGAGGATGAGCTAAGGTGATTAATGAAGGGGGCTACACTAAGCAACTGGTTTTCAGTGCACACAAAAGAGCCTGTGTTGGAGAAGGTGCCATCTAGGACATCCACAGCTGGAGAAGGAGTCGCTGTCTAGCTTCAAAGCTTCCAAGGACGGGCTGACCCTCTCATTAAGGTCAAATGCAGACGATGGCTTTCAGCTCATCCAGTGCTCATTTTCCATTCTGAATATCTTAGGGCTTTTAGATTTACGCTAAAGCTACTCTGCCTGTGCTCTCTAAGTGGAACAACAAAGCCTGGATGACAGCACATGTTTACAACATGCTTTTCTGAATATCGGAAGTCCACTGTTGAGATCTACTGCTGAAAAAAGATTCCTTTCAAAGTGGTACTACTCACTGACAAGGCACCTGGTCACCCAAGAGCCCTGGGGGCAACAGACAATGAGATTAATGTTCTTTTCGTGACTGCTAACACAACTTCCTTTCAGCATCCCAAGGATCGAGGTGTAATAATGACGTCTAGCCTACTGTTTAAAAAGAAAATATGTTTTGTAAAGCTACAGCTGCCATGGACATTGTTCCCTCTGGAGGACCTGGGCAAAGTAAGTGGCAACTTTCTAGGAAAACTTCCTCATTCGAGGTGCCTTTAAGAACATTCATGACTCATGGCAAGTGGTCAAAACCAACATTTGCAGGAGTTGGGAGGAAGCCGACTCCAACCTTCACAGGTAACTTTGAGGGGTTCAAGACTCAAAGGAGGAAGTCACTGCAAATGTGGTGGAAACGGCAAGAAATCTAGAATCAGGTCTGAATCCTGGAGCTGTGACTGAATTGCTGCCATCTCACGATACACTTTAATGGATCAGCAGTTACTTATACATGAGCAAAGAAAGGCTTGCTCTAGATGGAATCTACTCCTCGTGAAGATGCTGTGAAGATTGTTGAAATGATTGACTCCAATTCTGAAAGAAGTTCTACCGTGGGAAAATGCTGTCAAACAGCATTGCATGCTTCAGAGAAATCATTTGTGAAAGGAAACTCAACTGATCTGGCATACTTCATTGTTGTCTTATAAAAAATCATCGCAGGGACCACAACCTTCAGTCATGACCATCTTGATCAGTCAGAGGCCATCAACATAAAGGCAAGACCATTCACCAGGAAAATGATTATATGATTAGTTGAAGGCTTAGGTGATGGTCAGAATTTTTGAGCCAGAAAGTATGTATGTATGTATGTATGTATGCATGCATGTATGTATGTATGTATGTATTTAATTGTGACAGTTTCAGGTGTACAAAATATTATTTAATTAAGCTACTTTTTAAAGACATTTTGTTAGACTCAATAGACTATAATACAGTGATTTTAAAAATAACTTTTATGTGAATTGGAAATAAAATGATTTGTATGACCACTATATTGTTATACTGTACAGTGGTGGCCTGCAATATCTTCTAGGTATGACTGTACATTATTTTTATAACATGAGTAAAAATGGGAGAGTTGGTAAAAATTAGGCTTGTTGGTAAAAACATTTGAACTTATTTTTGATGCAAGATAAAGGAGAACCTTTGTGATTATATGTAAATGGGGTTAAATCATGATTTTGTTATGTGATCTCTTTTATTATTTTTATTTGTAGGCAAGGCAATTGTTGGTTGACCCCACCGATTGCAAGGATCTCGTCAGCTTACAATCCCATTTCTTTGTTTGTTTGTTTGTTTATTTATTTAGTCTGCAGCACCTGGTCTTCCAAGGTGGTCTCCCATCAAAATACTAACCAGGCCCGACCCTGCTTAGCCTCTGAGATATGACAGGATTGGCTTGTTTAGGGTGGCATGGCAGTAGACTATTATTTGATTTCTTAAGATTTGTATAGGTTATGAATTATACATATACCATAGTTTTTGTAGTTGTGTTTATTCCAGTGGATTGTCAAAAAATTCCTTTCTTGAGAGTCAACATTTGTTGCAGTTAATGTACTTATGTTATCACAGGTGTTGAAACTCCGGTTCTCTAATCATTGAACTAAAACAGAGTAAGTCAAAAGAGGTGTGTAAGAGAAAGTAATTAAACATAGACTTCAATCTATATAACAAGGTAGTTTAGTTACTAATTTCAATAGAATAATGAAAATATGTCTGTGCAAAATAGTTGGGATTTTAGGTTTTTACTAAATACTGTTAGAATTTGTCAGCTATCTCTAAATGGTCTTCATGTTTAAATAAATCAAAATTTAGATATATTGTGGAATTTAGGGGAATTTATTTGCCTCAAACATACAAAACTGTATTTCTTTAAATTACTTTAAAGCATTAGCATTTTTGTACTCTTAAAGTCTGGAGGTATAGCTTATGAAAATGTTATATGAAATATTGTTTTGAAATTTGCGTTTTGAAAACAGCCATTGAGAGAGGGCTGTTTTTTTGAATATTAAAGTACTTATTTACAACTAAAAGTCAACAGGAAAGCGGTAGTAGGATTTGGTTTATACAGCTAAGTGCATGTTAAATGTGGTCATTTTAACTGTAAGTTTTGTTAGGGTTGTGACAAAGCAGCTCCCATTAAATTGCCACTATAATCTCAGCGGTGTGGGAAAGAAGGGTTTAGACTTTTAGGGTAAGTTGTTGCGATTTTTCTGTATTCGATCTTGTGTTCTGATAAACTGATGTTGCATATAGTTGTTATAAAAAGAACACTGGAGTGAATTTAAGATAGTTGTAGTCAGTCACGGAAATCCTAGAATGGAGGCGTCAGTCATTGTTATGATGTGAGGTTTGAAGATATTTACCTTTTTTCATTTTGGGGATTCTGAAGAAAGGGGATAGAATAGGTAAAGTATGGTGTTCCGGGGTAATAATTTCAGAGGTGACACAAACGAGGAATCTTCAGATAGCGGAGGTGCAGGGCAATGTTGTATTTATTAATAAAGGGAAAGTCAGTCTCCAGGTGCTGATATCTGCAATCGTAGAATAGCTTGTGCTGCGGAGAAAGTAATGGTTTATATGTTGTACACCAGCATATTTTTCTGCTATAGTGCTTTGAAACAGGTAACTTAATTGGTCATGTAGGCTATATGAGTTGCGGTAGCAGTAGGAAAGAGTTTGGAGCTCATGGTGACTGTCTTTACGTAGTCAAATGGGTGTATGTTGTGGGGTGGAGATTCGGGTACCTATGTGGAGGCTAGGAAGTTTAGTTGAACCACAGCTGCGACGACTTAAGAAAAATCACGTGAGACAAACCGTCACGTCAATTGGCGGCGCCGAGTGGTTGGAGGGGGGTAGGCGTCAGAGCGACTTTGGGTTCGGCCCGTGATACAATTACAAAAACTTTGTACTGGTGAAGTTTGTGATTCTAACAAATGCTCCACTATGGTAAGGTTCAGTTTTTCCTGGTCTCCACATGTATTCAACAATGTAACGTGACAGCCAGGGTGAGCAACTCCTGCATCTGCAGCTTTCGCCGCGCCTTGGGATTGTTGTTGCCACCGTCGGCAGTGAAAGAACTGTAGTCGGTAAAGTTTGTGTTGCAACTACCACACGGCGAGGGCCTTTTCTGATCTGTGGAGTTGGGGTTCTTTAGTTTTGGCGTTGGACTTTTAAATTGTTGCGTTTCCATGGAAGCCTGTGGAGTGTCGCTCGCTCCCTCCACCGCTGCTTTCGGTGATGAGAAAAAGAAAATGGCGGCGGGAAAAGCTAGAGGCGAAACCAAGCAGGGACCTTTAAGCTTGACAGCGGAAGAGAGGGAGGCGCTCGACGGAATAGACAGGTAAGGACCACGATGAACTGCTTAACCCGGCTCTGCAGTACCGAGCACCGCTCTCGAGGATGGTCTAGTACACTTTACCTGAGGGCCAGCACGAATGTTATCTTGGAAATCTGCCGCTTCCACCGGGGAATTATGCTTATGAAGGCACTATAAGTGGCTTTCCTAAAACATTAACGAGCCTCCTGTATCTCTTTCCATAGCCGTCTCTTTGGTTTCGTTAAGCTCCAAGAAGATGGCGCTACGACGAAGACCTTATTGGGCAAGGTAAGGAAACCGCAGACCGACACTATTTTCTTTGCCAGCGCCCTTTTAGCTTCAGCTACTGAAGTACCCTAGTCCGCCTCTCGCTTATTGTGGCCCTAAAGAAAAAACAGTGTTTAGCTCTTCCCCCAGTCTGGATACCCTTGGTCACTGTTTTCCGAGATAGTCTTCAAGTTTTAGCGGCCCAACGGTTATTTCCCATATTTTCCTTACATCTCTTAATTTTACACTCAAAAGACACTGAATGTCTGCTATTCTCAAAAGTCCCAGGTTATACGCCCCTCCGATGTTTCTTTTGCGTATCCTATGTCGTATCTTATTTTAACTATACCTACTAAGCTTATTTATATCCCACATCTCAGAACAAATAACTTTACCTAGTCACATCCTTGAAGAGTTTGAATTCGTATTTTACCAATGTACTGATACATATGTGCTGGTCCTGAACTTAACTGATTTATTTACGTCTTTTCCCGTACTCTTACAGAAATTTTGCCTTCATTACTGTTTCGTAATCCGACATATCCGTGCTTTTCTCTTCTATCCTTACTTACTATGTCACACACCAGAAACGAGGCCCTCTCCATTACTGTAAAAACTTGTTGGCACTGTCATTTAGTTAATGGCTGCCTTATCCGCCAAGATGGCGGGGAAATCGTGGGAGGAGAAATGAAGGCGGAGGTTTAGAGAAGACATCACATAAAAAGAGAGAAATAGTACAGATGAGTAACCTTTCTCCTCGGCTGGTATACTTTGTTGTCGTTGAATAAAGATTGACCACTCTTACCTACAAGTGTAAATCTTGTGTCGTTCCCAAGCTTCACACCAGCATTCATGAATCTGCAATGTGTTTATCACTCAGTAAAACAATTAGTTACTCATAAATACTGTTATGCAAAGGCCATTGCACTCTGCCTCTAAGTCTTTTTTTTATCCACTGAGAAAAATATTGCCAAAATAATATATACATTCGGTACCATGAAAGTTGGTCTGTATGAAAAAATATTGCTTTCATTATCTGTTTATTACTTGAATTCACTTGCTGGAATTTCTGTTTATTTATAACATAGCTGACGCTGAGTGTTGAATTTTTATTTTAAGACTTTTTGCCTAGAATTCTTACTTCCAGTGTGTATTTGCATAATGATAAATTTATTGGTAATCTCACTTTTCTGATTTTGATTATTAATTTTCTGTAAATTATAATTTTTAAAACTTTATTTTTTTACTATTTAAAAAATTAACTCCACTATAATAATTTTTTTCCTGTTAATCTGCTCTATTTGATAAAACATGAATTACTCTTTAATGGTGTAGATAATCATTACTCTATTAAAAATATCAATCCAAGAAGAAATGCTGACTTGCTCTCATATGCTTTAACCAATGTTAATTATTGTCTTCATTTTTAGAAAAGACTTCAGTAAGTATATTGCTTTTAAAGTTGCTACAACAATAGATTAAACATTTTTTTCAGCTTAAAAAGAATGCTTCTGCATTGTGACTTTGCCATTTTAACTTGGAGAGTTGGCGAGGTTGTATACTGTACTAATGGTAATTTGGAAAAGAATGGGCACATCTATGACTTTTCTTATGATGATTAACAAATAAAAATAATATGTTTGCTATTTTTATAGATCATGTCTCAAAACTTTTTGAGAACTTAAGTATCCAGGTGAGAAGTTCAGGTAAATACCAGTTAGAAATTAACTACTGTGCAATATTGGGTTTACATTTTAAGTAACTCATTTATTTTTTTTTAGTTATTGTGAAGGTTCACATATCTTTTCCCACTTTAAATATAACATTTTACACAAGAGGTTTGCACTACCGTATTGAAGAATTCATAAAACACTGGGTAATGTTTTTTTAAACTACTATGAATGTTTTGAGTGAAATGGAAATAAAAAATTAAATTAATTAACTTCACTTACCTTTGACAGATTATGAATTCCTACCTGCTTAAGTCAAACTAATATGAAAGTAATTTAAGTGCTATAAAATATGCTGAGGTATACACTTGCAAACTCATGAATCCCTTTCTCTTCTTTCCACCCCAGCTTTATTAAATTAAAGTTGGCATAAAATAAAATTGCACATATTTAACATGATAACTTCATAAGTTTTGACGTATTTCTATATTCACTAAACTGTCACCAAGATATTGCACAGGACCATTTCCAAGTTTACTCCTGCTCCCTTTCAAAGTCCCTTCTTAACTGTTCTTCCTAATAATCTTCCACACCATTGCTGTTTATCTCTTAGTGATCATGTAAACTGTAGATTATATTTCTAGATTTTTATATAAATGGAGTTATTATTATGTACCCTTTTTGTCTGGCTTCTTTCACTTAGCAGAATTTTACATTTTTCAGTGTTGTCGTGTGCACGTTAATAGTTTGTTCCTTTTGAATACTGAGTAAGATTCTGTTTTCTCATTCTGGAATGCTTCTTTGTGAGTCTGAATATAATCAGTTAAACATTTTCAAGGAAAGCTTGAAATCCTCCGTCCTTAAGTCCTGTGTTTAAATAATATTTCTATCTTTCTCTCTTTTTTTTGAGGTGACACAACCCTTGGTTGACCTCACAGATTACAAGGACCTTGTCAGTTTACAATTCCTTATTTCATTTTATTTTTTTATTTTTTACTTCTACAGCAACTGGTCTTCCTAGGTGGTCTCCCCACCAAGTACTAACCAGTCCCGACCCTGCTTAGCTTCCGAGATCAGACGAGATCAGGTGTGTTCAGTGTAGCATGGCTGTAGACTGAATAATATCTCTTCCCTCAACTTTCCTAGACTTTGTGGGTGCTTTCTCCCAAAGGCAATTCCACTTATTCTCTAATTTTAAAAAATGTTTTTAATGTAAATGTTGTTAAATGTCATTAGGATAGTAACGCAGTCTTAAAATTCTGTAATGTAAGAATTTTTATGAATTGCTGTGTGCTTTATAGTTTTGAGTATTTTAGATTAAAAATAGTAAAGTATATTGTTTTTAGTAATATTTAAAAATAAGCTATAAACAAGTGATGGTACCTTAATCAGAGTTTTGAATTATCATGTGATCTCAAATAGATTGTAGTTAAACTAGAATAAATAAACATTCTTATGGTAATGTAAACCGGAAGAAATAAACATTTATTCTTATGGTAACATAGGTTTTAACTTATATGTATAGTGTAGTTTAAGTAATTAGCCAAATCTTTGTCCAGAAATCAACAACAAATTTATTGCAATTTCGAAATTGTTTTGGGTTGATTTTTGTGTGTTATGTTAGGATAAAGAATAATAGAGTTGAAATAGAATTAGGATCTTAGTGTTAATAGCATTCCTTTAATATAATGCTAGAAACCTCTAGCATTAAGGTACTATAATGTAATCTTTCTTAAGGAACTATTGCTAAAACATGCATTGCTGTTGTTTATTTAGAAGCATCTTTTTCACTTTTTAGTTTTCTTTTTTTAAATTCATAGTTTGATCTAGTTAATCTTACTGATTTTTTTTTTGTAATTCTTTTAATCAGTAGAGAGATTAGTAAAAAAGTCCTGTTTCCTCTTCAGCAATGTGTATGCTTTATGTCCTGGAGATAGTAGAAGAGTTGTTTAAAAATTTAAAAATAGGTGTTTAAAAATTTTGGGGTAATGGAAATATTTTAAAATATATTAAAGCATGCATTTTTCTAAATTTGATTTGCTTGCATGGAGGAAGCCGTTTCATAAGTGAATGTTGTAATATTTGAATGATGGTATTTAAGATAATCTTAATTTTTTTTTTCTGTTTGTTGATAAACATATTTATTTCTATTAAGGTTGTTTGAGTTAAAGTGACCATAGATACAATGTCATGTTTTGTTATTTATACATTTAGCTTTCAATTTGTGCATTTAAAAGATATTTTTTTGTTAGGAAAGTTGTTCTCTAAACAATAGTGGTTTTATTGTTTTCATATTACTGGACAAAGTCTTGGGTAGGCACTGAAGAGGAATGTTACTATAAAATTTTGGTGTAATACTGGTCGTAAAGATGGAATAGCTTGCAGGAAATGTTTTTATATCTGAAAACAATTTATAACTCAGGATATAAACAGGGACTTGGTTAATTTTGGCTTAATTTAAAAAAATTAAATAGCCGTGTTTCATTTACTGAGTAAAATTGTTTTGCCTCATGTGAATTTTTGTGACTTACGTGAAAATATAGATTTTCATGCCTCAATTTAAACCAAAATGAAATTTTAGTGCTTTGCCAGCTATAGATTAGATATTTTCTTAGATACAGATGTTAGGATTTTTCATTTTGCAGTTTATTTTTATATTGCTACTTGTGATATTTTGAGTTCCTTGCAGATGATATTAAATGAACAATACTAATATTTTTGAAATGTTCTAGAGAGCTAATTTATGTTAATACTGATAAGATAGAGTTGACAAATTAAGGCCTGTATATACATTATTTTTAGACTGTTAATGGAGTTTATTTAATGAGTTGCATATTTTATGAACTTGTTTTGAAGCTTCAAATGATTGGCTTACAAATTGAGGCCATAAATCAGAACAATAAAAACTTAAGTGTGGTAAGGCTTTTATGCAGGCAAAACAGAGATAAAATATGTATGTATGCCTCCTGTGAGTGAGGAAGAATAATTTTCCTCTAGCCTTCTATGTTCTCGGCTGAGCTTCTGTAATAAAAGACAAATTAACATGTGAAAAGGAGTTTTATGATGGTTTATCTTCTTGCATACCTGGGAGATACCCAGAGAATTTGAGTAACTCTCCCAAATGGCCCAAGCCATTACCTTAAGTACCTCTTCAGAGGAAGAAAGATATTAAGAGTGAGGCTGCCACTTAAGAGAGGTTAGCAGAAAAGCACAGTGTCTGTAAGATTATTGTACAGATTTAATTTTGGGGCCCTCTCCTTTGATAAATTTCTTAGGATTTAGAGGCATCTTCATGGTACAGAGAAGAAGATGCTCTAACAAATGGAGTTTTCCCTTACTAGTGTGAAAAGACACTTACAAAAAAACAACTGCTACTCCATTTTCAGAGGTTCTCCTGTGTTTACTTACAGGCCTTTCAAAAATAACCAGTTCAGAATAATCCTATGCCAAAGAAGTACATTTTGGGGGTGGTATAGTTACCTACCTATTTATATATTAGCATGTAGTTCTCTAAGTGATGTAGAAGGATCTGGGAATATAAATGTAGGTAGAAAGTGTGAAGTACTTTAAAAGTTTACCATAAAGATTAGATTAACAAATTAAAGTTTGAATGAGTGTTTTTTTCAATAATGGATAGAGATTGAGTTTTTGGATAATTTGCTGTTTGTTTTGTTTCTGGTCTCATTTCATAGTAATATTTACTTCTATTTTTCTTGAGATCTTTTCATGAGTATTGATTACCATTTTAAGACAGTCTCTGTTTAAGACATTCTCTAACAGACTTGGAAGGACTCAAGAATATTTAACAGGTCATCTTGGAGGAAATACCCTTATGATGAGATGAGAAGACATTTTAAATTTATCACTTTATATAGTCCTGTGCTTGTTTCATATAACTTTCCTTTTTTTTTCCCCCACATGGGCATATATTAGTTTTTAAATAAATTACAAATACTGGGTACACCAGAGTACCAGTTTTCAGTTCTTTTGAGTATATAGCTTAGCAGTGGATTTGTTGAGTATTATGCTCATTCTGAGAAACCAACTGTTTTTGGTACAGTTTTTCAGATGTTAGTTTGATCTGGTTGGTTCAAGTTTTTTATGTCCTTAATTAATTTTTGCTGATAGTGATACTGGTTGTTGCTCTTCTTCCATGTCCTGTCATGCTGCTCCTAGTAACCTCTAATGCTTTCTTTGTCTCCGAATTTGTGAATTTGGACATTTCATAGTCATTTGTGTCTGGTTTCTTCTACTTAGCATAGGGTTTTCAAGGTTTATCCATGTGTGGCAGGTATCATGGCGATACAAAATAAGTTAGGAGTTTTGTTACCAAAAAATATTTACTTAGGAAATATAAAGGATTGCAATCCAGTGCATTCATGCATGGCAAGCCAGGTGCACGCACTGAAATGTTTTCATAGATGGAGAAGTATGTACAGATGGGGGAAAAAGGAAGTTAAGGGGAGAAAACATTTACAACCATTTGGCTTTATGTAAGCCTGAAGTCCTTACTGTAGGGTGCGAGAACTCCCATAAGTCCTAACTCCTCCAGCAGAACCTTTCCACAGATCATGTTTGTTTAAAGTATCATAATTTTTATCTTATTCCTATTGATGGCTGGATAATATTCCATTATATGGAAATAACTGCATTCTGTAGTCATTTATGTGTTGATGGGCATTGGGTTATTTTCATTTTTGTGCATATTTTGAATAGTGCTTTTTTTTGTTTTGTCTTGCAAGGAGGACACTGAGTATTTCTTGTTTTGGTGGGTCTATCAGTTAGTTTCAAAAACTTTTGAATGTATCATTACACTGCTCACTGACCACCATTGTTAATGATAGAAGCCAGTCAGTCATAACAGTTTTCTCCCTCTAAGTATGGTTAGTCATTTTTCTTTTGTTCACTTCATTTTTGGCTGTTAACAGTTTGCATATAGATATGCCTAAGTGTAATGCTCTTTAATCTATTTGGTTTTTCTTGATCTGTCCTGGATCTGTTACTTAATTTTTTATTAATATTAGTTGGGAAGTTTACCACAGTAATTTTAAATATTTACTGTTCCTTTGCCTCTCTGCTGGGACTCCTATTTTATATTAGTTGTAATGCTTAACATTATTGCAAGCTTTTTTTGGTTTAGACATTTCTCTTGGTATATCTTAAAGTTAATTTATTCTTTTGCTATTTCCCATCTTTTAAAGAGCATATCAACTTCATGTTTTCATTACAGTTGTATAATTTAGCTCTAATATTTCTATTTACTTTCATGGTTTTTATTTTGTGTTTAGATTTGTTTAATAATTTGAGCATGTTTATATTTTTAAATATACTTTTATTTAATTTTTGGAATATATTTCCATTAGTGTTACTCAAATAGAGGGAGTTCATTTTGCTGGTGCAGTCAAATCCAAACAAGATACAGCAGGGTTGCAGCAAATAAAGGAGAGGTTTATTTTAGGAAATGGCACCAAACCCATAGAAACAGGTGAGCTTGTGCCAAAGATCTGTTTCCCTTATAGTTTATGTAGGGGAGGACTCATTAGTCATATTAGCTAAGTGAGTTGGGGTTGTGGGCTCTAGAAATTGGTGAGGGCTAAGGATTAGGTTCTGATGTCAGTCACATCCTACTTCTATCTGTTTTTCCTTGGGGTATGTGGGAGAGGAGGAGGCTAGGCCAGGGTCATTCTGTCCTTAGGGGTCTAGAGTTGAAACCTACTGAGGTCAAGAAGTTATCTTTAGCTTGACTGAGACTTTCTTACTCAACCTGTTTGATGCTTACCTAAGTGCTTAATGATTAAAGGAGAGCTTAAGGAATATGTGTCTGTAATAAAGAAAGAGAGAAGTGAGTGAACCTAAGGTGAGTTTGAACTTTAGAGAAAGAGGAAAGGAAAGGTTGTTTTAAAAAAGTGAAGATTTTCAGTTATATTAGGTGCTTTGAAGTCTTATAAATACAATATGTAGATTCATTTGGAGTCAGTTTCTGTTGACCTTTTTTCACCTTTTGATTATTGTGGGCAACATAGTCCTGTTTCTTAATGGGCCTAGTAATTTCAGTGGAGAAATGTATTGCAACAGATTTTTTTGGGGGGGAGTGGTTGTTTGGGAGGGGGAGGGACAGGGCTGGATTGAAACTGCAGCCATCTCCCTTGTGAATGTCTGCAATATTTTAATAATATATATATTTTTTATTTTTCTGTTATAGGTCTGTAGGGCTTATGTCACTGCCTTCATATCTTAGCCAATAATTAGAACAGAAATTTTGTTTAGATACTTCAAACTCAGGAAGTTTTTATCCTGTGCTGACATTATTTTTGGCTTTCACAACAAATTAAAAGTTGCACTTTTTTTTTTTTAAAAAAAGTTGCAGTTCTTAAATCTTCTTTAAACCTCCTCGAGTTTCTCTCACATGGGCATTTTCTTAATCATCCAATATGGTGTGGAGAGCTTATTTTAACATTTCTTGGTTTTCTTATTTCCAGGATCTCCTTTAGCTTTCTAACTGATGTGCTACGCAGTGCAAATTTAGGTTGCAAACTCAAACTAGTAAAGCTATGGATTTTCCTCACTCATTGTTACATTTTTCATTTTTACCTTTTACATCTATGTGTTTTCACTACCCTTCTGAATTACATCTATCCTTTTTTTATAGCAAAGCTACTGATTTCGTACAGAATATATCTACATTCTGTGGAAGCTTCAGCTTGTCTAGAATAAAAGCTTTTTAGTTATTTCCTTTTGGTGTATTTCCAGTGTCATGAAATGAAAATTTTCACTAACTTAATTTATATCGCTTTTCTTCATCCACTTCTCCCTCCTAATCCTTATTTTTTCCTTCTTTTTTTTTGGGGGGGGGTAAAAGTAGTCGTTATCTTCCTGAATGCTGTCCTTGCTGGAGGTCCATGTTCCAGGATACTGTAATTTGCGAGAAGGGGAGAAAATTTATGTAAAAATTTTGACATTGAGACTGGCACTATGTGGGCAGTGGTTTAAAAACGAAGAGGAAGAAGGCAGCCATTTTAAGAGATCTCCTGAAAATGTTTTCATATTTAAATGTAATACTACTATGACTTTATTTTTTATTACACTTGAATATGCTTTGTAAATTTATTCTCATTCCCCCAAAAGATTACATGTGATTGATAAACACAAAGGGATACATATTTGAAGTGTCCAGTTTAATAAGATTTGAGATATATACAACTGTGAAACCACCACCAAAAAGCAACAGAATATCACCTTCAGCCTCTTAATTTTTTTGTTACTTTTTGTAATTTTTCTCTTTTTTACCTTTACTGCTCTATTCCTCATCTTCTAAGCAATCACTGATGTACTTTCTGTCACTAATGGTTAGTTCGTTTGCATTTCTAGAACTTTATAAAAATGGAAATATATAAAATATACTGTTTTAGTCTTTGGTAGCTTATTTTCAGTTTTTTCATTTTGTTCTATGTATTTAATATACTTTACATTTATCTTCCAGTTATTATCTTCCTGCCCTAGCTTGTGGTTGTCTCCCTAAGTTTTGTGGTTATCTAGCCATTCTTTATTAGTGGCTTCTATTAGTTGAGGGTGTACCAGGACTTGCCAGTGTTTTCAAAGGGAGGATCTCAGTCAGCACCTAGTTTTAGGATGATTGGAATTAGGACCCACAAGCAGCAGTTTATATAGTGTTCAGCTATACTTTGTCAGGGTTATAGTAGGAGTTGGATGGTTCTCTCTGTTGACTTTGTGCTGTGCTGTGCTGTGCTGTGGGGGATAACCTGTTAAGCATTGTTTTGTTTTTCACAGCCCCCTGAAACCCATGAATTTAAGTAAGCCCTGATGGCCAAGAGATTCAGGCAATCAAGAGGTGACCCCTAGGTGGTTGCTTCAGAACTGGGTGTCATGTGTGTACATAAGCTACTTTCTGGGAGGTCCCCATGTGACCCCAAGCAAGGCAGAGGGATACTGCAAAGATGGTGACCTGCCAGCTTATAATATTCTCCATACATTGTGAGCTTCCAATGTATGGAGAATATTATAGTCCAGTCTAAGCCAGCCTTGTTTTAATATCCCTGATGTGTATTAAATTAGCATCCTGGCCCTGAGGCCACAGCTATGAAGATAAGCAAATAGGCCCTTTTTCTTTCTATGGACCCTAGGGGGTTAGGCCCAATCAGTTGGTGCATGCCTCTAAAAACTCTTAGTTCTCTTTAACATTGTGGGTTTCTTGGACTTAAGTCCTGTTGTCTTGTAAAGCTAGGTGTTTTCAGGGCCCAACTCTAGAATAGAAGTAGAAGCCTTCAAAGTTGGGGCACCAGATGTAAGGTCTAAACCCTTTGCTCCTTTGCTTCTCTGCTCCTCAGAGAGAAGCTGGTAGTTGTGAGTTGTCTCTTAATTATGTCACTGTGCTAGGGCTGCTGCTTATGCTGAGATTCTGACTCATCCTCTCCCTGCATTGCATTGTGGGTCTTTTCATTCACTGTTGTATAGCAGTCACAGCTTGTTCCTGGATTTCTTTTAGAGAGAAGCATTCATGCATAACTGTAGATTCGGTGTGTACATGGGAGAAGGAGACTTTAGGAGCTTCCAACATTTCTATTTTGAATTAGAACCCACCATTCCAATGATTTTTCTGGCTGCTGTACATCTTTAGTTCCACATTTGAATGTTTAAAAATTTGGTCAAAACTGCATATTCTATTTTATATAATTTAAAGTTTAGAATTATTAACCTACTTCGTGATATTTAATCTATTAATTTTATCATTTCTGTGTTTCAGCTACTTAAGATGTTTTAAATAGAAAATCATTTGTTTAAATGTTGCTTATATTTGTCACTTAAAAATATTACCAACACCAGAGGTGGTTTCATAGTGTCATGGTTAGCACATCTGCTTTACATGCAGAAGGTCCCGGGTTCCCCAGGTAGAGCCACCGACCATGTCCTGGTTGCATCAGGCCTCCCTCCAACCCCCAGTGCACTGCGGGTAGGGGTGGGGGTGGGCAAGTGTGCCATAAGTGTGTGGGGGGAGATGCCTTAAGAGATCCAGTTCTTAAAAAAAAATAGGTCAGGTGTGAAAATGGGGGGGCGGCAATTAAAAGAGGGGGAAAAATATTATCAACATGTTAGCTGAACACCTACAAAGGATACCCTAAAGCATGTTCTTTGTTGAAGAATTCTTTGTTGATATTTCATTAAAAAAGCAAACTAGGTTAATTTTGGAACATTTACTAAGTATAGAAAAACAAAATGAATAAAATACATTGGAACTTTTAAACATTTTAAAACACATGTTTTATATCATTTTAGCCCTTATTCTTTGAATTTTTGTGAAACCATATCTTTAAGTCAAATTTTTTCAGCGTTGGTACTGACATAAAAAACAATTAATTAATTAACTAATTAATTATTTTTTTGTGGTGACATTGCTTAATGAAATCTAGTTGGTTTCAGCTGTATATTTTAACAGTATGGCATATATATATTTACAGTGTGTATTCTACTAATGACATTTTTCACTAGCTAAATCTCTTGTAGGGAGCTGTCCTGTTTGTATTTTGGGATATTTATCCCATTATTTCTACACTGTCAGATGCTCCTAGTAGAACAGCAAATCCCTCAACTCAATTCCGCTCCCCTTTCCTTTGGGAACTGTGACAATCCAAAGTTGTTGGATTGTCTAAATTATAAAGCACTACAATGGTTTTGTATTTTGAGTTATAACTATTTGCCAGATGGAAATCATAGATGACTTGAACAACATAGGATCAGGAATTTTGTATCTCCAAATTACAGTAATTTCTGGGACTTGAGTAGATTAAAACTTTTAAATTTTCAGTGATTGTAATTTGATACCAAGGCTTATTTAGATAACTAATAGATGAATAGAAATTTAAAACAGTTCTTTTAAATCTTACTGTAAAGATAATTGATTCATCTCAGAACACCTTTACTTACAGTAGCTCTGTAAACTTATTTCTAAATATCTATGCTCTACTTTTTTGGGTATGTGACTTTTTTCCCCCTCTCTAGATTTGAAATCTCTTTCCTTTTCCTTCTCCCTTTCCTCACTGTAGCTATTCTGGGAGTGTACTCAAGAGATCTAAGAAAATATATCCATTTCATTTTTTTAGTGGTCCCTCCAAATACACCAGTTATTATATTCTTAGGACTGAGACAGAAAGAAGTTAACATATTTAAGATCTTTGTGGTTTGTGGCAAGTCTTTTTGCAGAGAAACTTCAGAACACTTCTGATGTTTTAGTACAAAATCTTAATTTCTTCCCTTCTCAAACTTCTGTAGTTCAAAAATAATTAATTCTTCAGGAATAATGTCTGTGTCTGTGTGTATTGGGGTGTGATAATGTTAATCTCAGTATTTTTGAAATATATGAGGAAGATTAGGAAGAAAACAATTGAAAGAGACTATATGGTAGTGTAAAAGCTAGCAGTTTCTTTACAAAAACAGAGTTGATCAATACAAATAACTACTATTGAGGCACTCTGTCCAGTAGAATGTATTGTGAAGTAGATTTTTCATTTTACATTTTACATGTTATAATAGCTGTATTAAAAATAGTAAAAAGGAAAAGATTAATTTTAATATCCTTTAAATAACCTAACAATCAAAATATGAGTAATAAAATTTTAGTGAATATTTTATACTTTATTGACTATAATCTTTGCAATCTCTTGTGTAGTCTACAATTACAACATGTCTCAATTTTGACTTGTCACATTTCTAATTTTTGAAAATAATATGTGGTTACTAGCTGCTGAAATTTGTGCTTATTTGAGAGTAGTTTTTGTTATATGAATAAAGACCAAAGTAATCATTTAGATTCATAACTCATAAAGTCATTAAATAATTTATTTTATTCATACCATTTAAAAGAATATATAAGAAAGAAGTTAGATTGTAAGATGATGGCTCAGCTCCATTAATAAATACTTAGAAAGCGATTTCTTCTCAGAAATTGAATCCTAAGTTAGTGGTAGAAGCAAAATATTGATTGCTTTGATTTCTTGACTATTATGTGGTATATATTGCATTCTCTCATAAAGGATGCAATTAAGATTTTGCCTTTTTATTAATGCTCACATTTTTTATTTCTAGGCTGTTTGCTGCTATGAATCTTTAATCTTAAAAGCTGAAGGAAAAGTGGAGGCTGATTTCTTTTGTCAGTTAGGTCACTTCAACCTCTTATTGGAAGATTATCCAAAAGGTAATGTTTTTTCTCACGTACAGTTTCTGCTTGGTTTATATTTTCATCATATATATATGTCAGCATTTTTATTATTTATCAAGGATACTTACTGTTCTTTTTAAGTTTCTTCTAATCTTATAAACACAAATAGCAATGACAAAGAAAGTAGGACAGATAGAAATGTGTTTTATTTAATTCCATTTAAATATTCAATAAATTTGATCATTTTGTAAAACTTATAAAAACCTATGTGTGTATTGCTATTTTGCTTGCCTTTGTGAAAAATCTGTTTTTAAAAACGTATCACAGTAGAAAGAGATCAAGTTTTCTATCTTTGTAAATATGTTGACATTTCGAAAAGAATAACACTAGATTGTTTTCCAACACTACCATGCATTTCTCCAATTATGAGTGGTGTTCCAGAAATTTAATTCAGTTATGACACTAACCTGGAGATAGAGTTGATGCCACAGAAAAAGGACAGTTCCACATGACTGCCTCACTACAGATGATGAGTTAAGGTGTTTATCTGTGCTAATAATAGATGAGCTTTAAATCAGAGGTTCCCATGACCGTTTCTTTAGGTTTGATAGAATTCTTTGTTAGAAGGGCTCACAAATCCCAGGAACAGATTTAGCAGTTTATTGGAAGGATAAAGATGAACAGGCAAAGGATGAAGAATGTAGGTTGAGGTCTGGAAGTGTCTAGAGCTTGCAAGTTTGGAGCTTCGGGTCCTATAGGAGCTGGGACATATTTTCCAAGCTGGAAGCTCATAAACTCATTAAATGTCAGTGTTCAAGAATTTATTGTAGAGCTTAACTTGCATCCTTGACTCCAAACTATATACCCTCCACCTTATGTTGACTTAACATAAGGACTCTATGGTAAGTCATCTCATGAGCATAAATTCTGGTGAGCTCAAAAAAGGCTCTTGGAATAATAAAAGAGAGTCATATCACTCAGGAAATTTCAAGTACTTAGGATCTCTGTGCCAGGATTGGGGACATAGATAAAAAATATTTTTATTATACTACACAGATAGCATTTCTCCTTTTCGTTCTTGATTTTCTTTAAATTTTCCATTTAGGTTATAAATTCAGTCTTTATTTGTGTTATTTTATAGTTATATACATAATCTCTTAGATTCAACCTTGAATAAAACATTTTTATTTATTTAGAAGAGCACTTTTTTTGGTCAAATAGGTGGAGATAAATAACTTGAGATAATCTTTTAAGATGTGTGCTTGTCCTAGTTCCCTAGTGCTGACCAAGATTATTACACATTTAGTAAGTTAGAATTACCATGAAAAATGCTTCTACCTCTCTTTCAAACAAAACCACCATATCAAAGAAAAAATTATCTTATAAGCAAGAATATGTAAATAACCTTCTCATGTTATTAAACATCTTGGTAGAGTGGATGGACATGTTATCATTTTTAGCAGTGTTTAGTGGAAACAACAATTGGCTAATAGTTTTAGGATTGCAATGAAGTTAGTGTGTATTACTTCAGTGCTTTAGGAACATGGTATATTGTGTGCCAGTCTTTTTGAAAGTAAATGTAGGGGAGGGAAAATAATTTTCTCTTTATCTTTTTGAGTTCTTGACTGACCTCTTGCAATAAGAGACAAATTAATGTTACCAAATCCTGTATTTAAGTTTGCCCACCTATGTGTGCTAATTGAAAGAGATGCATGAGCCGGAGTTTGCCATATAGAATGGAAGTAGTTTATAGAATTGACCATTCTAGAATGTGAGTGAGTTCATCTTGTGAGAGACTTGACTTTCTGATGTTATACATTACATAGGACAGAATTGCAGGACAAAGGGTTAGAGGTTCAGGGCTGTGTGAAAAACTGATTAATCTTGAGGACAGCTCTGCCATCCCTCTGTCTGGTTTCATGGAAAAGCACCCGGGGATACATTTTATCTTAGGGTTCAGGACATGAAACATAACTTAGGTCAAGATATTATCTTTAGCCTGCCGGAGGTCTAGACCTGGTGACCATTAGTCAGGTCTGGGCTGCTATCTTCTGCCTCTGTGGTTGCTGATTATCCTGTGGAAAAAGCTAGGTCTCTGAGGGATGTAGAGAGAGAGAACACAATTTCTAATGCTATAATCACAAATCAAAAAAATTATGAAGACATTTGGTTTCACTGATAAGAGAAAAACAGAAGTTTATTAAAATGTCTACATCATTTATACCAGGGAGATACCCCAGAAAACTGCGGATATCTGAGATGGCCTAAGCTATCAACTGAAGCTCAGCTAACGACAAAAATAAGATGTTGAGGTGGCTGGAGGCCAGTTATGGATATTAACCTGGAAAGGCACTTAGAATAAGGGTAAGGGTGTTTTGCAGATTTAAGTTAGTGCCTCATATATGATAAGTTTTTGTCTTTTAAAGTAATCCACTTTCTAATACTGGGAGGTAGATGTTATTAATGGAGATTCCTTTATAAATGTAGATTTCTCTTTCAAAAAAACCAACTTCTAACCTCACCTTTTAGTACTTTTTCTTGTGTTTGGTATTTTTAAAAATAATCAGCTCAAAATAATCCAATGCCAAAGAGGCATATTTTGCTATCTTTCATAAATTAATACAAAACTTTACTAATGAGTGATATACTCTTTGGTTTTTGACAATATAGAAGGTTATACTGGCACACATATAGCATATATGTTTGTATTCCAATTACAACTGTTATTTTAAAATGTATTAAGTTAACCTCCCTGAACTTCTTATGCCTAATGTGTAAGGATAATAGTAATGTAGTTATAGACATAAGAAATGTCCAACTTGTGGAGAAGTTTTGTGAGTTTATTTCAGCCAAACTGATGACAATTGCCAGGAAGCAAAAATTACAGTGGATTGAGAAAATGTTTCAGAGAATGACTGTTTTGTATCTTACTTTTATACATTTGAATCAAAAGAAATGTAAAGAGGGTTATATGAAATCCATTTGTGGTAGATTAAGGAGGTGAGAGAAAGCAAATCAGGGAGGAGATCTTGCATTGAGTAAAATGCAAATGGAGAAAGATATATTTTTTACATTGGTGCATACAGGATAGTTAATAATGAACATTTATAGCAGGTAGAGATGATAGAGATGGTATGTGGCACAACAAGATAATAATGAAGTGTTCTGTAATCTGTTCTCTGGTAGTCTCATGTTTTGGTGGTTTTGTGCTCTGATGACTGCGTTTGTGCCTACAGGGAGTCTAGAAAAGAAAATTACTTTGACATTTTCAAGATATGTTATACTAGATGATTAAGAACAGTAGACGGGGCTCACTTAAAGTAAGGATAACCTTTGCTAAGGAAACTGTAGGCCTATGACATGACTACATGTCTGTTTAGAAATTTGTAATCAGACCCTTTCTGGTTAGTTTTGGTCACTGAGCTTGCCATCCCTGCCATGTGGCCTCCTTGAGCTTGTCAGGTTTATTACATACCCCACAGGAAAGTTTATGGATGGTAAATGAAACTTGGGTGCTTATGTGAAAATGAACTTCACTTCAATAGGCAGATCTAAGCAATACTATTTAGATCCCTTTAAATACTATAATTTGGTTAAAAGTATAGTCATGTGTTGCATAATGACATTTTGGTCAACAAGAGACTGCATGTACAATGCTGGTTCCATAAGTTAACAGCAGAAGAACTTCTATCGCCTAGTGACATGGTAGCCATATTAGTTGAAGTGCAACACATTACTCAGGTTTGTGGTGATGCTGGCATAAACAGACTTACTCCTCTGCTGGTCTTATAAAAAGTGCACCACATACGTAATAATTATAATGATAATAAATGACCATTTTACTGGTTTATGTATTTACTACACTATGCTGTTTATTGTTATTTTAGAATATATTCTTTCCACTTAAGTAAAAAAAATGTTTTCTGTAAAACGTTATGCTGTGTTACACTGGCAGTTGTAGCCTTATTTATCTTGTGTTCACTGTATTGCTTTATTGCATCATTTCTCTTGAGCTTAATTTAATCTCATCTTGTTTTGTAGAGTAACATGTGCTACATTTTCTAGTGAAGGAGCAATAGGTCTCATCATACAGTGTAGGTTAGTAGTAGGCTATAAATCATCTAGGTTGTTGTAAGTGTACTCAGTAATGTTCCCACAAGACAAAATTTTCCAGGGAGGCATATCTCAGAAAGAATAGCTGTTAAATGGAGCATGACTAATATTTAAAGGAAATCAGTAGAGAAATCTTTGGGTTTCCTATAATGCATTTAAAATTTTTTTAATACATAAATATGAGAGCAAATAAACACCCTCAGTTGAAATTGCATAAGGACTAGTATATATCTTTGCTGGTTAGCAGTTATTTAATAATAGGTAGTTTTAATTTCTGAAAGCTGTAAGTCTGATAATTTTGTTTCATTTTTCTCTTAAGAAGAGGAGGCCATGTACAAATAAGTTGCCTGTGAAGTGCGTAAGCAGTTGAGGGAATTTTGTGTGTGTATGTTTGGAGTTACTTCTGCATGTGGTAAATTAGTAATTGAATGAATTCAATATACTGTATATAAATTGCTAATAAGAATTACCTGTTGGAGTGAAGCCTATTTACACAAGAGAAAAGGATAACCTTGGCATTTAAGTTCTTACCACAATGTTCTTGAGTTAGATCATTGTCATCTAGGGACTTAGCTATTTGATAAGTAGAGATTGGCTTGATCATATGTAGTAGCAGAGAAAAGAAGAAAATGGATTCAGAGATGTTCATACACATTTTATATTTCCTAGTAAGCTGGAGCTGAAAGTTTTCTAATTTGAAGCTTCCTGAAATTCCAGTCATTTACAGTTTTTTCTACCCTTTCCTTCCTTCAAATAATTTGTTATTTGTTGACTGACTGTCACCTTTGTTAAAAATATTGCCTTTAAAGTTTAGGGTAGTCAGTGTTCTATGCTGAGTGACTAACAGTGCATAACTAAGTTTGATGAACTTTTTCTCCTTTTGCTTTTTTGTCTGCGTGGAGTGGAATAACAATACACTGTCCTGGGATATATAGAACATAAACATACAATCACAGCTTTCTAATAATATTTGAGTTTGGTTTTTCCAAAGATAGGGTTTTTTTATCCTTTAATGTGTTATCTATGTCTGCATATATCATGTTCTATATATACATATATACAAACACATGTACACATCATATGCATGCATTATATATGTAATATATATTATGTAATATAGAAAACTATTGTACATTGCATATGTGTAATATATATAGTATAACATTGTTTCTCTAGTTGCAAATATATACAAAATATTCTTATTTTTTTTTGTGGTAGTTGTAAAGTAGAAAATGCTTAGTGAATACTGAACTGTTGAGTCTAAGGGAGATATGGCTATGAAGTTTTTGTTTGCCTCGTTTTTTGTTAACAAATCAATACAAACTTTGTTTTATGTGTGTTTCTGTTTGTGGCATGTTATTTAATAGAAACTGTTGATTTATTAACGTTGAACTATGTTTCAACAATGCTATTAAACTCATCCTAAATGAAGCTTACAGATAAATCCTATGTGTTCTCTATAAGGCTCATTATACCCTTCTTACACTTAGGAATACTGGACAGCCCATCAGCAATACTCTTCGGGAGGTTTTAAACAACAGAATCACTAATAAAAAGCAAAAAAAATGTGGGGAAAAGTATTAATAAGTACATTATAAAAAGAGGCTTATTTATAGCAAGAAGGCAGTTGCATTGGTCTTATTCAGCCTCAGCTTGGAAAATGCATTGTGAAGCCACCAGAATTTCTTCATCCTGCACAGATCCATGAGTGAGAGTAAAAATGCCACAAGTATTGATTATAGGGTTACAAATAAATTTTAATGGATAGATAAATTTATAAATAAGAAATCTATGAATAATGAGAGTTGACTGTGTATATATCATTTTATATATGTATCAGGCAATTTCTGTTCTTTTACCTAGAGATTCATGGGAAATATGCAGAATATATTATATAAACTTGCTTTATAATACACATTTACTTCTTTGTGACATTGAAAGGCACCAGAAACTCGTGACCATGAAAGATATATGTGTCTCTGAAAACAGATAAATTTTTGTATATGCATCAGGTAATCTATATATTTTTCTTGTATTCACAGATAAAGTGTACCATATCTTCATATAACTTAATTTAAATGTATTTAAGAGTTTTCTAGGAAAAAAAAAAACAATCACATACAGTTACTTTTTGTATTTCCCTTTAAAACTTCCACATAGATTTTTCTTAAAACATTTCATCCATCACAATTTAGTTTGCTTTAAGATATATGTCATGACTTTGCTAATTAACATTTATTAAGTATAAGTACAGGGTTCTAGGTAGTTAACAGGTTCAACAGAAGATTACAAGAGGAATTGAAGAGAGAAGTTTATTACTCAAAGCCCTAGAGTAAGTACATGTTACTGCATACTGGAGGTCAGGAAGGAACATACAGGGAGAGAGACTGGATGTTTATTGGGATTGGTGGATGGAATCCTTTCCAGTTCGTGAGCCAAGGAGCTAGACTGATCAATTCAAAAGATTGGAGTTTTGGTAAATACAATGGAGGGGCTTATCTGAGGATTGGAAAGGCAAAAGGCCATAGGTGACTGGGTTATCACAGGAGTTTGGGGAAGTCATACCAGAAACTTTTGATTATGACTCTGTAGGCTGCTTTCTAGGGCATGCAGATAAATGAGTTGAGGGCTAGTGTTTTTAAGGCCTTTGAAGGCCATTTGGTGAAACAAAATGGATGCTGAGGCAAGCAATACCCTGCAATAGCTTAAGCTAAACTCTAGAAACAGAATTAGAAATGCAATTTAGAAACATCTAGTGTAGCAAAATAATAATCATAACCCATACTTTATATATTTGTGTCCATGGTTATTCCCCTTTGGATTATGGAATTTATAATTTAGGTAACAAGATCTGGTAGCTTTGAGAAGTTAAGAATTTGTAGTAAATATTACAAGGAAAAAGGAACAAAATTTTTTTGCAGTCTTTTGTATTAAGCCAGTTTTGAGATACTAATAGTGTTGATGAGAATGTTTTTTAATAATGTCAAAGAAATAATAAATAATGAATTCAAATGAGTTTTCAGTAAATTCAGTAAATTATTTGATTTGATAACCTCAAAGAGATACCTTTTTGTCTGCTTTTCTGCTTATGTTCATAACTTGCTGTGTCTCTTTTAAGTCATGATCTCTTCATGTGAAGAAAGTAGGATGTGAGGAACATTGGTTTATTGTGGTGTGAGCTGGTCAGAAGTTTTTCCAAATGTTAATATATATCAACACTACATTTAAGTGGAGATTTTTTTTCAAGACAAGCTTAGATTTGTGTATGCAAAGTGTTAAAGAGTCATTAAAACAGTCATTTGTTTTGTGATAATTATGTAGAAAAGTTCATATAAAATCTTGCAGATATCATAGGATAAAAGTATAAGTTTTCAAACTTACTCTTGGGGGCAAAAAAAGCAAATTCAGTGCAAGTTAGTGAAATGCATGACAGAATTTTTTCCTCTTCTTTTTATCCTACTCCTTGTTTTAATTCATTGTGGCTGACTACCCTTGTAAAGTCAGATATTGGCTCACCTTGCTGAGGATATTTTTAGTTAGTACATAGTCTTGTATAGAAGTATAATTTAAAATCCTCTCCTTCTTCCTTTGTGCTTCCTTCTAAAAAAGTCTTTCCCTGCCAAAGCATCTTTCATCTGAAATATTGCCACTTTAAACTTTTTGTAGTCTGAATGGACTCATGTATTACATTCTTTAGTTTTGACAGTCTTAACTCAGAGCCATAATATTATCCAGTAAAAATTTCCTTCTAGGAACACTTAAAAAGAAAAATAAAAACTCTTGTTATTAATTTTAAGGTACTTTGTAAATTAGGATAGATGACCAAAGTATGCCAACATCACTAGCTTTCTTAACCTTATCTTGACCCTCCATACTCTTACTCTCTTAGGCTGTTTCTTCATATTTCTCTTTTAAATATGTTTTGTTGGCTTTTTATTTATGAATTGCTCCTTATTTCTGTATTAAAGAACTTTTTAGTTACTTGTGAATTATAAGGACAACAAAGACCTTCGACTTGTTACTGACTCTCACATGTTTAATTCAATTTATTCTTTAAACTTTTCCTGGCTCCTCAGAGCAGCCACATGTGGGAGTCCTGGTTGTGTTCCTGTTCAGCCACCTTGTAATAAAAGTGCTGGCAATCCAGCGATGAATGTCATTTTGGAAAATTCCCTGGCCAAGAGACAAAAGGGACTTAAAGTTTTAGGATGGTGAGGGAGATTTTTAGAACCCAGGTTGGCTGAACATTTATTTTTTCTGCTGTCTTTCCAGTGTCTCCCCTTTCACACTGTTAAACTATTCCTATTTTTAAAAAAAAGCACAAAAAGTATATTTTAACATTATCACAAATATTATTTGTTGTTTTTTAAAAAATTAGAAAACACCACCAAAAAAATTAACAAAAAGTATGAGAGCTATTACTACTATGTGTTGTTTTGTTCACATCTGTTATTTCCCTGCACTGTTTCTATGTAAAGCTTCTAAGTCTCCCAGTCTTATTAGTGTGGATTTGTGAAGTATGTGTCCAGTGGCACAGCCTTGAGAGAGGTTCAGCTGCAGGCCAGATTTTAGCCCATCTGTTAAGATTCAGCATGCAATCCACAGATGCTTGTGTTATATAGTTTCCACCAAAGGCCACACTAGAAGCAAGCCAGCTGCCTTGTGAGTCTAGGGGCTGCTCAGCAAGGAGCACCTGACTTGTTGAGGATAAACCCGGATGTGCTTGCTGGGGCCAGGAGTTTGTGGAGGTGGGGTTTCAGGGAATCCTCTGGGCTGACTGACCTCTGTTCTCCAGTTAGATAACCTTTGGCTATGGCGGTTCTGTGACTGCAAAATGGGAGGGGGGAGGGCTCAACAGGGAACAATGGATACTGTTGACACTTTCCTACAGAGCAAGTCTCCTCTAGGCCCTCATCCAGCAATGTCTCTCTTAAAGTCCCTGGTGCTCTCTGCATGCAGCCAAATTGGCACTGGTGCTCAGAGTGAGCACGTCTGTCACTTTGAAAATCTGATCCCCAAATGCGGCCCCTTAAGAGTTGTCTGCAGCTTCAGCTGCTGCATCCTCCATCTCACTCAGCTGCTAGAGCTGGGGCAGCCCCGCATCCTCGCCCGTTGCACAGTGATTTATTGGATTTCTCCCTCATTGTCTACGGCTTATTCATCAAGATCCCAGGCTGTTTTTCCTTGCTGCTTCTGCTGCTTGTTTCATTACACTTTGATTGGGTTGGGTTGCCAGAGGGATGAACAGAGCCTCTATCATTACATCATTTTTTTCCTCCCCTTGTTGGGAGTTTTTGATTATTGCTTCAATGTCATTGCTAGTAACTGGTCTGTTCATATTCTGTCTGTTCTTGGTTTAGTTTGAAAGGTTGTACGTTCCTAAAATCTATCCCTTTCTCTTATATTTTTTGATTTTGATGTCATAAAATTGTTCATAGTTGGCGTAAAATTGTTCACTGAATTTTAATGCTTCTTTGTATTTCTGTGCTGTCATAATATCTTTTATTTCTGATTTCATTATTTGTGTTCTCTTTTTCTGCTTATGAGTCTTGCTAGATGCTTGTCAGTTTTATTTCTCAAAGAACCAGTTTCATTAGTCTTTTCTATTGTTTCCCCCCTTTATTTTAGTTATTTCCCTATGATCTATTATATATCCTTCCTTCTGCTTACTTTGGTTTTATTTGTTCCTCTATTTCTACTTTTTTGTTGCTATATTTTTTTAAAAATTCAGCTTTGTAATAGAATAAAGCTGGATATTTCTAGTTTCTTTAGGTGTAAATTTAGATTGTTGGTATGGGATTCTTGAAGTAGGCCTGTACAGCTATAAATTCGTTTTATAACTGCTTTTGCTTCATCTCAGAGATATTTAGAATTACTATCTTCTTCTCAATTTTATCAAGGTAGTTTTTGATTTTTTGTTTGATTTCCTGTTTGAGCCATTATCTGTTTAGAAGCATGTTGTTTAATCTGTACATATTGCTTTTTCTTTCCCCAGTTTTTCCCTGAATTGATCTCTAGTCGCATGCCATTGTGGTCAGAAAATATGCTGATATAATTTCAATCTTCTTGAATTTACTGATACTTGTTTTTGGCATCCGTATGTGATCTATACTGGAATTGTCCCCGTGCATCTTGAGGAAAATGTGTAACCCCAGTTTTGGATGAAAGGCTCTGTAAATGTCTTATCCAGGTCAGACTGGCCTAATATGGCAGTTAAGGCTATTATTTCCTTTTTAATTTTCTGTGTGAGAGAACTAAGCATTGAAGTAAGTACAGTATTAAGTCCCAGACTATTATACTATTACCTTAATTTCTGCCTTTATGTCCATAATAATTTTTCTTTGTACACTTGGGTATATCGGGCATGTCAGATATTTACAATTGTTTTGTCCTATTCTTAGAAAAGACCCCTTTAAAATTGTGTAACGTCGTCTCTTTGTCTCTTACATTCTTTGTTTTGAAGTCTGTTTTGTCTTATGTGAGTATTGTACCCTAGCTTTCTTTTCATTGTTTGCATGTATTATCTTTTCCATGCCTTCATTTTCAGTCTGTGTGTCTTTTGATCTGAAGTGAGTTTCTTGTAAGCAGCATATGGATGGTCATTTAAAAAAACCATCTCTGCCACCCTATGTCTTTTGATTGGAACATTTAGATCCATTTACATTTGGGGATTATTGATAGATATGTGCTTATTGTCATTTGTTGTTTTTTTGTTGTTTTCATTGTCCTTTGGCTGTTCTTCTCTTGATTAGATTCCTTTCTATATTTATTTCTGTGTGGTTTTGGCTTGTGGATACCATGAGTTTCATAAAACCCATAAAACCCATCTATAGCAATAGCAGTCTATTTTAGGCTGATAGACATTTAAGTCTGGCTTCATTCTAAAGCATTACAGTTTTGTTCCCCTCTTCTCAATGTTTCGATATCATGTTTTCTTTCTTTTTGTTTTGTGAATCCCTGGTTTGTTTCTTTACTGTATTATAGTTAAGGTTGCTATTACTGTCTTTTAACTTTCTGTTAACTTCCAAGTGGTTGATTCACTGTGGTTAGTCTATATTTGCCTTTACCAGGAAGATTTTTTTCTCCTTTGCTGTATTTTCTATTTGTGGTTATGGTATGGTTGGTTTTTTGTTTTTTTTGTTTGTTTTTTAATTCTTTTTTAGATCTGTTAACATTTCTTGTAAGGCTAGTTTAGTGGTGGTAACTGCTTTGGTTTTTGCTTCTGTGAAACTTATATTGTCCTTAAATCCTAATGAATTGCCAGATGAAGTATTACAGGTTGTCAGTTGCTTTCATTCTGGCCAAGAAATCAGCTGATAGCCTTATGGGGTTTCCCTGCTTGCACTTGTTTTGTAGTTGTTAGTGACCTTAAATTGACTTTTGTCCTTAATGTTTGCGATTTATTAGCTCATTTCTTGGTGTGGGTCTCTTTGAGTCATTTTGTTTGGAACTATGCTTCCTGGACCTGGATGTCTGCTTCCTTCCCTAGATAAGGAAAGTTTTCAGATCTTACTTCTTCAAATATTCTTCCTGCCTCTTTCTTTTTTCTTTTGGAATGTCTGTAATGCTAATGTTAGAGTGCTTGATCTTATACCACAGATCCTTTACATTACCGTCATTTTTTGAAATCCTTTTTTTGGGGTTTTGTTTTGCTGTTATGGTTGAGTGATTTCCAGTATTCTGTCCTCTAGGTATATAATGGTATTAAATAGTCTATTGTTGATGTCTTCTAATGTATTTTTCATTCCAGCTAATATATTTTCATCCTTGATTGGTTTCTTTTTTACATTTCTAGCTCTTTGATGGAGTGCTCTTTGAGTTTTTGTATTCTCAAGTTTGTTGAGCATCCTTAAGATCGTTTCTTTGAATTGTTTACCAAGCAAATTACTTATCTCAAAATATGAACTGTGAGTTAAAAATTTAAGAGGTTGAAAATGGGATTTGATTATAGTGACTTTTTTTTTTTTGGACCATGGCTTAAAGACAGTACTATTATAAGTTTACATTTTCATATGTATGGTCAAGTGTACATAATGTTATTATTTCATCAGTTTTACAGAGTTACTATATATCTTGTACCCCATTTCCTCTCATATTTAGATTTTACATTAAGATAGTGTGTTTCTCACAATACTTGCAAAGCAGAAATTTTGCATTATTATTAACTAAAGTCTTTTCTCAGTTCTGTAGATTATTTCTCATGTACTTTTTCTGTTCAGAATTTTATCCAAGGTGTTCATTACATTTAGTCACCATTTGTTCTTAGGTTTCTCTTGTCTGTGACAGTTTTTCATACTTTCTTTAGTTAAGATGATATTGATACTTTTTGAGTAGTACTGGTTAAGTATTTTTTTGTTGAATGTTTGTTAGTTGGGAATATGTTTTATCATTATGATTAGACTGGGATTATGGATTTTTGAATATGACTTATCACTTTTAATGTTTTAACTTTGATCACTGGCTAAAGTGATATTCACCACTATACATTTACTTAGTTATCCCTTCCATATTAATGCTTTGGAAAGAAGTCACCATGTGTAGTCCATGCTTTAGTATTATGGTCTACCTCCTTGAGGACAAGGGACAGTATTTATATATGTTTCTGCAATTATTCTGCATGGAGATTGGCTTATTCTCCCTCTTTTGAGTCATTTATGTCAGCATGGGCTCATATCTATTTTATACTTGGGTTATAATCCTATATTACTGTATTATTTTCTTGCTGAAATTGTTTCAGTTTTGGCTACCAGGGTTTTTTTCAGTTAATTCCTGGTGTCCTTTTGACATGTTATCATAGGAAGGTCGGGGTTCAACCATTCCTTCTCTGTATTACCAGGTAAATATAGGCTTTTCTTGGGTGATTCTTTTCCCAGTCCTAGAATTATCTATTTCTTCATTTTTGGAGAAGTACTTTAACTGTTAAGATATGAGCCTTGGGTGTGTTTATTGCTCTTGGGTGTCCTTGCTTCTAGGCTCTCTTGCTGACAGAACAAGAAAAACATATTTGTGTTTATCAGTCAGTGTGTATGTGTGTGCACATGTGTGTATGTGTGTGTGTGTATACACCCATTAATATTTATTAACACATGTACATTATATCTGTTAATATATTATATGTAACCTTTTCTTAAGCTAAATGAGGTTATACTGATGTCTCTCATTAACACATGGATCATTCTTGCCTTCTCCATTGCTTATTTGTAATATCAATTAGAGTACAGTGCTTATGTGCAGTTCCTTTTGTCTTTAAATTTACAAATTCCATTTTTCCAGAGTTGCTTAGGTCAGCACTCTTGCCCGCACTTTTTTTTTAGTGAAGTTGTTTCCTACATTCATAGTACAAAGATTGTCATATTCTCTGCATCCCATTATGGAAATCCCCTGGCCTCCTAAATGATTTGTAAAAAAATTAGTAAACATTATGTTTTGTTCTTTGTGTTGTAAAGTTATGTGTTTCGACAAGTTAATGTATCTGCCATTAAACTATGAAACAACTATTTTACTACAGTAAAAAAATACTTGTGCTTCACCTATTCAATGCTTTTCCTGTTCTTGAATCTTTGGTGGAAACCAGTCTATTTGACATCTGTATTGTTTCCTTTTCCAAATGTTATACTAGTGGGACCATAAAATATGTAATCTTTTCAGACACACTCATTTGCTAATGCACTTTTAATGATTTGATGGCTTATTTCATTTTGTTGCTGTATAATGTTATATAGAGGTAACAACAGAGTTTCTTTATTCATTTTATTCATTATTTAAAAATATTAACCACCTGCTAATAATTTTAAGGCATTATTATATTTTAAGTGAACCTAATGGTGGTAGAAGTGATAAGGCATTTGCATATGTAATATTTTATAAAAAATTAATATTAGGAAGAGGCTGAAAGAGATATAGATACTGCACCTGCACACCTAGAGGGTAATAGCACTGAATTGATTATCAAGAACGGCTGTATGGAAGTGACATTTCAATACATTGGATTTTGGGGACTACATAGGCTTTTAACAGCCAGATACCTAAAACAGTGAATGATTTTTAGAGAGTAAGAAACTGTAGAATGTTTTGGGAGCTTCATTTGTACCAGTTGAACTTTAGAGAGCTTAACTAGGTATTACTTATATGGATTAAGTAGAGAATGCTGAGCTATGAAAGTAATAGTTCAGGTGATGAATGATGGTAAATTTCTAGTACGGAGACAAGAAATAAGGATGGGATATGTATGGAAAGTTTATGAAGAATTTCTAACATGGTCATTGAGATGAAGGTGAGAGTCTGAGAAGAATCAGCATATAATCCTATCAATGCAACAATCATGGATCAGTAGAGAAGGAAAATTTTATGCTAGATAGTTGGATCAGATTAAGAAATGTTTGCTTTCTGTTTTTAGAGTAGCTGTAATGTGATCCACACATTACATAAGATAATTTCTAAAACTTTAAGTAAAAAATATCCTTGCTGTAGTACAAAATCACAGAATACTGCAAAGGAAGTTGCAGATGAGATAAACTGCTTAGTAGTTGCAAAGCAAGAAGGCAAATTAGAGGTCTTTGGTTTTGTTTTGTTTTTTTTCTTTGCTTGTTTTTCCTTTGACCTGTGGGGTTATTAGATATGTTAAATTTTGGGATGGTTGGAGGTTCTCTTAATTTTAATTTATTTAGAAAATGGTTCACTTCTGGTCAGATTATTTTCAATTAGAGATATTCATTGCTTCTCTTTAATAATATTGTACTAACATAGTAGTATTTATCTTTTTGAGTCATTTAAGTCTGTACTCAGTGTTGTTGTTTTATGGTCACTGCCATTGACAGACAGTTGTGTTATAGACAATTTTAAATGAAAAGTTTTTAATAATTATTTGAATTTCGTGTGACCTTTTTAATGAAGTCTTACATACAAAGGAATCTGGCCTCTACTGATACTTTGGTTCAATCTCATTTTTTTTTTGCATTGTTTTATTTTATAGAAGAATTTAGTATATCTTTTAGAGTTCATTTTTTCTTAACCATTCTTTATTAACAGTATTACATTGAAGTTTTCTTTTTTATCTCAGAAGTTGAAGGTATCCAATCCAGTTGTGATTCTTGACCCTACAGAATGATCAGACCTAGGTTTTCTGTTAGGATATTTTAGACAGCCTTTGAACTTGAGTGTCTTTTATTTAAAATAACATACTTGTGATTCCTTCATGTTATTGGGTATACATAGTAGTTACTTATTATTGCTGACTATTATTTTGCTTTCTGGCCATTTCAGTTTGTGTACCCAGTGTCTATGGAAGGAGGTTTGGGCTGGCTGTTCTGGTTTTTGGCTGTTCTGGAAAACACCCCTAATAATTTACAAACAGGTCTAACTTAAATCTCACTTAGGAGTGAATTGTCTGGGTGTGTTATGACTTCATAACAAATTGCTCATGATTTACCAACGAGCTATTAATGTTTTCATTTTCTATAGCAGTGTATGAGAGGTAAAGTGACTCTTTGTCACAATGTGGTATTATTCGTGTTTCATTTTAGTCATTCTGATGCAGGACATGGCAAATATCCCCCAAGTCAAGGGGATACCAAGCCCTGCACTGAGCGAAGCGGGTCCTTTAATGAAGAGTGAAGAAAGAATTCAACACACATGCCAAAGCTAGAGTCAAAAGGAGAGTTTATAGAAAAGGGGTAATACTCTATAGATAGAGTGTGGTCTCCTCTCAGAGGCACAGAGTGAGAGGGACAGTGAGAGAAGTGAGAGGCACTGAGAGGGACCTGAGTGTTCAGAGAATTCATTCTTTATGTCATTCTTTAGTTCCCATTTCCTTTTTGTCTAGCAACATTTGCTTTATGTACTTGGGTATGTACATACTTTTAAGAGTTAAAGACTCTTGTTGAATTGACCTCTATCAATATAAATTTTCTTTATATTTTTTGTCTCTGGTTATAGCCTTTGTATTTAAGTTTATTTTGTCTGACATAGGTATTATTACCCAGCTTATCTTTTTATTTTTTATATTTATTTCTGTGATATACTTTTTTCCATTTCTTTAATCTTACTCTCTATGTATCTGTTGATCTTAAGTGGGTCATTTGTAGGCAGCATATATAGAGTCTTTTTTTTTTTATCCTTTCAGTCACACTATGTGTTTTCATTTGAGCATTTAGATTTTTTAAGTTTCAAGTAATTATGAATTGTGTAGTTTTATTCTGATTATTTGTAGTTTTCTGGTTTTTTTTTTTTCTTTACTTCTTTTCTCTTGTATGTTGTAGTGCTTTGTTTGGATTCCTTTCTCTTTATTTCTTGAATTTCTGTTATGATTATTGGTTTGTAATTTCCATGTGTTCCACTATGTCAACATATGTTTATAGTAGTCTGTTTTAAGTTGATGATCATTTATGTTTCAACACATTTAAAAATTTTCCAATGTTTACTCATTCTTTAAGTTTTGTTATTATTTTTTCATCTATCTTGCATGTATGTTTTGTGTATCTTTTAATTTGTAATTGTCATTACACGTCTTTCTACTTCTGTCCTTTCACTTTCGTAATAGGTTTATACTTTGCTCACTCTGTTTTTTTTTTTTAACTTTCTTAGTAAGAATTTTTCCATATATTTTTAATATTTCTGTAATTTTGTTTATATTTTATTCATTTTTAATTCTTTTTTTAAGACATTGCTTAATAAAATCCAGTAATTTTCAAGTGTATAATTTAACAGTAAGGCATACATATACTGAATTCTGTGTTCACCTCCCATAGTTAGATAGATTTCTTTCTATCACTACAAATTTGACCACTTTTACTCATCAACCTCCCTCCTTCCTCTTCTCCTCACACTCTAGTAACCACTAGTCTATTGTCAATGTCTATGAATCTCTGATTGTTTCTCTTGTTTATTTGTTGCTTTTAGATTTATTCCACATTTAAATGACATCGTATGGTTTTCAGTTTTACTGTCTAGCTTATGTTGCTTAGCATGATTATGTAGAGGTCCGTCCATGTTGTACAAATGGCCATATGTCATCTCTTTTATTGGTTGAGTTATATTTCATTGTATATATGCAGCACAGCTTCTTTAGTCAGTCATTTATCATAGGACGTTTCAGTTGCTTCCGTGTCTGGCCACTTTGAATAATGCTGCTATGAACATTGTATGCAATTATTTTTTCGGATCTGAGTTTTCAATTCTTTGGGGTAAATACCCAGTAGAGGATTGCTGGATCATATGGTAGATCAATTCTTAGTTTTTGAGGAACCTCCATATGTTTTCCATAGTGGCTGTACCAATTTGCAGTCCCACCAGCAGTGTATGAGGGTTCCTTTTCTCTCCATCCTCTCCAACATTTGTTATTACTTGTTCTGTTGATTACAGCTATTCTAACAGGTGTGAGGTGGTATCTCATTGTGGTTTGGGTTTGCATTTCCCTAATAACTAGCAATGATGAGCATATTTTCATATATTTTTGGTCATTTTATGTCCTCAGGAGAAGTTCCTGTTCAGATCTTCTGCACATTTTTTGATTGGATCCTTTTTCGTTGTTGTTGTTATTGAGTTGTATGAGTTCTTCGTATATTTTGGATATTAGGTCATTATTAGAGGCATTGCTTACAAATACATTTCCCCATTTGGATGGTTATCTCTTTACTTGTTGATGGTTTCTTTTGCTGAGCAGAAGCTTTTTAGTTTGATGTAGTCCAATTCATTTATTTTAGCTTTTACTTTCTTTATCTTTAAGGTCACATTCATAATATCCTTTTAAAGTCCAAAGTCATTTAGTTCTTATGTTTTCTTCTATGCATTTTATTGTTTTGGATCTTATACTTAGGTTCTTAATCCATGTTGAGTTTAGTTTTGGTGTGTGGTGATAGCAGTCTAGTTTCATTCTTTTGCAGATGGCTTTCCAGTTTTGCCAGCATCATTTACGAAGACGCTTTCCTTTTGCCACTGTAGGTTTTGGCTTTTTTGTCAAAAATCATTTGCTCCTATAAATATGGGTTTCCTTCTGGATTCACAATTCTGTTCCACTGGTCCGTGTATCTTTCTGCCAATACGATGCCGTTTTGATTACTGTCACTTTATAGTATAATTTGAAGTTGGGCAGATTGATGCCTCCAGCCTCATTCTTTTTTTCTCAGGGTGACTTTGGCTATTCAGGCAGGGTCTTTTGTGCTTTCATAAAATCTGATGATTTTTTGTTGGGATTTCTATGGGGATTGCATTATAATCTGTATAAGCTTTAGGTAATAAAGTAATTTTAACTATGTTGTTTCTTCCATCCAAGAACATGGAATATCTTTCCATTTCTTTGTATCTTTTTTGATTTCTTTTAATAGAATCTTATAGTTTTCATTATAAAGGTCTTTTACGTGTTTTTTTTTTTTGATTTATGCTAAGTGTTTTATTCTTTACATTCAAAGCAGTTGCAAAAGGAATTATCTTTTTACTTCCTTTTCTGACACTTCATTTTTAGACTATAGGAACGCAATGGATTTTTGAACATTGATTTTGTATCCAGAAACTTGACTATGTTTGGTTATTGTTTCTAGTAGTGTTCTTGTGCATTGTTTAGGGCTTTCTGTCTAGAGAATCATGCCATCTGCAAATAGCGACAGTTTGACTTCTTTGTTTCCTATTTGGATACCTTTTATATCTTTCTCTTGTCTGATTGTACTCCGTAGAACTGCCAGTGTTATACTGAATAACAGTGGTGACAGTGGACAGACAGCCTTGTCTTTTTCCTGATCATAAAGAGGAGGTTTTTAGTTTTTCACCATGAAGTGTAATGTTGGCTGAGGGTTTGTCGTAGATGGCCTTTGTAATATTAAGGTACTTCTGTACAGATTTTTTTCGATGTTTTGATCATAAATGGATGCTGTAACTTGTCGAGGGCTTTCTCTGCATCTGTTGATAGGATCACATTGATTCTTACTTTAAAATATGTTTATGTACTATATCACATTCACTGGTTTGCATATGTAGAACCATCCCTGTGTCCCTGGATTGCATCCCACTTGATCATGGTGTATAATCTTTTTCATATGTTGCTGTATTCAGTTTTCCAGTATCTTATTTAGAATTTTTGCATGAGTTCATGAGATATGTAGGTCTGTAGTTTTCTTTTTTTGTGTTATCTATATGAGGTATGGCATCAGAGTAATATTGGCTTCATTAAATGAGTTGCGAAGTATCGCCTCCTCTTTGATTTTTTTGGAAGATTTTGAGGAGAATAAGTATTAAATCTTTGAATGTTTGGTAGAATTCAATGGTGAAGCCATTTGGTCCTGAACTTTACTTTTTGCTAGGTTTTTGATGATTGTTTCAATTTCATACTGCTGATTGGTCTATTTAGATTTTCCAGTTTTTCTTGATTCAGTCTAGGAAGGTTGTACCTTTTTAAGTTCTGGTCCATTTAAGTTGCATATTTATTTCCATGTCTATAAGCTTATTTTCTTGAGATTTTTTTTCCTCTTTCTTTCTGAGCTGCGTTGTCACTTTGGTTGTTCATGGTGTTTAGTTGACAGTTTCTCTGCCTGGGCATTAATAGAATTTTATTCTGTTTTTTTTTTCCAGAAAGATTTATTATGTAAAAGTCTCTCTTTAGCCTATTGTAAGGACAGCATTTTTATTTTGATTTCCAGTAGGTGGTGTCTAAGCTTCTTGGATCCCTCTTTATATAAAGCCTTAATGATGCCTTTTATTTGTCTCATAAATGTTTAATAACACTCGCTACCATCAGTCTCAGTTCCTGTCAGGGTGAGTGATAGTTTCAGTAGCGTTTGCTCAGATTCCACTGGGGCTCATGGTGTTTGGTCAGGTAGAATATGGGGGGAGGAGCCCTCTTGGTTGGGGGATGGGAGCTGTGGCTTAGCCTGGTGTTTTTCCACTGTGGCTTGTAAAAATCTGTTGTTTCTCAACAGTCCTTACTTGTCTGCTTTCTGAACTGATAACTTGACCCTGCTGTCTGCCGCATGGAGCTCACAGGTCTCCACACTGGGCTGTTTAGGGAACTCACCACACCTTTTCTTCTTCCATTCCTTCTGCAGGAAACTGGGCGAGAAAACTTTTGTTTGTCCCCTTCTACCTCTCAGTTCCTGAGGTTCTGTCTTGTGGAAGCTCTTATGTGCAGATCCCTCACACAGAAGTGCTGGTTTGCAGTTTGGGTGTTTTTTGTTGAGTTTTAGATGTTCAGCTTACTGTTAATTAAGTGGAGAGAACTGGTGATGTCGCACTTCACCATGTTTCTGATGTCTAATTATGACTTTTTATTTATATCATTTATTTTGTTCATACATTATTCTTTATTTTGTTAGTTTTTATTCATAGTATTCTTTAGTTCTTTTACTATAAGGCAGTTAATTTAAAGGTATTGTCTAATAATTATAATACCTAGGCTTTCTCAAAGACATTTTTTGTCATTTTGTCCTTCCTCCTCCCTTTTTTGCTGTGAGCAGGCTATAGTCTTCATATTTGTATATATCTTGAATTTTTTTTTGTTGTTGAAAACTGGTTACTTTGAATATTGTGGCACTTTCAGAAATTAGGTATCATATGTTTGTTGTTGGGTTGTTGAGAGCTGCAATTTTTATGGTTTCAGTAATTTTCCAGACTCTCTTTTCAAAGGCCCTTATCCTCTCTGGTTACTGAAATCTTTCTCATTATTTTAGTGGGCAGCAGTGACCTCAGTGATTTCCTTAAATGCCTGGAGCCAAAAAACAAGAAATCCAGTAATTTTTCTTTGTTTTTACACTTTGATCTGGAATACTTCTTAAACAAATAGGTAGGCAGGACATCTAACATTCTATTTTTTGTCATCATTTCCTGCTTGTAGGAGATTATAGGTTAGCCAGAGTAGCATGCTCAAGATTTTCTCTGGTCTTTCTGAGTATATGTTTTCTCCTGGGCATGTGTGTTTTCCTCTGGATTTCTTGCAATGTTCAGTAGCACTTTAAAAGTCCTTAAAACTAAAAGATTTTTTTCTTATGGTCCTCCCACTAGGCTTTTGGTTTTTTGTTCCCTGCCCTGTTCACCATTTCTTGCTCCATTTACTATCTGGTGATATCCCAGGTGGATATCAGTTGGATATGTCTTTAAATGCTTAATGCGTGTTGCGTAGAAAGCACTCTAGTCTGACAGAAATAAATGTCAGCTTCTGTGGCCCTCCCTTAAGGAGTCAGCAGTTAGGTGAAAACACTGCCGTGTTATTTTGTGAAAAAGGGCTTTGTTGATCTTTACACTCTTTACACCAGGAAACTATACCAAGAATTATGAGCTAACATCCCCATGACTATAGCAAAACTAGGTGACAGGAATATTAGGAAAGGAAGCAAACTTGCTATGTTTGTAGAATGTATTTTGGTCTCCTCTGTCTTAATCTTTATGCCTCTCTGCATCCCCTAGGATTGTTTTTATTTTGGTTTTGATTTTATGATTGGATTTCAGTGAAATGTATTTCCTGTAGTATGTAGTCTCTTGTTATTTCTCAGAAGGTACCATCTTTGATGTGCATACAGTCCTGGCTTTAACTCTTGTTGGTTTCTGATTAATGTTTTTGTTGAATTTCTAGCTGGTCTGCCTATGTTCCATGACACCCAGTTTTTAGCACTTCATATTTACTGGCTGATGGTTTTATTTTTTATGTATTTTCAATGGCCTTGTGCATTAATAGGTCTAATAGGATTAAATTAAATTCACACCCTGCCACCCCCTTGTGCTCTCGCCCTACACATGTAGTTTTTGATGACTTTTCAGTAATATTTAAATCTTACGAGGTTCTTTTATGGCCATGTCTTTTCCTAGTTCTTTGTCTTAAGTTTTTGGCCAGCCTATAGTTTATATTTTTGCTCTCTTGGAGCTAGCAGCCTCCTCTTAATTACTGAATATTAAATTCTCCATTGCTTACAACAGTAGTGCTTTTCTGATGTGTTTTACATATAAATTTAAGTGACTGAGAGCTCCCAAGTTGTTTTTTATAGGAGTGTTTCGTGGGATAGAATGTACCTAGATGGGATAGCCAAGCCTAATAATATATACCCAGGTTCTGTGGTTATAGGTTATAGCCATTTGCTTGATAGAAGAGGGAAAGTAATTTACCTTTTTTACTTTTTTAGATTCTTGAGTGAAACATCTCTCTATTAAAAGACAGATTAACAGGAGAAAAACAAAAGTTTTAATAACATGTATACTTCCTGGGTACATGGAAAAGACTCAGGAAAGCTGCATAAGTTGCCAAAATGGCTGCAGCCACCACCTTATAAATTATTTTCAGACAAAGACAAAATATGTTGAGGGTGGAGGAGTCAGGTTTTTTGGGGTGGGGGGAGGAGTTATCAGGAAAAGCACAGTAAAAAAGGGAAAAATTATTTCGCAGACTTAAGTCTTTGCCTTCTGCACTAGTAAGAGCCTCTAAGAGTGAGGCCATCCCTTCCTCCTGGAACAGGTGGGGAAGACCCCCTTGCAAGTGGAGACTCCAGTACAGATGGCACAAGTTTGTATGGAATATTGCTTACTAAGTATCATAGGCAACTGTAACACAATGATAATATTTGTGTGTGATATGTTATGATGACTAGGATGTAAGTAGAGAAAAGGAAATTTTCAGCCCCAATATAATCTTATAGGACCACTGTTTTAGACACAGTTTGTCATTTACTGAAACAGTATTATGCCACATGACTGTATATCCAGTTGATTGGTGGTGGTGTTGAGTTGTCAACTATATATATCCTTACTAATTTTATTTCTGCTGGATCCTTCTATTTCTGTTACAGGTGTGTTGAAGTTTGTAATTGTGATAGTAGATTCATGTATTTCTCTTTGCAAATCTATTAGTTTTGCCTCCTGTAGTTTGATGGTGTGTTGATGAGCATATACTTTTAAGGATTGTTATGTCTTTTTGGAGAATTGACCCTTTTTTCCCATTATGTTGTAAGTTTCTTATCCAGTATTATTTTTCTAGCTTTGAAATCTGCTTTTTATGAAAGTAATACTGCTACTCCTTTCTTTCAAATAGTGTAAGAATTGAATATTTTTCTTCATTGATTTAATTTTATATGTCTCTACATTTAAAGTATTTTATACTGTATATAATTGAGTCTTGTTTCTTAATTCATTATCATAATCTTTCTTAATGGCTGCATTTAGATCATCAGTGTTCAAAGTAGTTACTTGAACGGTTCGATTAAGTAGTACCATATATGTTAGTTTTCTCCCTGTGTTTTTTGTTTCTGCCTTTGTCTTCCACTCTCCTGTTGTGATTTAAATGATTTTACATTTTTTTCTCCTCTCCTAGCACATTAATTACACATTTTAAAATGACTGGCCTAGAGTTTACAATATAAATTTATAATTTTTGTTTACTTTCAAATAATCTATGTATAAATACTGAATATAAAGGCATATCTTGTTTTCTTGCAGTTCTGTTTATTGAGCTTCACAGATGTTGCAGTTTTTACAAATTATAGGCAAGACCCGCTGCCAACAAAAAAATTATCACTAGCTTTATACTTAACTTCATTGTGGTATTTTGGAAACAAAAGGAAAATATCTTTGATTTATGCCTTTAATAGTAAAATAATTCCAGACCTTTTTCTGTTCGTTGTATCATTGATGCCATTCATTTACTTACATGTAAACATTCTTATGCATATTTTATAGATGTAACAATTAAAAATCATGTGTAAATAAATACAGTGATTGTGGTGGTTATTTTGAATGAACTGTTGTCTCTCAGATCAATTGATAACAAAAATAAGATTTTATTATGTTCACATTTCTTTTTTAATGCATTTTTTCATGTAGATTGGAGTTTCTAACCTGTATTGTTTTCTTATTCTAAAGAACTTTTTCTATGTTTCTAGCAAGGCCACTCTTGTATCAACAGTTTTCCTTAATATCTGTTTCTATGAGAAAGTCATCATTTCTCCACTTTTGAATGGTTATTTTGTAGGGGACAAAATTCTGGGTTTGTGATTTTTTTTCTTGTAAGAGTTTCTGTTTTTCCCCTCCACTTTAGGGATGACTGTCTTATTTCTCTTGCTCTCTTAATCAGTTATCCTTTGATAATAACTCTGTAGGTTAGGCTCTGGCTAACTAGTTTTACTGGAATGTTGTGGGGGATTTCCAAATGGCTTATTTTTATTTTCCCTTGTTGGAAGCTTGAGGAGATTTACCTGATACATAAGGTTGGAATATGATTGGGCACCAGAAGTAAGTTTCATAATATTGAGGGGTCTCTGCTATGCCTGGGTACCCCAGGATTTTTTAAAAATCTCTGGCTTGTCTGTACAGAGCATCCAACAATGTCAGTTGTTGTTAGGGCTTTCTTCCTGATACACTGATTCCTGTGCTGTTTTTGCTGGTGAGTTCTGCTAATCTGTGACTCCTTGTGTTAGTCTTGCTCCTTTAGGTTTTTGTTTTAATAAGTATTTTAGTCATTTAGTCAATTTTCAGACTTGAAATGGAGTTTATTTTGTGACAATTATAATATACACTAGTGTCTGTAGCATAAATTTAATTATATAAAAATCCCAATTGTCATAATTTTGTAATAATATTTGAA
The DNA here is from genome assembly GCA_003508835.1 of Eonycteris spelaea. Classification (NCBI taxonomy): domain Eukaryota; kingdom Metazoa; phylum Chordata; class Mammalia; order Chiroptera; family Pteropodidae; genus Eonycteris; species Eonycteris spelaea. The sequence goes on along the minus strand of PUFA01000494.1, from coordinate 136,655 downwards.
AAAGTTTTTCTTTTTTTTCCCTTGAATTTACATAGTAAATTTTATGAAAGGATTTTTGATGTTCTATGGGGAAAATATCTTTTCATTCATAAAAATAATTAAGATTTGTTTTTCTGGTAGATCATATTACAGTACATATACAGTCTCCTTTTCCTTTAGTATATCACTACTGTTCTCATTTTACTTTGATTTTAAGGCAATGTTTATTCCTAGCTGTATTTTATTCTCAATGTTTTCCCTGGGGAACTTTAACAAATTCAAAGACATTCTTATTCCATTGGAATTATGATGGATTTTCCTGTTCTTATTTTTTTAGATGCCCCCACTAATTCAGATGTGTTTACATGACTGTTCTTTTACCCTTTTACCTTACATGCCTTTTTTTAGGCTGACAGGAACTATTTTATGTGATTCCAGACCTTTTATTCCTTTAGATGGATTAGGGAGCATGGGAATAACCATCTTGGAATTATTGGAATATTGACGTTAGTAGCCCAAGATAATGTCAGTCATGTGAACAGAAACATTAGAAATAACCGTTTGTTGTACCTGTGGTTTTATCTTTATGGGAGTGAGTTGCATTTTGAGTAAAAATTAGGAAATTTGTTATAATATGTAATAGCCTTAGAAAATTTTCATGAGATTAAGTCCATGGTGGAATTCAGTTGAACAATTGCCAAAGTTTTACACTTGTTTAAATGCAAGGATGAGATTTGGTAATGGTTTTATATACCTGATCTCTCATAGATCAGGTATTTTCATTATAATTTTCATTATTTCCATGAGTGGTTAAGTTAGCTCCTAAACTCTAGTTTTTATGTTATGTCATGTCATGTCATGTCTTTTTATGTCATGTCATGTCATTTGATTTTATTTCATTATTTTATTTTATTTCATTGTATTTTTTAGGCAACCCTTGGTTAACCTCACCGATCGCAAGGACCTTGTCAGCTACAATCCCTTATTTTTAAAATTTTTTACATCTACAGCACTTGGCCCTCCTAGGTGGTCTCCCATCCAACTATTAACCAGGCCCAACCATGCTTAGCTTCTGAGATCAAACGGGATTGGCCTTGTTCAAGGTAGCATGGTTATAGACAAGTTAGCCCGTAAACTTTATTATTTATTTATCTATCTATTATCATTTGTTTGTTTGTTTAGCGCCTGCAACACCTGATTTTCCTAGGTGGTCTTCCATGAAAGTATTAACCAGGCCTGACCCTGCTTAGCTTCTGAGATGAAATGGGATCAGGCAAGCTCCTAAACTTTAAATTGGTGTTTTTAAAGTTTTTTGGCAGGCAGGCATGATAAGCTTCTTAAATTAAAATCTTAATGTCTGTGTTGTGGGTTTTTAAATAAGATGTAATTTCACTAATAATTACTTTCCTTTTTTCAGCATTATCTGCATATCAGAGGTACTACAGTTTACAGTCTGACTACTGGAAGGTTAGTACACTTGAATCCTGGTATTGGTTTTTTATTTGGGGGCAAATTATGCAAAATGTTATTTCTAAATGGGGGAACATGTGAAAACGGGCTAAGGAATTTTTTTATGCCAGCCATTTTGTATGAACTATCTTGTTGTTTATTAGTATCTTCCTGACATTTTATTTGTAAAAGAGATTCTAATTGTGATACTTTAACATCAAACAACATTAGGTAAAAAAAATGCTTTTTTTTTTTTAAGTTCATAGCTGGATGGATAATGGTGATTCTGAAAATAAAGTTGAAAAAGGCTGAAGGCTTTTTACAATTTCTCTATGATTGTAGCTCTGGGGAGAATTAAAACTATCATTTTAGGACCTATGTGAATAAAGAATTGTATGTAAGGATAAATTATCCAGCGTGTTCTGTTTAATCTGTAAACTATCGAATTAATGCTTTACAGCATGTATAATTTCAAGTGTCCTACAGATAGCTAAATAAATTATTGTTTAACATTATGTCATTATCATATACGCCAAAACAAATATATCTTGTAGTGCAATATAATCCATAATATCAGCAATTTTAGATATAATTGCATGAAGATTAGTTATAGGTAGTGCTTGTGGACATGCAGGAAAATTTTAGGTTACTCAAAGACTTTGAAAGCCCATGTTTTGATCCCTGATGTAGGCAAAAGCATTACTGGTTTTTGTGAATTACTTAGAGTGGAGAAAACAATTAAAAATGAAGACTACTAAATCCAAAAATGTCCTCATTAATTTTTTTGTAAGACCATAATGGAAACAATTCACATAACCATAAAACCTCTCCCATTTCAAGAGGTTTAAATATTTTCATGAAGTTGTATTTTATTACCACAGTCATTTTTAGAATGTAAATGAAACCCCATATTCTCTCTTCAGTTTGTCCATGACCCCTGCCCTGAATATTTGCCTAGTCTGGACTGGCAATTTTTTCACAAAGCATGTTTTCAAGATTCCCCCTTGCTGTAGTATTTATTTTTTATGACATAAATTTTTTAAAATTCCAGTATATTGGTATTTGTTTTATATATGTTCCAATATTCATTGATGGTCATTTATATTCACCTTTTGGCAATAGTGAATCATGCTACTGTGAACACTTGTGTATTATATATCTGGGTGGAAGACATGAACAGAAAACATGTAGTGACTGGCTATAACATATTACACCAGGAAGTACTGAGTTTATGCGAAGACTTCAGCAGATTCCCTGAAACAAATGATACCAAGCCACTTACTGGAAGAGATGATTATATAGATTCAAGAATAGGTGTACAGTGGAAAATGAAGAAATTGCTCAGGAGAGAGAAAGAGACTACATTCATATAACTTTTTATTATATTGTCATAATTGTTCTTTTTTTGTTATTATTATATAATCTGTTACTGTTCCCAACTTAAAAATAAGGTATGTATGTATAGGAAAAATAACAGTATATGTAGAGTTTGGTTTGGTACTGTCTGAAATTTTAGGTGTCCTCTGGGGGCTTGGAACATCCATTTCCTGTTGATCTGTAGTTCTGTCCTATCGAAGAAGATATTAAAATCATCAGCTATTGATAAGTTGTGTATATTTTGGGCCAGTTTTGTAGATTTTGTTTTATTTTGGTGCTGTATTGTGTGGTACATACCTATCATTGCTCTTTTTGATGACTAAGTTTTTTAAGTGTAATTTTATAGCAGCTTTATGAAACCATAATCTATATAACAGTATAAGTTTAATATGTTCATATAACATTGTGTATGTTTAAGGTATATAATGTTTTAATATGATACATATATATTGCTAAATGTTTGACACATGTTAGCTAACACATATGTCGTGTCACGTAATTACCATTTCTAGGTTGTCTTGAGAACTTTTAAGATTTATTGTATTTGCTTCCAATTATATAATACAGATATAGATCCTTTATTGTCTTTATTTCTAGTAACTTCATTAATTTTAAAGTATTTTGTTTGCTATTACTTTAGCCATTTTAGAATTTTATAATTACTATGCTCATGGATCAGTATTCTTTGTCTGAGAGGGATGTGATTCAAGACCCCCATAGGTGGTACTAAACCCTTACATGTTTTTCCTATAAATACATACCTGTGATTAACATTTAATTTAAAAATTAGGCAAAATAATTAACAACAATAATAAAAAAAATTATAACAATATGGTGTAATAAAAATTATGGGCATATGGTCTCTCAGAATCTCTTACTATACCCTTCTTTTTTCTTTTGATGATACGAGATACATGTAATTCCTACATGTAGTGAAGTGGAGTGAATGAGGGGCATTGTAACTTAGTATTAGGTACTATAAAGATTGCTTGAACACAAATACTGTGATACCATCACAGTGGATCTGATACCCAGGATGGCTGCTTAAGTGACTAATGGGCAGGGTGCGCCCATAGCTTGGAGACACTACACAAAGGGATTTAGGTCTCTGCCATGGGGAAACAGGGCAGAGTGAAATTTCATCACACTACTCTGAAATAGTTCAATTTAAATTTATAATTTATGACTTCTTAATTTCTGGAATTCCCCATTTAATAATTTTGGATGGGTTGATCATAGGTAACTGAAACCATAGATAAGGGGGACTATTGTTATTTTATCACTTCCATCTTATTTTGCATCTACAGTATGTTTCCTGAGGGCAATATATATTGGATCATTCAGTTTATCCAGACTTTAAATTCATGCATTCTGATTGTTTAATCTCATTTAATGTTGTTCATATTATTGGATTTCCAATCTACCAGTTTAATTTTTATTTTCAACATGTTTGTTTTTTATCTCTATTCCTATTTTACTGCTTGTTTGCATGTAGTGTATTTTTAAAAATGTGATTCCTCAGGATTTTTATTATATCTTTTTGAAATATTTCTTAGGTTGCCTTAGTACTTACCAAATACAATAAGTTAAATGAGTTTACTTGGATTTACAGTAATTCCTATGAGATAGGTCTGTGTATTTGTGTCCTTCTTTGTTTTATTATAGATATATGTCTAAATGTTATAACTCCCAGCATTTAACATTGTAATAATATATGCTACAGTTGATTTTTTTCTTGATTTTAGAATGTTAATTTCTGTCATTGAAGTTTACATCTTCATTGTGCCCACTTCAAAATAACTTTTGAGACTCTAATTTTTGTTTTTATTATTATTTTTAGCTTCAGAATGGTGCATTGATTCTTCTTTATGATTTGACTTTTGTAGTGATATTTTCATTTGAGAGACATCACAATTATTTCTTGAATTACTTTAGTTATTGAATATATATAATGGCTACCTTAAAGTTTTTAAAGTGATTTGATTTTTCTCACAAGCAATTTTGTTTGACCTTTTCCCTTCTATATGAATCTAAATATACTTTATTTCTCTATGTCTTCTAACATTTATTAGAAAATGCACTTTACTTATATAGGCCACTCTGGGTTATGTAATTGTAGTTTCTCCATGGCTCATATTGTTTTTTCCTTTTCTTTGATTAATGAATGAATGAATGGATTATTTTTGTGAGGTGTAATTCCTCCCTGCAGTATGAAGCTTATGATACTTTTGGAGGGTGCAGGCTCAATGTTGTTTGCAATTCTGGAATGACAATGGTTTTTAATAGGGCCATTTGTATCTTTTTTTTTCTCACTGTATGTAACTGTTGACACTCTACTAACTGCAGACTATAGTGTTTAGTTTTCTATAGCCTTCAGGCCATACAGTTCCTATAAGATTATTCTAATTAAATTTTTCTTCCTTTGTAGGAAGAATTTTAGAAGTCATTGTTTGAGAATTGTACAGAATTTTGGGATTGCTTTTGTTACCTCTCTTTCCATTGTTCTGTAAGCTCTCAGGCCGTTGCTTAGTTGTTAAAACTGTGAGTCCCCCTCACACACACACACTGGCAGGCAATTCTTCAGACATTGAGCTGGGTGTGCTACAATTCAACTTAGTGGTACTATATCTACTTGGAGATAAAGACAAGAGTTCAGAGTAAGTGCTCAGTAGCAACAAGGTTCATTACCTCACCATCCCATCAGATAGCAACTCCAAGTCTTGGTTGTCTCGGAATTTTCTGATTGAATTGACTGTAGATTGGAGAGTCTTATAACTTTCTTCTTCAGCTCTGGGCAGATGAGTGGTTAGCTCACAGAAGTCATGTTGTGGCGTGATCCAATTCTAGGAGCCACGGAGCCAATTGAGATGAATTATGAGCCTTTATTAGCCAGCTGGCGATGATTCTCTTTACCGTTGCAGGGTCAGAAATCAGCCCCGAGTTCCAGAGGAGGCAGTTATAAAGCCTGAAGCAAGCACAGCAGATTACAAGCAGAGGTTGGCTTTGTAGCATCTGGTACAAAGATATATTGTTCTGGGAGACTCCTAAATCTTATAGCAAACAGGGCCTGGAGATAGTTTTTTGTTATCTGCAATCCTGGCAATCAGTGGTTGTTTTTCTTGGAGCTGGCGCCTGAAGATATCACTCCCAGTCTTCTTTTCCTTGTAACTAGTTTACTGGAGAAATTTTGCACTCTTACACTCAGAAACATTTTACTTAGTAAATCACTGGTTTAATTATAAAGGAGGTAACACAGGAATAGCCAGATGGAAAAGGCGCTGCATTAGACAATAATGGGGAACAAGTGTACAGCTTCCATTTTCTCAGAGCATGACACTCTCTATCTTGGTGTGTTTACCAAGTTGTGAATCATTTCTAGCTGTGCTTTAGGGTTTTTATGGAGGCTTCATTATACAGCTAAGATTAAATCGACCTTTACCATCTTTCTTTTTCTGTGTTGTTATGTTAAATATTTCTTATTATACTGTGATTTATTTCTGAGTGGAGTAGCTGTGTCTTTTTTAGTCTCTTTTTAAAATGTTTTCCCCTCTTAATTAGGTAATGTTTTAAGTGTACAATACTTCCTCTGAATAAGGGTTATACTTCCGGGTTCTGTTTAGGCATCTTACAGCTCTGGTGTCCCTTTGCCCTTTTATTTCAGGTAGAACAACCCCTTTCTGCCATTTCCTGTAATGCAGGCCTTGTAGTGTAAATTTCCTCAGCTTCTAGTTCTGAAAAGTCTATTTCTCCTTCATATCTGAAGAAGAACTTTGCTGGATAAATTATTCTTGGCTGTTGTAATTATTCTTTTTGAGTAGTTGACTGTTTGTTCCACTCCTCTTAGCTTTTAGAGTTCCTGCTGAAAAATGCGACATTAATGGGTTTGGTTTTTTTATATAAGTTATTGTCTTCTTTTAATTATAACCCTTCAAGAAATCCTGTCCCTTTTTTCTCACTTATTTCCTGATGATATGCCCATTTTTTTAAGGACACATTTAGTGTCCTGATGAGAAGATCGTTGTTCAGTCAAAGCCTAGTGCAAAAAAAGCCCACAAGTAAACTTATATCAAAACCATTTATTAGAATCCTTTGCACTTTGCAGAGAACAGAAACTAAATTAACCATTTTTATAGTCACAAATCCAGCCCTGAATTTTTGTCCACACGTGAGTATTGTCTAAAACATGTTCTTTGTAGCAGCAAGATCCTTTCACCACTGTTTTGGCTTAATTCACAAATATCTTATAACCTGTGACCCTCTTGTCACTTCTCTGGCTCCTTCTGCTTAGCTTTGTTTCTGGCATTAATTAAAACCTTCTGCTACTGCCATAGCTACTGTGCTGCTGCTAGAGCTGCAGAGTATTGGCCTCTATCACCACAGTGGCCAGAGCTTCTGGCTCTGAAGATTTCTCTTTCAAATGTCCAGCATTTGAAGATTGTTGTAATTGTCAAAATATTATTACCTTCTGCCACCTCCACGATTGTTTTATTGTTACCATTTCATTATAGCCATCCTCACTGTGAACGTCTTCCACTTCAACGGCATCACCAAAGCCACCTCATTGACTGTTGAAGTTTTTCCACAACCAAAGTTGTCATTTCCATGAAAACCTCCTCCAGACCACACACAAATGTTTCCAGAACCACTTTGACCTCTTTGGCTAGATGAAACTAGTTATCTTTTGCTTAGATAGAGCTTTACTTACTTCTGTGGCGAATCATAGCATGAAAATCTAAAAGAGAATCTTGTTAATAGAGTCATGATCATCAGAGGTTACAAAACCATTTTTTTTTTTTTTTGCCACTTCCTTGGTCATAGATGATTTCAGTCACTTCAGTTTCCTCATAGTGTTCAAACACCAAATAATCTGTTAGGTAGTGTGTTGTAGTGTCTCCTTTCATTACTTGTAAGATAAACCTTTTCCATGGTTGAGTACTAGGTCTTTGAGAATCTTCTCTTGAGACAGCTGTCTTTCATTCAACAGCTCTTCCATCTACCTTGTGTGACCTTGCATTCATAGCTGCATCCACTTCTTCCACAGAGGCACGTGTGAAAAACCCAAAGTCTCTAGAATGCTTGGTATTTGGATTTCATCACTATATAATCTGTAAATGTTCCTCATTGCTCAGAATGGCTCATCAGACTCCATTGTTTTAAAGCTGAAACCTCTAATGAAGATTTGGACTTTTGGGAAACTGATTAGACATGAAGACTGCTTAGCAATGTTTAATTACTTGGCGGGGTCCACTGACAGCACAGTTACCCATTGTTCATATATTGCTCTTTCTGATGGAGTCAGATGATTCTATAGAGGTTTTTTTAAAAAAAATTAATTAATTTATTTCTCTAATTTTCAGTTCTTTCTTCTTTTATCTTTGTCTTTTTTAAGATTTCTGTCTTTGATATCAGTAATTCTTTCCTCCATGTGGTCATCTCTGTCTCTTAAGCTTGCTAGTTCATTCTGTTCTTGAGTGTTGCATCTCCATAATTTATTTGTTTCTTCTTGAAAGTTTCAGTCTTTTTTTATAAAGTGCTCTGTTTATTTTATTTCTCAATTTGTTAAACTCAGAAATGTCTCTCTCTCTTTTTTTGACATCTGAGTTTTTTCGTCACTGCAATCTTGAATTGTCATTTTAGTCATATTTTCATGTTTTTAAGTTTATTTTCCGCAGATTTGTTTTCTTTATGAGCTACCTTGTTTGCTTGGTCATTCATTGATATTTGGTGGAATTACTTCTCTGCCTAAGCATTTATGGATGTGAGCTCTCTCTCCCACTTTTCCATTTTTTTTTCCCTTAGAAATTGACACCTCTTTAGCAGGTTTATAAGAAGAGGATTTTCTTATATTTTTTAGTCGGTGGCCCTGGGCACTATGTTGCAATTTCTCTTGCATTGCTCCAGCTTCTCAGATCTCTGTTGGATGGTGGAAAATGTCTTGTACTTTCTGGGTAGGTAGGTGTTTCCTCTGTAACTAGGTTGCCCTGGTCTAAGGGCACTACGCCTGTTGAGGAATGTGATTGGTGATGAGATTTTGATCCCATAAAATAACAGGGCTGCCCCTGCAGCCAGGCACAGTACCTGAGGTGTCCCAGGTGCTCCTGCTGATCAGCTAGCTGCAATGGGTAGGGTAGGTTGGGTCCGGTAGGTTGGGTCAAGAGAGGCTGCTATTATGTCTGTGGCTTTTTCTTTCTTCCAGTAATGACAACTGCAGACCTCTGCTGCTGGCACTTGTATCTAAACTGGTCACTGAGATTAGCCACAATGTTGTCTGCTGCTCAAGAAATGTGTATAGTTCTCAGGCTGTAAATACTCTGCAACAGAATACTCACTGTTGCAGTTTCTTCTGGAGCCTGCTACTAGTTCTGGGAGGGTGGAGGGAAGTTTTGTTTTCTTCCCTGGAAGTACTGGCTGTGAGAACACAGGTCTTGCTAGATACTGTATTCTTACCTCTGCTTTGATTACTTGGATCCCCTTAGTACATTTTGATCCCTCAGACAAAGTGCTTGGGGCTGCAGAGTGAGTGCACAATTGGGGCTACAGAGAGTTCCTCTTTATCTCCGAAGATCAGCAGTGAGTTTTGGGCTCTCTCAGAGGCACCAGTCTCTGCTTTTGTCCGTTCTTTACTCTCCTTTCTGCTCTAATTTGCTGACTTTCAGATATTTTGGTGTTCACATCTTTCAGATGTTTTTTGGGAGTTGAGCAGGGAATCCTTTGTTGAATTATAGTATTTCAACTTGTAACTTCAAGGAGAGAAAGCAGGGAGACTTCTAATGCTTCCTCTGCTTCTGAGGACACTGTTCTCTAAAGTATTTTTTATTTCATTTATATTCTAAGTTTACCTATCCTTCTAGCTCATTGAGAGTCCTTATAACCAATGTTTTGAACTCCATCTGGTACATTGCTTGTCTTTCATTTCCATCAGTTCTTTTTCGGTAGTTTAGTCCTGTTATTCACATGGGCATGCTTCTTTGTCTCCTAAATTTGGCTGACTCCCTGTGTTTGTTTCTATGTATTAGATAGATCTGCTTTGTCTCCCTGACTTGGCAGTTTGGCCTTATTTAGTAGGTGTTTGTGAGGCCTAGTGGCACAGTCACCTGAGCTGATGTGGGCTGGGTATTCCTGTTTGGAAAAATATCCCAAAGCTCCAACAGTCCAATAAAAAACTAAGCAGTAACTCTGGAGAGAAGAATTCAAATTTATTACCTGCAGTCCCAGATGAGCTAGTGCTGAAGACCTGGGCAGGCTCTCAGTGGAAACATCTCTTTATACAGGAAAACCTTTACACAAGCTGTTCAGTCAGTTTGAATCTAAACAGTTGCATACAGCAGGAGTTTCTCTGCTGATTTCAAGTAGTAACATACAGAAGGGCGGAGTTGCGATGGGTAACCAATAAACACAAATTGTTGCAGGAAGCAGGAGTTGCTGGAGTACAATTACATTTCTAAGTCGAGCAAGGTACAAGGAGCTCTTGCAGCTCTTGAACGCAGCAAACAGTTAAAGAAAGCAAACATATTTACAAAAGCAGAAAGCTGCTTAGTTTTTAATGACATTCCTCAAATTTCCTCATCATGCTTTCTTACTGCAGTTGTGCCTTGATTGCTGTTGGCATATCAGTGTGTGGATTGGCTCTTAGACAGAATTGCTGTAAGAACTGGTTGTGGTTACAGTGGATGAGCTGTTGTTTGAGGGCTGACCCCAAGGAGTGGGATTTACTTTGTGTGTCTAATATCTGTTGAGTATACCCTTTGAGTGTGTTGGTGGTAGAGCTACTTGGTGGTGCTGTGTTGTAGTTTGAAGCCAGCCATTCAGTGTATTGGTTTTTCAGGCCTCTTGTGAAGTCCAGAGTCATTTGTTGCCTTTCACTGGCCCTGGCCAACCTGGTAGGAGCTGCAAAGTGATCTTTGGTAGGTAGATGACTCTGCTGGTCTTTAACATACTTAGGAGAGGCTATGAAGAACACTGACGCTGGATGCTACTAGTGCTGGGCTTGGAGTTGCTTAAGTTTGCAGGCATCCTGATAGCTGTTGTGGCGCGCTCAAATCTAAGACCCACAGAGCCAATTAGGATTAATTACGATCCTTTATTAGCCGGCCAGCAACTGATTCTCCCCACTAGGGAATCAGCCCCAAGCCTCTGGAGGAGGCAGCTTATAAACACTACATACTGGTTGGCCTTGATCAAGCAAGCAAGCAGATTACAAAAGCAAAAGTTAGCTGTTAGTGTCTAGCACAAAGAAACATGGTTTCTGGTGGACAGCTTTGTTATCTGTATCCAGCGGCAATATTGTTTTACTGTTCTTGGGAGCCTTGGAGCTATCTTCTCCTAGGCAGCTGGCGCATGGAGATATCACTCTCTGCCCTGTCCTTGGGGCTGACTTACTGAGGAAATGATGCTAATAACCATAACAACATATTTTCCAAAGTAGTAACAGTCAGAATGAAGAGGGGAGATGTGAACAAGGAAGATGTTATTGCAATGCACTTTTACACTGTTACAATGCCTTCCCTTCTGCTGTTTGTCACAGTGGTTCATTACATTGATATTATTTTGACTTGTCATACATAATGGATATAGCAATTCCTCTAGACTTATTGATAAGACATTTACATCGCCAAGAGTGGTGAGTAAACCCCTTCAACCTCAATGAAATTTTTTAGTAGCCAGAATTATAGTTCTGTCTTGATTATCACTCTAAGTTTAAGATAAATTGTTTGCATCTGGCCCCTCTTACAAGCAAGAAGTAATGTCTGGTTGTTCTCTTTGGATTTTAGAGGAAATATTCCTTGTTTGGGGGTTTTATATTTGCCCAGAAAAAAGAATTGACTCTGCAGTAGAGCCAGGTTTCTGTTGCAAACTGCCCTGCACTTGAGCCATGTATTTAACACTCAAATGGTTCTTGATATTTAATTGCAATTAGGGAGGTTTTTGAGAACCTTTGGAATCTCCTATAGGTGAATGACACTGCACTTTTAGGTTTTTGGAGGTACGTCCCACTGTCATCTAAAGATAATTGCTCTGCTTTTGAGAGAGAGAGCTTTAGGCACTGGTACTGGGTTCAGAGAGCCTGAATGCTTGACAGTGGAACACGAAATTACCATGTGATCTGAGCTGCCCAATATGAAATTGAGTGTTATCTTACTCACCAAGTTATAAACTGGGGCATTCACAACAAATTTTTATCATCGAATGAAAGTGATATATATGTGATTAAGCCCAGGCAGGCCATGAAGGCACAAGTTAAGTAACATGAATTTGTGACCCAAATGTCCACAGTACCTACTATACTACCTACTCCTCCCAGCCTATACCTATCTTGTAATGAGGAGTTTCCTGTGATTAGTTGATAAAGGAAAATGTGTGAACCTTGGAAAGGCTCTGAAAAGACTGGTGTAAGGAGATACACCTAGTGTGGGTAGGACTTTTGGCAGTGCCTATGGGTAATCTCTTACATGGCCAGATTATGATTATATAGTGATTCATGAACTGTGGACAGTAGTTTGGCTTGATTTTAGGAATTTGAAAGGAACATGATTGAAAAATTGGGGACAATGAAAATTAGAGAAGAGGTGTGGATAGATTTATTGGACAAAAACAAAACAGATAAGAGAATTTCAGTAATCAATTGGGTAGAGTAGTATGTCTGTTGACAACAGTCAGCCAGCCTCTTTCCTCAGTTACCTTTTCATTCACTAACAGTCTCATAACAAGAGTGGCAATGCCAGTGGGGACAATTAAGATGACTGAAATCAGGAAAGTTATTATTCTCTGGATTGCTTTGGAAATTGGGGAACCTTGTGATTTAATACAAATTTTAGTATGCCATTGGAATCTTGACAGGCATTGCAGCAAATTTGGATTAGGTAGTTTGTACATTTAACAGTATTAATTCTCCCGTTATGTGAAAAACAGATATCTTTTCACTTATTTAAGTCCTTTTAATTTCTTTCATCCAAATCATATATTTTCAGTGTATAGACTTTTCAACTCCATGGTTAAATTTATTTCTGTCTTTCATTGTTTGTGATGCTATTATGAATTAAAATTGTTTTTTCAGGTAGTTGTTAGAGATGTGTAAACAAAACTCAAATTGGTGTTGGATTTTGTATGCTACAACTTTACTGAATTCATTGATGAGTTCTAAGAGTTTTCCATGTCTTGCAGATTTTTTCTGTATGAATTTTGTCATCTGCAACAAGAAGAATTTTACCTGTTTGTTTATTTGATACCTTTTATTTCTTTATTTGAATGCTTGTATATGTTTGTTAGGTCTTTTTGATCTTTACTGTTGCTCAAATTCCCTGTTTCTCTATTGATTCTGTGTGTGGATGTTCTGTCTTTTGTGGAGAATAGGTATTAAAATTCCCAAGTTTCATGGTATTGATGTTTATTTCTACTTTGAATTATTTTGGGATTTGCTTTATATATTTAGATACTCTTATGGTGCATAAATATTTATAGTTGTTATTTTCTTGCTAGATTGACCCCTTTATAATTCTATAATGATCTTTGTCATTTTGGGCAATTTTTACTTAACATATATTTTGTTTGAAATAAATGTAACCACCACTGCTTTCTTATGGTAACCATAAAAGTATCTTTTTCTTCACCCAGTCTGCCTTTAAAGGAAAAAGTGAATCTCTTACAGACAGAATATAATTGGATCTTGATTTTTAAATCTGTTCAGCCATTCTTTTCTTGACAATTTAATTCATTTTTCTTTAAAGTAATTATTGATATGTAAAGATTACTAATGGAATTTTGTTTTTTGAGGTTTTGTAGGTCCTTGTTTCTTTTTTTATTATCTTGGTGTTTTCTTTGTGATTCAATGACTGCTTTTAGCATTATGTTTTGACTCATATAATCTTTCAGGGTAACTACTGTAGTTTTGTTTATCATGAAGTTGTGAAAATATCTTCTGTTTATAACTTGTTTTAACTGATAACTTTAACAGCACACTTAAAACTTTTTACTTTTGTATCTCCCCTTATTTATTGATGTTATAGTTTACACATTTTTATATTGTGTATCCAAGAATAAAATATTGTAGTTATAACTTTTTAATGTTTATTAACTTTAATGTAACTTATAAATGATTCGCACACCACTGTCATAAGATCTGAGCTTTGTATGTACATGCATGTTTTCAGAATGTTAATAATACCTTTTATTTCTGTGAAAAAGTCCCTGTAGGATTTCTGAATAAATCCAGTGTCATGATTATGAACTTTTTCAGTTTTTGTTTGGAAAATTACTGTCTCTGAAAGATATACATTTCTAAAGGAAATGCCTGTGGAATATTCTTACTTAGCATGTTTTTCTCACTATTTGAATATATCATCCCATTCTTTCTGGTATCCATTATTTCAGATGAGACATATCCTTGTGGTCTTTACAGTAGTTCCCATGTACACATCATGTTGTCATTTTTCTCTTGCTGCCTTCAGATTTCTTTTTGACTTTTACAGTTTAATGGGAAAAAATTACATTATGTGGCTCTTTGGGATTTTAACATATTTGGTTTCTTTACACCTAATTAATCTGAATGTTTGTTTTTCTTCTGAGGTATGAGTTCTTTTCAGTCACTTGTTTTAAATGTACTTTCTCCACCTTTCTTTCTCTTCTATTTTTAGTATTTACTAAATGTGTATTGTTCTCTTCTGATGGTTTCCCATAAGTCTCATTGGATTTCGTCATCTTTTTCTCTTTCTTTTTGTTTGCTCCTGCATCTGGATGATTTAAATGAAATATTTTATGTTTAGCTATTTGTTTCTTCTGCTTAAGACTGGTTTTGAAGTTGTCTATTTAATTCTTTAGTTCAGTCATTGTAATTCAGTTGCATTATTTTTTAAAAAAAATTATTTGTTTTATTGAAATTTTATTTGTGCAGAACTCATTTTATTTCATAATTTCATTTAGTTGTATTTCTGTGTGTTCTTATAGTTTAATAAACTTCTGTGAGAGGATTATTCTGAATTCTTTTTCATATACTTCACAGATCTTCATTTCTTTAGGGTCAGTCATTGATGCTTTGGTAATTTACTTTTGTGATGTCATGTTTATCTGATTCTTAATGATTGGTATCTATGCATTGGAGTAACTGGTCTCCTTTTTCAGACTTTACCAGTTTTCTTTGGCATAAAGAGTCCTTCATCCATTAACTCAGGTCAGTCGATTGCCATATTGGGCAGGTGGGACTTTGTATCAGTGTTTCTTTTTGTGAGGGTTGCCTGAGTGCTGAGATCCAGGGTCAGTTACTGTCTGTGAACAGTTGGATAGGAATTCTGGCTTGATCTTCTGCACGTCTGTGGCTGTATATCCCGCTCCCAGTAGTCTGAATTCTCTGGTTAGGCTTCCTAGTAGGATGGGACTTGGTGGTGTACTTAGTGTTTGCATGGGTCTTTGAACTTCTGTGTCTAAGTAGTGCCGTGAAATTGTTTCCTTGACTGTTATGGCTGATATATGGGCATTCTGATCCAGCAAAGCTGCTCACAAAGTTTCTTGGCCAGATGGTACCACTGTATCAAGTTACCCTGATGGGTTCTGTAGTCAGGTGCCATTGTATGCGCGGCCGTAGGATGGACAGCACATTCCTAGATATTTCATTAAGTTTTGGTGATTGAGTGAGCCTGTAGGCTATACTCAGCAGTAAGTGAAGGCACAAAACTTGCTGTTCTACCTACGCAGGGTGGTAGGTCAGGTTTCAGGGGAGCCATAGCTGGCTGGCTTAGGATTCAAATCTGTCAGAAGTATGTACCCAGCTCGTGGGCCAGTTCAGGACCTCAGCTGAGCTTTGTAGTCATATCAGCTATTGGCTGCCTCTCGCCCAATGTGCCATCATGTAAGTAGTGTTGTAGGATGGGCTGTGAAACTTCCCGAGTTCTCTGGTTAGGTTTCCTGGTTGTTTGGAGCTAGGGGATGCAACCAGCAGGCAGGTCTATGAATTAGCCTCCCTGCCCATATGAGTGGGGAAATAGCCTACAGAGTGCCAAGGTTAATTGTTTAGGGTCTTGAGTCAGACAGAACTATGCATTGAGTTCACTTTCAGATGGAGCCACTAACTTGGCTCTGCAGATGGGCAGATCTTTACTTTAGTGCTGCTGCAAGGAGGAATTAAATGCACATATTCTCAGTGCAGGTTGCCATAAGCCTCAGCCCTCTTCTCAACTACATCTGATCCCTGGTGGGTTCTCTTTATCCCACTGGAGAAACCATGGGTCTAGTCGGGCCCTCTAGAGGAGGAGCAGTGCAGGTAGCTGTTTCTCTTTTTCTTTAGATTTTTCTGTCTCTGTGGTCCAGGGATGTGCTTCAGTTTCATCTTCATGTTCACACTGGTGTCTTGTCCACAAATAGCTGTTAATTTGTCTTCTCATTAGAAGGCATGAGGTTAGATTTGATGGCACCAATAGTTACCCTACTGACCCTACTAGCAAAATATTGGCTCCCTTTACCCACAACTTTATGCTCTTTGCAAAGAAGTGTTAGTTCCAAATGGATGAATCATTTTACTAGGAGACAAAACAGTGATTACATCAAACTGAAAGTTAAACCTGTTGCTTTGCCATTCGGACTCCTCATGCCTAATTTAAACCAACAGGCCAAGAAGTGAGTTTCTTTTCCTGACCATAAGGAAGAATTGGACTACTATTCCACAATAGACATAAGCAAGAGTATTTGTGAAATACAGACAACCCTTAGGGCAGGGGTCCTTAACCTGTGGGCTGTGGACCTCTACAGGGCTGTGGAACTGTTAGGAACTCAGCTGCACAGCAGGAAGTGAATGACGGGCAAGTGAGCAAAGCTTATTCTCCCCAGTGCTAGCATTATCACCTCAGCTCCACCTCAGATCATTAGGCATTAGATTCTCATAGGAGCACCACTCCCTGGTGCAAAAAAGGTTGGAGACTGATGCCTTAGGAAATATCTCTTAATATTATTACACCTGTGATTAAGGTAAATGGAAAACTACAAAAAACACAATCCAAATGGGAGTAGTAATGGCCCCAGGGCCTTTAAGACTAAACTTGCAACACTATATAATGAAAATGTACGTAGAATAACTTTGTAATTTTGGGTTAAGTGTAAGTCAAAGACTTTTATTAATAAGGAATCTTCCAGTGTGAATATTCCAAAAATTTCACTAAGCCATCTGATCAGAATTGTTTCTTAATATTACCTTACTTTGGAAGGTATTGTTATACATTTGAACTAAACTCAACAGTTTTTTCAAAATAAGCCGTAATTTAGAAACTACTCAGTCTAAAAAAACTGTAATAGAACTTTTCTCTCCAGAAACAATAATAAGTGAAACAAGGCATTTATATAATATGGTCCTGAAAAAGTCACAGTAAAAAATAAACATATACTTAACTTTCACCTCAAAACAGGTTATTTTCTGTTCCTTAGGTTTGGAAACAAGGTTAAGAATAGTTTGTTAGCAATTTCAGGAAGGGGTTGCTAAAACAAAGATTAAGCAGTTGAACATGAACACCTCTCAAAAGAATTTGGGGAAAGCCAAGCAAAAGACCTCAATCTACTGTATTAACCTATACAAAGGTAAAATAGCTCATTTCAAGTCATAGTGCTGCTGAGAACTGGCCCAGCCCCAAGCTCACCTATGTTAACCCCCCAAGCAAACCTTTATGCTCTTTCTCCAGAGGAGACCTTTTCTTTTCAGAGGTTCAGTATCCAGGAGAAGTCTTGTGTGAATGAGGTGAGCACAGACTGCATGTGAGTATCATAAAGCTTAAAGTCGAAGTGTTTTTCTAACTCTGCTAGGCAGTAGTCCTTGTGTCAGATGACCTTGTCTCTGGTTGGTTCTGATACCTCACTACGCATTTGTAGATCTAGGACCACACACTTGCCTATGTCATCATAATCACATCTAATATCCATGCTAACTTATGATTCATATTTTGTATGTACAATAGTACATACATGTAGAACACTACAGTGGTAATACTGATGTGGTCACAAAACAGTAATGATCTTCTACAGGCCAAGCAGATGTTTTTAACCATATTGATATACATCAGATTCACACTCAGGATTTTCAAAATCAATCAATAAATTGCACAATACAAATAATAAATTAAAATACACATATACATACTTTCATATACACTTTTACAGAACTATGAGGAAACTCCATTTGTTCATGGCATATTTTACTAAACTGCTGCTTCAGGTATTTTGTTGGAAAATCTTTAACAGTAGGGACACAGCTATTTTTTTGGATGAGCAGAAAATAAAAATATGCTTTTAACAATCAGAAAGTTCTCTAAGTTGTATCAGATGGATCTGTAGAAGTATTAAATGTTGTTAAGGTGGAATTGGTAGCTGAAGGGTGATGTTGCAGAAAGGTGTGCAGCAGCCATCTCTTGAGGGCAAACCTGGTGCCCAGATATACAAGAAAGCTTCAGGACATCTAAGTTGTCCCATATTGTTGCATAAGCCATTCATGTGTGAATATCACAAAAGATTCTTCTTATTCTGGTAGTATTGTACCCCTCCAGAGTTTTATCTTCATAGTCTTTTTAATTTTTTAATTTAATTTTTTTTATTATGGTGACATTGCTTACCAAAATCCATTAAGTTTCAGGTGTATGATTCAACAGTAGGCAGATATATATATAGATATATACATACATACATTGCATTGCGTGCGCACTGGCCATAGATTTTTTTTCTGTAACCACATATTTGACCCCTTTTTACCCCATCTACCTTCTCTTACCCCATCTATCTTCTCCCTCCCTTTCATAGTCTTTTAAGAGATGCTTACACATTATTCCAACTTAGAAGAACCTAGTGAAATAGGTTCTAGGAGTGTTGAGGAGTAAGGCTGACTTTCTCAAGTATAAGCTTCATTCATACTGATTAAGAACAACTTCTAAAAACAACTGTATTCCTGTTTTAAGTTATGAAAAATTTGCTCTGCAGTTTGAAGGCACCACCCACTAGCCAGGCAGGCAGGCTGCTTTAGAGTCTGTGGTGGGGTCTGTCTCTGGAGGCAGCCATGTCTGGGCTTTAGGCCTGCAATGAACTGGACAGAGGGGCACCCCCACCGTTTCGGGGAACTGGTTTTATCAGCATGGTCTCAGACGGTGTGGGTAGCCTCAACCTTCCCCTGCAAGCCACACTGCTGACAGGCCAGAGACCAGAAGCTGTTGCGATTTTAATGGAGACACAAGCTCTGGTACACCTTAGCTCCAGTGACCCCTTCAACACCCTTCAGTGGCGCTGATCTACCTGTCTTTTTCATTTTTTGCCATCCTAGTAGGTACAAAGAGGTATATGAATTGTCCTGCAACAGCTATAAAGGATAATGATATTTGAGCATCCTTTCATATACTTGTTGACTATTTAAATTTTATCTTTACATTACTTGACACGTAATGTAAATTTAAAGTATAACACATGCTGACTTGATATATATACAAATTGTAATATGATTGCTCTTGTAGCTTAGCACTTCTGTGCTGTTATATGACTGTGATTTCTTTTTACAGGATGGAACAATTAAGTTCTAGTTTCTCAGCAAGTTTGATGGTCATAATACAATGTGGTTGTCTATACTCAATATCCAGTGCTTCGATCTCTAGTGGTTACTACTCTTTACAAGTTTGTACCCTGAAACCAAATATGTTCTGTCTCTTCAACCCTGCTCCTTGTAAACATCATTTTCTTAGATTTTATAAGCTTGCCTTTTTAGATTTCACATATAAGTTAAATCATGCAATGTTTGTCTATCTGACTTATACCTATATCACATACCATAATACTCTCTAAGGCCATCTATGCTGTTGCAAGTGGGAGGCTGAATAATATTTTGTTATATGCACGGCACCTTCTTTAATCCATTCATTTGTTGATGGTACTGTGTTTCCATTTCTTGGCTACTGTGAATAATGTTGCAATAAACATGAGAGTACATATGTCTTTGATACTCTGTTTTATTTTCTTTGGCAGAATACCAGAAGTGGAAGTGCTGGATCATGTGGTAGATCTATTTTTAATTTTTAAGGAGCCTTCATATTATTTTCCATAGTAAAAATTGGTTGTACCAATTTGCATTTCTCCCTACACTGTGTAAAGGTTTTCTTTTCTTTATACCCTGAAAACACTTAATGGTTTGTTTTTTCGAGGATAGCCATACTGGCAGGTGTAAAGTGATATTTTATTGTGGCTTTTAGTTGTATTTCCCTGACGATTACTTGTTCATTTACTTGGCCATTTGGACATCTTTAAAAATGTCACTTTGTCCTCTGCCCTTTTTTAAATCAAAATGTTTTTGTTATTGAGTTATATGAGTTCTTTATATATTTTGGATATTAACTTCTTATCCACATGTGTGGTTTGCAGAAATTTTCTTCCATCCTTGGGTTGTTTGTTTATTTATTTATTTACTCACTTACTTACCCATCTATTCATTCATTCATCTGTTCATTTATTTATTTATTTTTGCTTTGCAGAAGCTTTTAATTTGATAAAGTCCTATATGTTGTTTTTTGCTTTTGTTGTTTGTACTTTTCCTGTCATATTCAATAAAGTCATTGTCAATACCATAGTCAGGGTGCTTCTTCCCTACATTTTGTTCTACAGGGTTTATGGTATGTGGTTTTACATTTAACTCTTTGATCATTTGGGGTTAATTTTTGTGAGTGGCGTAAGTTAGGGATCCAATTTCACTGATTATGTAAATACAGCCTTTACATGTGTTTATCAGTTTTTCGCAACACCATTTGTTGAAGAGACAATCTTTTTGTCATTAGGCTTTCTTGCTTCTTTGTGGAATAAATCGTTGAATGTAAATGCGAGAGTTTAATTCTGGGTTCTGTGTTCTGCTTTTTTTTGTAAATGCAAATACCATAGTATTTTTATTATTATAGTTTTCTAGCATAGCTTGAAATCAGGAAGGGCAATGACTCCAGCTTTGTTCTTCCTCTGCAATTTGCTTTATTTATCTGGTGTCCTTTTGTGGTTTCACACAAATTTTAGGATATTTTAAAAGTTGTTATCAGTGTGCACTTGATTAAAATGTAACACAAAATCTCCCCAGGTTTTTGTCTTCCATGTTATCTGTGGACTCAACTTCATTGTTTCATTTAAGTGTATTATAAGACCTGAAAGAACATAGTAGATATCTAATTAATAGCATATGAATAAATGTAAAAACTTTCATTGTTTTTTTTTTTTTTTTTAAATAACAGAATGCTGCCTTTTTATATGGCCTTGGTTTGGTTTACTTCTACTACAATGCATTTCACTGGTAAGTTGACTTAGACCAGATGTGTGTATGTATGTGTATATGACAAACACATAAAATATTTTAATGTTAACATAAATTTTATTAGTAGCATATTTACGTTTTTAGGTTTCTAATCACGTTCAGCCTTCATTCCTTCCACTCAGCACATCTGCTAAGACTTCTGATAGCTGGTAACTAGTAATTTGATTGTAAACTCTCAATATCCTACAGTTAATAATAACTAAAATATGTCAGTGTTGAGAATTAACTGTAATAGTAATATGTAAGATTTTATGAACTGTAAAGTATAGAAAATATTTTTTGTCATCCTTATTTTTTTTCTTTATATGTTAGGAGGAATATGCAAAGAAAGGTGAATGAATACACTGGCCAGTGTTCATAACCATGTTGCGTAGATCATTCTGAATGATACAGAATTCTCAAATATGCATTGACCAGTATTTAATGTAGTTTCTCAGAGATTACTGTTTAGCTTTTAGTTGGACTATTCACTAATTTTCTTAAGCTTCGGCTTTTGGACCTTTTAATTATGTTAGGAAGCAATTGCATTTTTTGGTAAATAAACTTGTGGATTATAAGCATTACAACTTTTTCTTATGAATTACACATTGCTTTGAGAGACCTTAAACTTAATCCACCTACCTTCTTTTGTAGTGAATCTTATTTAAAACAGAGCCTACATTAGAATTATTTTAAGGTCTCTAAATGTCTTGAAGATCCTATTCACAGAATTTACAATTGAACTTTTAGGAATAGAAAAGATCTTAGTGATCACATAGTTTTAATCCTTTGATATTCTTACTGGTGAAAATAAGATGGGTTAATTTTTACCCAGTGTTACGTAATCATTTTAGTAGTGGAAGCAGGCTCTGTTGGGGAATCCTACTCTAATAATTTTCAAAGCATATTTCATACTGAAAGAAAAGTGGCATATATTTTATGTATCTCTGATTGACATTGGATTCACAGATTTATGATCACTTATAAATAGGAAGAAGACAGTTACAAAAGTTACAGGTAGCACTTACCAAGTTTTTAAAGAGATGTTTAGGAATAAGGTTTTGGTAAATGAAATAATTTGTACTTTGCTCTGTCAAGGTGGAAAATATTAAGTTAATATTTACAGTTTGTGTAAATAGATAATCATTTTTAGCTGGCCAGAACAAGTTTAGAGGAAATCAAGTGTAAAAGTAGGAACAGAAAACTTTATTTTTTAGGAATTGAGAAATCACAATTTAACATACTTAAGATAACTCAAGCCCTTTTAGATTAAATGTAAAAACATAAAATCAACAGGAATATAAGCAACACTTTAATATATATGTGAAAATGTTAATTAGTTGATTATGAATTTGACCACTTAAATTTTATTAAATTTATTGGGGCAACATTGCTTAATGAAATTATATAGGTTTCAAGTGTATAATTCAGTAATGCATCATCTATATATTACCTTGTGTTTACCAATCAAAGTCAAGTCTGCTTCGTCACCATATGGTTGACTGTCTTTACTGTCCTCTATCAGACAAATAAAGGTCAGAGTAAGTCAGAGAAGTCAGACATAGTCTTATAAACATGAGTTCTTGACTAATAGCAGAGCTGGCACTTGCAGAGACAGGAGTGCCTTTTCCACAAATTACACTCTTATGTAGGAATATTCATATTACAAAAATAAAAACTAGCCACTGTTTTTGTCATATTATACTTAGGTTCAGAATATAAACCAAAATGTTGGTAGGTAAACGTAAAGCTTTTCAAAGTGGATTTATATAGAGCGGTATAGACCCAAGATTAACACTCTTATTACCTTCTTGCCCTCTTAGAAACTCTCCTATACACACTCCCTGAGACATTTTATAAAAATTTTAATTATTTATAATTAAAATATTATCAAACTTTTAAATATATTGAAATAATTTGTGAAAGTTTAGGAAAAATTCAGCTGAGATTTATTCAATTTTTCTAATCTTTTTTACTATTCATATTGGTTTTAGAAAACTATCATCTTTGTTAAAATTATGTAACCAGATGTTTCCTGTACTACCATGGAAATTACATGTAAATGTTATTAAAATCTTACAGTTTTCTTATGTCTGTATTCTTTAAGGGCAATTAAAGCATTTCAAGAGGTGCTTTATGTTGACCCCAGCTTTGTCGAGCCAAGGAAATTCATTTACGACTTGGGCTTATGTTCAAAGTGAACACAGACTATGATCTAGTTTAAAGGTAGGTGGTTGGGATTTTTCATAGGTACACTATTTTTGTTCATTTATGCATGTATGCCTGAGTGCTTGTGTGTATTTAAATGTTAAGAGTATTGAGAAAGGCAGAATTTATATAAAATGAATGAATTTAGGATATGAACTAAAGGTAAAAAATAGAATTAGATTTTAGGACAAAAATTAGATGTGAATGCTAACATTTGCAAGATAACTTTTAGTGCTTTGATTTTTTTTTTCTTTAAAAAATTTAATGCCATGGTTTATAAACAGGAAACAGTGAAGAGGTTTTTTTTATTGCATTTCAGCATGTAAAACACTTTTCTGTATGTAATTGGGCACCATAAAGATAAAGAATTGTTTAGTCATGCTGTAGCTGTCATCTAATTATTGACTGTTCTTATGGGTCTAATTAGAAATCTGTCCACCTTTAGTAGCAGTTCGTGCATATGTCATTATAAAATTATAGAATATATTTTCCTATGTTATGATTTGTTGATTGCTTGTTGGTGAGTATCAAAACATCATTTGAGAAAAATTAATATATTTTTAGATACCTTCATGAAAATTTGATTTGTCAGACTTTAGAGAGTTTCTGGGTTTGTACTATTATTTTATGTTTTCTAAGTTTTTGAATGGATATAAGGCTTCCCTGCTTGGCAGAGGCATTTGCTCTTTGAATTTTTATTTCTGGAGAAAATATTAGGTTTTTCTGAATTAATGACTACTTAGACTACGCTTTCCTTGGTACAGACCTATTTTACTGTTTTTAAAAATAATTTTTTTAGTTTTTCAACTACAGTTGGCGTATAATTTATATTAGTTTCAGGTATAAAATATAGTGATTAGACATTCATATAACTTATGAAGTGGTTGCCCTGACACATCTATTACCCTACCCCCTGACACCAAACATAGTTATTATATTATTGGCCATATTCCCTATGCTGTACTTTATATCCTGATGACTGTTTTTTAATTGCCAATTTGTATATCTTAATCTCTTCACTTTTTTCACCCACTGCCCAAGCACCCTCCTATCTGGCTGGCAAGCATCAAAATAAATCTGTGAGTCTGTTTCTGTTTTGTTTTATTTTGGTCTGTAGATTCTACATGTGACTGGAATCATATGGTGTGTGTCTTTCTCTGACTGACTGACCCCACTCAGCACAATACCCTTTAGGTTTCTTCATTCATGTTGTTGCAGATAGCAAGATTTCATTCTTTTTCTTGGCCAAGTAATATCTATCACTGCTTCTTTATCTATTCATCCATTGATGAACATGGAGATTGCTTCCATGTCTTTCCCTGGGGCTGGGAAAGGGTCTCCTAAGAGGAGCCCTGCCTGCAGGCCAAGTTTAGCCATAACCTGTGCCCTTCCATGGCCACTGGCATGAGCCACCAAGCAATCTGCAGATGACTGTCACTCACTCTCCTCACTCTCGGCTTGAAGGTTCTTGAGAGTCCAAGCCATGAACTGAAGCCAGGTGTTATTAGTGCTTGCCTTTGGGCTAGGCTGTTCAGCAAAGGTGTGGGGCACTCTGAGGCCAGATGCTGTTTATTTGAGGTTTGAGAACCTTTGAAATTTTAGGAAAGTCCACAGCGTGAGCAGAAACAGGCAATTTGAATAGAAAAGACCCTGGAAGTGGCTTGACTGGGCTTGTAATTTGGTCACTTGGGTTTCAGGGAATCACAAGGGCAGGATGAATGTTGTTAGCCAGGTTGATGGAGAATCAGATATGGCTGCTGGCTGCATTTGCATGCCAGGAGGGGAAGGGCTTAACAAAGGAATACTAAAGGAAGCTGCCTCTCCAGCTTTGGCCCCAGAGGCAGACAACTCAAGTTCCTCCCCATGTGTCTCTGGTACCTTTTGAGCTGCTGCTCCAGCACTGGAGCCCAGATCAAGTGAGTCTGATAGTGAGTAAGTCTGAACCTGGGCCAGTTAACAGAAAAGTCTGCAACTCCTGTGGCCGTTCATCTCACTAAGGCACAATTTTCATTGGTTTTAATAGCCAAAAGTTTGGGAATTTCTTTTCCTGGCACTATAACCCTGAGCTGGGGATTCTGGTTTGGGGCTGCGACCTCTTGCTCTTTAGGGGGCCCTGCACAGCTGAGATATTTCTCCAAATTGCTACATGCCGGATGGAACCAGCGCAGCACATTCCGCTTTCTCTGCCCCTCGTACCAGCCTGGAGTTGGGCTCTTCTCTGTGCCCTCAGTTTGTAGGACTTCTGTTCACCCAGACTTTAGGCAACTGCCTGTGGTGTCTGTTCTGTAGTTTTGTTGTAATTCTGATGTGTTCATAAGAAGGTGTGACCACAGTTTGCCATCTTGACTGAAATCTCTTATTATTATAGATTATCTTGATTACAGAGGGTCAGAGAGAGAGAGAGAAAGAGAGAGAGAGAGATTACTCTGAAGTAACATGTTTCACTGGTTTATTGAAAGAAAATGCATTTGCCTTACCAATGAATAATAGAAACTGTCCTGTATGCACTTTTATTTGCTTAGGCATCGATAGCCTTCAAATGCTGTTGATTTTAGCAAAACTGTCTTAAGTACATGCAGTTTTCTTTTTCTGTTTATTTCTTTATTTTAAATTTCTGACAAATTTCTGTAACAGATTCCATTTACATGAAAACACAATATGAGGATGTTTTGATATTAATCTTTATTGTGGCGTGAATATTGCATTTGATTATCTCATTTGAACATTTGCTTTTTTAAGCTTTCTCCATTAATAGAAACATTTCTTGTCTATTGTGGGAAGTTTTTAGTACTTTTACTTGAGGATGAGATATTTTTATATATCACTATATAATTACTTAGCATTTTAAATGAGTAAACATGGGAATCAGAATTAATGCTCTCTCTTTCTACATCTTTAATTTTATGAAGTTGGACTGGTCAGTAATTTAACTTTAGATGGCAGGTATAAAACCTCTGTTATGTGTTTTCTTATATAGTTTATTAGCATTGAGACAAAATCGAAACTCAATTCCACACTTCAAGAGAAATTAGGATAGCTCCTCCTGATACTTCTTGTGTTTTTTTTTCTATCTTGATATAATTATTTGGTATGATCAAAGTGATGTTCCTTTTTTGCAACACTCATATAGGAATATGTTCACTTCTTTGTGGCTTATATGTATTTGGCACAATATTGACACACAGTAAGACCTCAACAAATGTATGCTTATTTTCTCATCTTCATTTGGTAGAGGGGAAAACAAATGTAGCCACCTGTTGGTCTCTTTCATGAATAAGGAATAACTTTAAAAAGTCTGCAGGAAATTGCTTTCTTTATCATTGGCCAAATATAGGTTAAGTGGTTTCCTATAGGAAGGTATGAGATTATTCATAGGCTCATCATTGATCAGGGAGGGTGTAACTCTCCAAGAAGTGTGTTAGAACAAATTTTTGAAGTAGAGAATAATGTCAACTTTCCAGTTCTTTACATTTCATGTATTTTCTATCTTTTTCCTTCTTGATTGCAAGTTAATTAAACAAAATACAGGTTCTTTTTTTCTTTTGAATAATGAGTTTATTTGTGTGTATTTTATAGACACTGAGAGCTAGTATAGTTGAATAATGAGTTTATTTGTGTGTATATTATAGACACTGAGAGCTAGAATTTATCTGTACTCTTTCTAGAATTCTATCTTATAAGCTTTAACATACATGATTATAAAACATGTTTTTTTATATTGATTTTTTAATTTATTTATTGATTTTTTATGGTGACATTGCTTAACAAAATCCAGTAAGTTTCTGCTGTACATTTTAACAGTAAGGCATATATATATTTACATTGTGTGTTCATCTCCCATAGTTAGATTTCTTTCTGTGACCACATATTTTGCCCCTTTTACCCCATTTGCCTCCCTCTGCCCTCTGGTAACTATTAGTCTATTGTCTATGTCCATGAATCTCTGTTAGCTTGTCCTGTTCCTTGGTTACGTTTAGGTGTATATCCCATATATAAGTATAACATATGGTTTTCAACTTTTCCTATCTGGCTTATTTCACTTAGCATGGTTATCTCAGGGTCCATCCATGTTGTCGCAAATGGCAGTATTTCATCTCTTCTTATGGCTGAGTAGTAGTAGCCCATTGTATACATGTGCCACAGCTTCTTTATCCAATTTGTCTACCATAGGACACTTTTGTTGCTTCCATCCTGGCCACAGTAAATAATGCTGCTGTGAACATCAGTGTGCAGATATCTTTTTGGATATGGGTTTTGAAGTCTTTGGGGTAAATACTCAGTAGAGGATTGCTGGATCATATGGTAGATCAATTCTTAGTTTTTTGAGGAACCTCCATACTGTTTTCCATAGTGGCTGTACCAATTTGCAGTCCCACCAGCAGTGTATGAGGGTTCCTTTTTCTCCAATCCTCTCCAGCATTTTGTATTGTTATTACTTGTCCTGTTGATTTACAGCTATTCTAACAGTGTGAGTGGTATCTCATTGTGGTTTGATTTGCATTTCCCTAATAACTAGTGATGTTGAGCATCTTTTCATGTGTTGTCATCCATTTGTATGTCTCTAGTGAGAAGTGTCTATTCAGGTCCTCTGCCTTTTTTGATTAAGATCGTTT
The DNA here is from genome assembly GCA_003508835.1 of Eonycteris spelaea. Taxonomy (NCBI): domain Eukaryota; kingdom Metazoa; phylum Chordata; class Mammalia; order Chiroptera; family Pteropodidae; genus Eonycteris; species Eonycteris spelaea. Next base: position 108,761 of record PUFA01000494.1, on the reverse strand, counting down.
ATGTTTTTTGTTGTTATTTAGTTGTATGAGTTCTTCATTTATTTTGGATATTAGGCCCTTATTGAAGGTTGCTTGCAAATGTATTTTTCCATTCAGATGGTTGTCTCTACTTGTTAATGATTTCTTTTGCTGAGCAGAAGCTTTTTAGTTTGATGTAGTCCCATTTATTATTTTAGCTTTTACTTCCCTTACTTTGTAGTCAAATTTATAAAATCCTCTTAACTCAGGGTCTTTGAGTTTAGTTCCTCTGTTTTCTTCCATGCATTTATATTCAGGTCCTTAATCCATTGTGAGTTAGTTTTGGTGTGTGGTGATAGACAAGAAGTAGTTTTATTTTTTGCAGGTGGCTTTCCAGTTTTCCCAGCACCATTTATTGACAAAGCTTTCATTTCTCCACTGTGTGTTTTTTGAATTTTTGGTCAAAAATTATTGCCCAAATAAATACGGGTTTACTATCAGTTCTTTTCCACTGGTCTGTGTGTCTGTTTTGGCAACAGTACCATGCTGTTGCTTTGTAGTATAATTGAAGTCAGGTAGAGTGATGCCTCCAGCTTCATTCTTTTTTTCTCAGGATGGCTTTGACAATTCGGGGTCTTTCGTGCTTCCATATAAATCTGATGATTTTTTGTTCCATTTCTTTAAAAAACTGATGGGATTTCTGTGGGGATTGCTTTAAATCTGCATAATGCTTTAGGTGATAAGTAATTTTAACTATGTTGATTCTTTCAATCCAAAACATGGAATATCTTTCCATTTCTTTGTATCTTATTCAATTTCTTTTAATAGGATCTTGTCATTTTTATTATATAGGTTCTTCACATGTTTTGTTAGATTTATTCTAAATATTTTATTCTTTTTGTTCAAACAATTGCAAAAGGAATTATTTTTTCCACTTCTTTTTCTGACATAGACTGTAGAAATGCCATGGATTTTTGAACAATGTTTTGTATCTAGAAACATGACTATTCGCTTATTGTTTCTAGTAGTGGTCTTGTGGAGTTTAGGTTTCTATATAGAGAATCATGTCATCCACAAATAGTGACAGTTTGACTTCTTTGTTTCCTATTTGGATGCCTTTTATATCTTTCTCTTGCCTGATTGTACTTCCTAGGACCTCCAATGTTTATTTGAATAAGACTGACGATAGTGGACAGCCTTGTCTTGTTCCTGATGTTAGAGGGAAGGTTTCGTTTTTTCATCATTAAGTGTAATGTTGGTTGAGGGCTCATCATATATGGCCTTTATGATATTAAATTATCTTTCTTGTATACTGATTTTGTTAAGTGTTTTGATCATAGATGCTGTTTTCCTGTCAAAAGCTTTTTCTGTATCTATTGCTGTGATCATAAGATTCTTTTTTAATTTGTTTTATAGTGTATAACATTAATCGATTTACATATGTTGAACCCTCCCTGTGCTTGTTCTTGTTTTTGGAGGTAGGCCTGAAATGATACGAACTTTCTTCTTATGATCGCTTTTGCTGTGTTCCAAAAGTTTTTGATATGTTGACTATCATTTTTATTTGTTCCTATGTACCTTTAGATCTCTTTCTTTATTTCCTCTCTGACCCAATATTATTCTTTAGTAGCATGTTGTTTAATCTTCATGTGTTTGTGGTTCTGATTTCTTTTTGCAGTTGATCTCTAGCTTCAAAGCTTTATAATCAGAGAATATGGATGGTAAGATTTCAACCCTCATATTTATTTGAGGCCAACTCTTGTGTCCCAGTATGTGGTCAGTCCTTGAGAATGTTCTGTGTGCACTAGGGAAGAATGTTTAAGCAGTGGTTTTTGTGATGAGAGGCTCTATAAATGTCATTTATGTCCAGTTGGTCTAATGTGTCAGTTAGGGATGTTATTTCCTTATTGATTTTCTGTTTGAATGATCTGTCCAAATCCGACAGTTGGGTATTTTAGATACTCTAGCACAACAGTGTTTGGTCTATGTCTCCCTTTAGTTCTGGTAAGTAATTGCTTTATATATTTCGGGCTTTCTGATTGGGAGCATAGGTATAAATTAGTATTATGTCTCTTGATGTAGGATTCCCTTTACTATTATGAGTGTTCCTCAATATCTTTCTTTAACTTTTTTATTTTGAAGTCTGTTTCATCCGATGTTAGTACTGCTACTCCTATTTTTTCTCTGAATGCCATTTGCTTGAAATATCATTTTCCACCCTTTCCCTTTGAGTCTTTATTTTGTCTTTGGAACTGAGATACTCTCCTTTAGGCAACATATGGTTGGGGTTTTTTTTGGATCCAATCTGTAATTTTGTTCCTTTTTACTGGTAAGTTCAGTCCATTCATGTTGGAGTGATTATCGAAATATGAGTTCTTATTATAGCTATTTTATCTTTTGTTATCTTGTAGCTTCCTTGTTCTTGTGTTGCAGAAAAGTTGCAAAAATCAGATTGGCAAGAAATTAGGCAGCACTTGCAGAGTTGAAGAACTCAGGTTTATTGCTGGTGGTCCCAGAGGAGCAAGTGCCCCTCTCCCATTCAGTTGCAACATTCCTTATATAGCATGGGCTGATTGGTTAATTTGTACTCAAATGGTTACAAAGTTGGAGAGTTTCTCTGGTTTGCAAGCAATGACAAAGAGTTACAAAAGGGTGGGAGTTGCTTAGGGAGCACAGGCAGTTACATTTGTTGCTTAGAGAAAATAAGCAACAGGGAAGATGAGTCCTTTAGTAAATTTTGAGTAGGCCTATGCAAACATGTATATCTACAGAAGCAGAACAAAAAGCTGATGAGCCTTTTGATTGAAAATTCATCTTCACTTGTATTTCTGTTTTCTTTATTTTGGTTGATTTTTGTTGGTTTTTTCTCTCTGGTCCTTCTTGTTCTATGTGACATACTTAGGTTATAAATCTTTTTTTTGTGTGGTTACCATTATGAAATATATAAAGGATAGCTATGTATATACAGTTGTCCATTTTCTATGTGTGCCTTATATCCATTCTCCTTTGTCAATTTGGATCTTTGAATCCTCCCCTTTTCAGTCATTGTCTCAATTTGCTCCGAAATATGCTGAACATTCATTACTATCTTGCTATAACAATTTTCTTCTTGTTTAAGCTTTTAATGCCCTTTTCCTGGTATGGGTTGCACGCCTCAGCTTCTATTTGCCTACTAGTCGTCTTACTCTTAATTATGTATTTTTGTTGTTGTTATTTTGTTTTAGGTGAGCTGATTCAGCATTTTCTGTAATATTGGCCTTGTAGTGTATGTCTGAAACTCTTTATTTCTCCTTCATATGTAAAGGAGAGCTTTGCTGGATACTTTATTCTTGGCTGGTAGTTCCTTTCATTTACTATTTTGAATGAGATTATTCATTTCTGGCTTGTGCTGAGTAGTTCAATGATAATGTAATCGGTTTTCCTTTATATGCTACCGCCTTCTTTTCCCTGGCTGAGAATTATTTCTTTGTCGTTGATTTTTGATAATTTTAATGTAGCATGTCTTGGAGAAGGAGTTTTTAGGTTGAGATAATTGGGTTTTCTGTTAACTTCTTGAATTCCAAGCTCTAGCTCATTCCTTAGATTTGGGAAATTCTTGTCCACTATTTGTCAGAAAATGCTTTCTAATCCCTGCTCCTTTTCCTCCCCTTTGGTAATGGCCATTATTCTTATGTTTCCTCTCCTGTTGGTATCAGCTAGTTCTTATATTTCTCATTTATTACTTATTCTTCGGTTTATCTCTTCTTATTATTATTTCTCTTCTGATTATTTCTAGATTTCTGTCTTTGCTATTATCATTCCTTTCCTCCATTTGCTTGACTCTTTTTCCCAAGATTGCTAATTAGTTTTTCAACTCCTGTAGTTTGTTCCAGAAGTTCTGTTCTCTTCGTTTTGAGGGTTTCAGTCTTTTTGCTGAAGAACTCATTCCGCTCACCTAGTTGTATTTTCGATTCCTGAAATTATTGATATGAATTGTTTTGGATCTCAGTTTTTTCGTAAGTAGCATCCCGAATTCTCATTTAAGTTGCATATTTCTGTGTCTTAAGCTTATTTTCTGGAACTTTTTTCTCTCTTCCTGAGCTGTCTTGTCACTTCAGTCGCTCATGCTGTTTAAAGGACAATTTTTCCTTCTGGGCATTAATGGAAGTTTATTCTGCTTTTTTTCCAGAAAGAAGATTTATTATATAAAGGTCTGTGAAGCCTGTTGCAAAGAAGGTTTTTTTCTGTTGGTTTCCAGTAGGTGGCGTCTAAGCTTCTTGGATCGTTTTAGTAGCTTGCGTGGATTCCACACTCAGACCTGCTGATGTGTGGTTTGGGTGTTTTATGTTGATGTTCTGCTTATTGTTGTTTCAAGGAGAGAGTTCTATGGACGTCTCTCACTCTACCATGTTTGTGATGTCACTCCTGTAAGCTATTTTAAATGATTACAGCCTGGAAGTTCAGTATGTGTGGATTTTCTGCTCTTGAAGCAAATGCCTTCTGTGAGTGCTGGACTTTTTCTAGGTTTTCTGAATTTGGGAAATGATTTCATCCCTCTTTTTCAGCTGTAGTGTCAGCACTGATCATTCATCTTTCATTATATCGTGACAAAAGCTCTGCCACATTCTGGAGAAGCTCCATAGCTAAGCCACATTCTTTTCATAGGAGATTCTACTCTTTTTCTGTATATCCATGGCTTCCAAAGCCTTCTGTTTTATTTGTTACTAAAAAAAGGTGAAGTGTATCTCAGATACAGATTAATTCAATTCTAGTACAACAGCCATTGAGGCAGCAAATTTGGTTTTAAAATTTGATACCACCTTTTAACTAAATGTGACCCTTGGTAAGGAGCCTAATATTTTATCTTTGTATTGTAATAGCTATATCTACTTTATAAGATGAATGTAATACATAATTAATGTATATGAAAATGACTGGCAAAACTCTACTTTTTTTTTTTTCAGGCCTTTTGAGTTTTGTTTTTTTCCCCTGTTATCTGAAATTCTTCTAATTGCAGAGTTCTATGTATAGTGTATTAAATTTTATTTTCCATCACAGAATATATTTAAATCTCAGAAATGTGATGCCAGTTCTTAGCCTATTTTTAATCATATGGTCTTTAGGTATCTGGCAAATGAAATTGTGTGTTTAATGGCTGGTGGCAATTGCCATTCTTAATTAGTGAAGAAGATAAATTACATATAAACTATTCCATTCTAGAGTAACATTTCTACTAATATTTTTGTTGTTTTTTTCTTTCATTTAATTTCTCAGAGTACATTGTATTGACTCTTAACTGTATAATAAGACTTTACATTATTATTTTTAATCTGAATGATACTGATAATACAGGTGGTGCTAGTCTTAAATGATGATTTGACATAGAATCTTTCAACTTTATGATTGTGTGAAAACAATGTGCATCCACTAGAAATAGCACTTTGAACTGTTAAATAATATTTTTTATATTTCAGTTATATTTGATATGCAGTATTATTTTAGCTTCAGGTATACAATGTAGTGCTTAGATGTTTGTATGTCTCACAAAATGATCACTCCAGTAAATCTAGTGCCCCTCTGACACCATACATAGTTATTACAATATTAATGACTATGTTTTTTATGATGTACTTTATGTCTTCAAGACTGTTTAGTACCCACCAATTTGTACTTCTAAATCTCCTCCCCTTTTTGCACTGACCCATCTCTCTAATCCTCTGCTCATCTGGTAACCCTTAATAAGTTTTCTGTATCTATCAGTGTGTTTCTGTCTTTTTATTGTTTACTTTGTTCTTTATATTCTACGTGTAAATGAAAATCATATGGAATTTGTCTTTCTCCATTTGACTTACTCCACTCAGCACAATACCCTCTAAGTTTGTCATGAAATATCATTTTCCATTCTTGTACTTTCCTTCTGTGGATGTCCTTTAACCTGAAGTGAGTCTCTTGTAGGTGGTCAACGTATGAGTTTCTTTTCTTATCCATTCAGCCACCCTCTGTTTTGATTGGAGCATTTAATTCTTTTTCATTAGAAGCTCTCATTGATAGATATGTAGTTATTGCCATTCTTTATTTACATTTTTGATTCATATATTTTTCTTCCTTTTAAAGAAGTCCCCCCAACATTTCCTATAATACTGGGTTTTTCTTGACTGAGAAAGCCCCCTCATTTGTCCTTTGATTCTAAATAACTTTGCTGGATAAAGAAATCTTGGTTGTAGGTCCTCAGTTCTTATCACTTTGCCAGTTCTTTCAAGCCTGAAAAGTTTCCGCTAAGAAATTGGCTAACAGTCTTATGGGAGATCCCTTGTAATAGCTTTTCTCTTGCTACTTTTAAATTTCTGTCTTTAAGCTTTGACGTATTAATTAGGATGTGTCTTGTTGTGTGGGCTTGTTTAGGACTCTGCACTTCCTGTGTGTCTATTTCCTTTACCAGATTAGGGGAGTTTTCTGTCATTATTTCAAATAGGTCCTTAATTTTTTTATCTTTTTCGTTTTTCTCTGGTACATCTATGATGAGAATGTTTTTATACTTGATGTTGTACCAGAGAGCTTTATACTGTTTTAATTTTTTAAAATTCTTTTCTCATGTTACTGTTCTGTTTGGATGTTTTCTTCTACCTTATCTTCTAAATTGCTGATTCAGTCCTTTGCTTTATCTAATCTGTTGAGTCCCTCTAATATATTCCTTATTTCAGATGTTGTACTCTCCATTTTAGACTAGTTTTTTTGTCGTTGTTGTTTTCCATATTTAATTTATGTTTTTTATCTGTTTATTGATTGTCTCACTGAGAATATTTACTCTTCCCCTAAGTTCATTATAACCAGTGTATTGAACTCAGCATCTGGTAGATTGCTTGTGTCCATTTAGTTTAGTTCTTTTTTCTGGAGCTTTGTTTTGTTCCTTCATGGGTAATATGTGTCTTTGTCTCCCCATTTTGGCTGCCTCCCTGTGTTTGGCAGAGTGACCTCAGTAGACACAGCATTATTTACAGTAGCCACAATATAGAGATATAGAGGTAGCGGGGTGTCCATCAATGGATGAGTGGATAAAGAAGTGGTACACGTACAATGGAAAATTACTCAGCATAATGGATGGACCTAGAGAGTATTGTGCTGAGTAGAGTAAGTACGACAAAGACAAATGCTGTGTGATTTCACTTACATGTGAATTCTAATGAACAAAATAAAACAAATAAACTGAGATACAGAGAACATTTTGAGGGTTGACAAATGAGAAGGGCATTAGGGTTGGGTAAAAAAGAAGAAGGATTAAGAAGTACACACTGTTATTTATAAAATAGTCATGGGATATAAACTATAGCATAAACGATTTAATTAGTAATATAACAACTATGTATGGTGTCAGGTGGGTAGTAGCTTTATTGGTATCATCACTTTCAAAAGTATAAATGTCTATTCACTATGTTGTATACCTGAAACCAATATAATATTGTATTTCTAACGTAATTTAAAAAAAAAAATCTTAAACTGAATACAAGTTGTGTAGTGGGGATAGAAGCAACTTTGCATAAGAGGCTCATATTCTCTGTATTATTTTTTTCTTACACTGATCACATACCTCACTAGTTGCAGTTTTTTAAACTTCAAACGTATCTATGTTTTATAGTATTGTAAAATAAAATAAATTCCACACAGGTGAAACAAAATGATATTTTAAAATGTAGAAACTATAATCCCATTATTTTTAATGTTAATTCAGGTGACATAATTTGGATTTTAATAAATATGAAGATTGAAAAAAGAATTATGAAAATTTATAAATTATTCATTTAAGCAACTATTCTAAACAGTAACTTTTACATATGTAACTTTTTTAGAAGTTAAATTTATTAGCATGACATCGGTTGATAAAATTATATACATTTTTAGAGTATTACAATCATTCTATCATACATTATATGATCACTGCATTGTGTTGGATACTCAAAGGTAAATCTCCTTCCATCACCTTATGTTTAACATTATCTACCTCCCTCATCCCCCTTCAGTAAACTAATAACCTTGTCTATAATAATGAGTCTCTGGTGGCCTTGTTCATTAGTTGCTTTAAGTTTTATATTGCACTATGAGTGAAATCATATGGTTCTATCAATATCAAAAGTATATTGCATCCAGAGTTAAATCTCTGTCACACTGTATTTTACCCCTTTACTCTTATTCATCTTCTCTAATTAACAAGAATAAATACTCTAAAGAGACATGGATATTAGTGGTTTCTTAGAGCAGCAGGTAGTAAGTAGATGAGGAAGTTGGTAGGTGATAGGAAAAGGGTACAGGATTTTCTTCTGAAAAAATTTGAATTTATCAGGCTGATAGTAAAATTGTAAGTTTCAATTGTACAATTCAATAATACATCATAAAAACTTAAATCTCCTATCACCGTATATTTGACCTCCTTTACTCTTTTCCACCTCACTCCTCCTCCTTACCTGTGGTCACTAAACTGTTGACTATGTCCATGAGTCTCTGGTTTGCCTTGTTCATATCTTGCTTTCTGTTTTACCCAACGTATTGTTGGATAACTTATGTTGTTATCCAACATATAAATCATCTGGTTCTGCCTGATTTCTGCCTGATTTATTTCGCTTGGCATGATAATCTCAGGATCCATCCATGTTGTCGTAAATGTCAGCGTTTCATCTTTTCTTATGGCTGAGTAATACTCCATTGTGTGTATGTGTACCACATCTTCTTTATCCAGTCATCTGTCGAAGGACAACTTCAGTTGTTTCCATGTTATGGCCACTGTAATGAACATCAGGTGCATATATGTTCACAGATAAATGTTTTTAAATCCTTTGGGTAGATATCCAAAAGAGGGAATGCTCAGTCACATGCTAATTCCATGCTTAATTTTTTGAGGAATCTCTGTACCATTTTCCACAGTAGCTGTCCCAGTTTATATTCCCACGAGCAGTGTATGAGGGTTCCTTTTTCTCCACAACCTCTCCAACACTTATCACTAGTCCTGTCATTATAGCTGATGTAACAGGTGTAAGGTGTAGTATCTCATTGTGGTTTTGATTTGCGTTTCCCTAATAGCTGGTGAGGTTGAGCATCTTTTTGTACATCTGCTGGCCATTTGTATGTCTTGGGGGAAGTGTCTGTTCAGGTCCTCCGCCCATTGTAATCGAGTTTTGTTTGTTGTTTATTGTTGAGTTCTTTGTATAGTTTGGATATTAGCGCCTTATTGGAGGCATTGTTTGCAAATACCTTCTCCCATTCAGATGGTTGCATTTTTGTTTGCTGATGGTTCTTCTATGCAATTTATTGTTTCAGGTCTTATATTCAGGTCTTTGATCCATTTAGAGTTAATTTTGGTGTGTAGTGACATATAGCAGTCTAGTGTTATTCTTGTACATGTGGCTTTTTCTGTTTTCCCAGCACCATTTATCGAAGAGGCTTTCTTTTTTCCACTATCTATTTTGGCTCCCTTATTGAAAATTATTCGCATATGTATGTATATGTATATATACACACGTCCACGTGTTTCATAATTTAGAATGCTACTCACAGAATGTAATACGATTCCAACCTTTTATAATTGTGAAAATATTTATGGAGAAACTGGTCACGCCAAAGTAGGTTGAAGAAATGACTTAAGTGATTGTAAAGCATTCAACTTTTATCTAAAATAAAACAAGTGATGCTGTTTTTATTTTTAATGGGTTAAAAAAATTTTTTCTGAGTTTTCTTTGAACCAAACTGATGACAATTGCTAGGATACAAAATCTCAGTGGACGGCTTTCCTTGGGCTTGTGAGGTTTAGCATGTGACCGTTTTTTTCCCCCCAAACTTTCCTCTTTTGGTTATGAATCAGTTTGAAGAATGCATTTATGACCAGCCTCTTGTTTGTATAATGTCGTCGGTCCCACGGTGCTAGGAAGGCCCATTCCTAGGAAGTCTTAGTGTCATCATTTGTCTTGCAGAAATGGTGGAACACTTGGGATGGGGCAAGACTGTAACATGGATGAATTGAAATCGAGTTCAAGTTTTTCTCAAAAGAGAAAGGCAGATAAATGGGAGGCAGTCAGGTCTTATGGGTATTTATTAAGAAAAAAAAAGTCAGGATTACATCGAACCTGAACACTACATCATGTTCCAATTTTGCTGTCTGTTTCTCTCTTCTATCTTTTGCGTCTGGTATAACATTTACTTAACAGTTTGAGGGCACACCATACACCTCATTGTCTTTCACAGTCTGCCATGCGGTGGGTGCCCATTTACTGTCGTTATATTATGCCATTGCAGTGATGATGATAATGGTGTGTTGTGGGTGGTGGTGGTGGTGATGGTGGTGATTATATGGTCCACCTACTTCCCTTTGGAAGTATTCAGGTGTCATTCATTATTAATCCAATTCCCACTAATTGTGTACTTTAGGGTTTATTGAGGGCCAAGGCTGTAAAATATTAGGAAGCCAGGAGGACAGTAAGAGTTTCATTCATAAGTAAGTTTCCTGTGCCTCTGCAGCCATTATAGAGAGAGCTTTTTAATTTTACTTTTTACTGTTTTTTCCTCCATATTCCACTTCAGCTCCCATCTGAATTAACTTAGTTAATAGTCTCTTTTAGGTTAGGGGGTAGGCACGTTTCCATAGTTGGGTTCTGGTGTTTACACATAAAATTCCTTTTCAAGATTTCTTTCCTGCTGACGATCTACAACTTCCTTTGGTCTTATTTTGTCTCTTTTTACTGATTCACAAATAACCGACATATTAGTACAAACCACTTCCTTTTAACTTCTCAAAAACACACATCCCTTTCCTTCCTTCTTCAGTAACATTTCCTTCTAAATTTCAAAAGAGAAGCCGTAAAAAGAATATCACTGATAACACAAAGGTTACCTAATACATCTTTAGCAATTGTATTAACCGTTGGGCTGTATAGGAACTGGGCTTGAGAAAAGCCCAAAGAACAAGTATGACTATTATTATGACTGATTACTATCAGGCAGGTAAGTAAAGACAATCAAACAAATGATTTTTAAGTTCACCATCAATTTGTAGGTCCACTGGCGTTGTTGATGTCTCAGCATAGCCATCTGCCTCTAGTGTCGACAGCTTCTCATCTTTGAGGAGTCCTTTGGTGTCCGCTGTGGGCAGAGGCTAGATGTCCATTTGCGGTTAGGCACCTGATAAGGTCCCTTACTTCGAGGTTGGAGAGTGTCTTTAATTGATGTCTCTTCCAACAGACCAAATCTTCTGGTTGTAAGTAGTGGTCTTTGAAGTCTTCGTCTCCCAGGAGCACTCTGTGAAATGAATCAGTTACTCACTTATCAGTTGATAAGTCCTTGACAATGTACAATGTCTCCTTTTACTAAAGTTGGTTCATATGTCCCTTCATCCAGTCTGACTGGTGACTATTTCATAAGGAGAAGGGCTGTGTTTACCAAAAAGAGTATACCTTAGGTTTCTGAGAAGTAGTATAGTCAGAGTAGAGTAAAAGGTTCTAGAAATTTACCAGCTTGAGTTTTAATTGTACCATTTGTAGTTTCCACCAATCCAGAGAACGGGGGTGATAACCATGGTGAAAATGCTATAGAATAGGCCAGGTGTTACAGATGGGTTACATTATTTGCCCAGTGAAGCGAGTCCCTCCGTCTCTGTGTAACTCAGAGGGAATTCCTCAATTGGGAATTTTTTCCCCCATAATCATTTGCCTACCATTAAGGCTGCTGCTGTCCGACAAGGGAATGCCTCAAGCTAGTGAGAAAACATTCAAGTCATAACTAACACGTATTTGTATCCTTTTTCCTTTGGAAAAATCCAATTACCATACCTGAGATGGACGTAAAAGAAGTGACAATATCCTTGGGACCCATGGAGCGATTTTTCCAGGGTTGTGTTTCGGAAAGATAGAGCATCTGCTATATACTTTATGAGCTACAATAGGAGAAGGTTTCCAGTAATACTGTTTACTCCATGAAATCATCTTTTCAGGACCTCGATGTGTTCGCTCATGGAGATGTTGAAGGTATAGGCAATTGAGCCCCTACGGGTAAGATTGGTTTCTGACTGGGTCTGTCTGCATCAAAGGTTCGCCCTTTTTGTTGCCATATCCTCTTTTCTTTTTCTGCAGCTGTCCATTGGTAGCAGGGAGCAAGAAACGTTCTCAGATCTGGATAATTTTGGTTGCTTATTGCTGTTTGCCTAGCTGTAGATTCATCTAAGTTGTTGCTGTTGTTGCTGTTGTTTTTCTTCTGTGGTGGCAGCTTTAGAAGGTCCTGGAATCTTGACAGTTTCCAGTTGTTTCAGTTACTGTATGACATCTAATAGTTCTGCAGCCTCTGTTTTCCATCCTTTATGGGCTGCCTCGAGGACAGGAAGAAGCAGCGCTGCTTTTCCCCAACATTGTAAAGTCGTGAGCTACACCGGCGGCATGGTGATCATCAGCGTAAATATTGGCTATTTGATCTTTGGCCAGTTGACAAGCTTGAATTAGAGCAATTAATTTAGCTTGTAGGGGACCTCTTATTCAGGTGACTAAGAACTATCAGTTATGTCCACCGTGGAGGTTATTGCATATCTGTGTCACTTGGAAATGTCCCTGTACATCTTTCAGAGAAGATCCATCAGTAAACCAAATTAAGTCAGTGTTATCAATAGGTGTCTCCATGTAAATCATTTCTAGGAAGAATAAGGTGGTCAGTAAGCAGAACACAATCTTGGGTGTCTTCATTGTGTTACATCAGACTAAAGTAATATTAGGCACAGAACGCAGGAGTACTTGCTAAGAGGCACAGAAGTGCCTTTAAATATTTTTTTGTTTGTTTGCATTACACGGCTATAGCAGAGATGACTGTCATGTGGGGACTTTAATGGCTGACCATAATGGCTTATACAGGTCTATGATGATCTCTGTGCTTTTGAGTTAAAACTCCTAAAGCATTTTCTTTATTTTCACATATAAAAAGGAAGATAGTTTAAAGTGGGAGCTTTAAATAATACTTCCTCTAGAGCTTCTTCAGCTTATTTCCCTTTGGGGTTCCATTGAATTGGATCAGCTTGATCTGATTTTAATAAGATATATAGAGGCTGGGCCATGAATCTGGAACCCAGTTGTGACAGTGCCCAGTCAGACTTAGAACCCTCTTAGCTGCTTTTTTGTTTCCTAGCTCTTGGAAGAGGAAAGGGTGTAAGAGTCCTTTGAGTCTTTCAGGGTTAATTAGTTGCCCAACTTTATTGTATTAGATAACCAAGGTATTTTACTTGGGGTAGACAGTTGTTTCAGTTTGAGACCCTGTGTCCCTTTACGGTAGCTTTTATAGGTAGCTATTACTTGGGAGTCTAATATATCCTAGAAGCCTAAAAGTAGATCACCCACATATTGGGTTAGACTAGAATTTCTGGGAAATTTAATATTTCCCAGAATGAGAAAAATAAGTGAGATTCTTTGTGTATCCCTGAGGCATTACTGTCCAAGTAAACTTGTGCTCTCTCCAGGTACAGCAGAGGTATTTCCTGTCTCTCAGTCTTTCTCTCCCTACCTCTACCCTCTGCGTCTACCTCTGCCCCTCCCTCTCCCTTTCTCTTTTTACAGGAATACTGAGAAGGCACTTACATAAATCTATCACCGAAAAAGACTGGCAGTCCTGAGGAATAGCTGATAATAGGCTATGTGTGTTTGGAACCACAGGATGTCTTGGAGTAACTATTTTATTTGTAGCTATAAGATCCTGTACAAATCTCCATCCTTTCCCACTGGTTTTCTTTACTGGAAGGGTAGGACTAGACCTAGAAGGGGCTTGTGCATGGAATTATAAGCCCTCTTTAAAAAGTAATCTTGTAAAATGGGCTCGGTTCCAGCTTGTGCATAAAAAGGATATTGGTGACTAGAAAAGGCGCAAAGTTGCACTGGAAAGTCGGTAACATACATCCATTCAGTCTCAAGATTAGTTTCCTCTTGTGGAGTTTCCTTTAAAGTCATTGTTTGCCCAGTTGGTTCAGTATCTGATTCTCCCTTCTGGGAAAAGGCTATTTGGGTGTCATAGGTTTCAAGAGTCTCACCTTTGTCTGCTGGTCTGGGGCAGATATGACTAATGAAAATACATGATGCTCTGTAACATTCCCTAGCTGGAAGGGAACAGACATTGGTGGATTAGATGTCCCTACCATTTGTGCAGAAGCTTAGACTGAGGGGAGGGCAAACTTAAGTGGGTAGGGTTAAGAATCGAATAAAATAGCTCCAGTAGTGCTACAAGGGCCTTTGGAGCTTCCTCTTTTATTGTAATTTCAATTTCCCCTGAGGTATTAGTAAGGGAGAAGAGAAAGGCCTCTCACAGAGTCCTTGGAGCAGCCCCAGTGCTTGCTTCTAAATCCCATTTCAGGTTTTCTACAATCAGATCCTTCGTAAGGTGACCTGACCTTTTTATAATTAGAATGTAAGACGGACTCCTCTCTTCCCTTGTCTAAAAACGACCTATGGGAAGTGTCTGACCTCACTGTGGTTAATTGCCTGTATGTTGTAAGTTATGATTATGGTAGGCACATGATTATGATTTCTCTCGTCTTTTGAAATAGTTTTAAGTAGTTGATATCAGCAGAAATGCCAGTTCATCAGTGTGCTGACCAGTTTAATTTACGCTGTTTAATCAGAGTTACAGACTCTTCATGTCATTTTCCCAAAAATGCTGAATTTATTGAAGGATCATTTTGATAACCCTTGAAACTACCGGGAAACACACCTGGTGGGTATTGTTTGAAAGTTTTTTTCAAAACAAAACTTTCAAAGAACTTTCAGAACTTTCAAAGAAATCAAGCACGGTTTCCTCAGGCTGTTTTTTACATCGCTGGACCTTGGTCCAGTCCATTTTCTGAGGAAGAACCTCAGGTATGGCTTGGTAAAGGCAGTGGGCCAGTTCACTGAATTTTTTCCAGTCTCCTTCTCTCTGTTTTAGAAAGTCCTCCTCAGCAGTTTCCCAGTAAAGCTTATTTTTCTCATTCTGTGCTTTGCTCCCAGAAAGTAGTAGGTATATTAATTGGAATAGGTCAGAATAATCAGGATCATATATTCTAACAGCTGTGGAGTGTGTAACCCTGAATAGCACTGGAGAGGGTCGGTGAAATCTTTCGTTAGATTCTTTAGTTCTGTCCAAATGTTCTGGCTGGCTCTTACTGTCCTGAGACTGACTGGTTTTGCTCTAAAGGGAGCTGCCAAAATTTCTGTGTGTGTGTTTTTTTTTCTTCTTGTCTCTTTTGGTCTGTTTTTCTACTCTGAGGTCGGTAGGGACCTGCGGAGAAGGAAGTGTAGAAGGCAGAAGAGGTGGAGGAGGAAAGGAGAGTTAAGTCTGGACATGAAGTAAGTGAAGGGTACAGCGGGCATTTGGAGAAGAAGGAAAATGGTGTGCTAGTGTTGAGCAGCTTCAGAAGCCTTAATTCAGACCGTCTCTAAAAGTTTCCTAACTTCCAAAAGAGAAGAGAATCTCCCCTGAGCTCCGTTTCAGAGGCTTTATACTTGGCAGTCGAAGTGAGAAGTTTTGGGGCTTGTTGGTCTTGGAGGCAGGATTTCCCATGTTAATTTTAGTCTTCTGTTTTTTGAGATGGGCAGAATCTGAACAAATTTCTAGGGATTGTGTAGTTGAAGTGTGCTGCTTGTGGGTTGAGCTGCCACCTCCCGAGTCGCTTCAACCTTCTTACTGTCTCGGTTTTTCTCCCAGCTGTCTAATCCAACTGTGAGAACTCGGAGAGCGAGGTAACCAGCTTTTGTGTGTGCGTCCCCAGACCAGTCAGTTATTTAATTACAGTTGTGTTGGAATTCCCTATGGAGCCCTGCTCGTTTTGAGAGGTACCCTCAGACACCTCCACGTGGATTCTTGGTCTCCTAAGAATACCCAAAAATTGAGTGGGAAGGAGTAAATGCCCCTTATCTTCGGAGCCAAAAGTGTTTACACTTTTATGTATCCAGCAAAAAAGGTTTTGTTCAGACTCTCACTAAGTAAGTCCAGTTGAAATGTTTACCCCAAAAGGAAACCAGCCACCTACTTCTTTTTCCTTCTGCCACTGAGTTACCTCAAGCCTTATCTTTTAGTATCTTGTTGTTGTTGTTTTTTCTTCCCTAATAACAGCTCAAATAAAGTCAGGGCCTTCTTTCTTTAAAAAGGGGAGGTCCAGAATCCCAAGAAAAACTCACTCGAGTTCACCATGTGCAAAGCGGTGAGCTGGAGGGGTACTCTGGGCCCCTCTCTGCTGTTACCTAAGAAGGTTCCAGGTTTGAAAGGGAGTCTTGTGTGGTTTTTTTGGAATCCTTCCTACTGCGCCAAGTAAGAGGTCAACAGGAGAACATCCAGACTAAGAAAAAGTCTTACAACGTTTTTTTGAGCCATATTGATGACAGTTGCGGGGAAGGAAAGTAGTGAAGGATTGGGAAAATACTCTTCAACTGCTTTTTATTTTCAGTTTTCAAGGATTTAGTCTAAGTCATGTAATTACAGTCTTTAATTGAAATCAAATTATCTTTTTGTGAATCAAAGAAATGAATTCAAGCTCTTTCTAAGTTTAAAATATGATTATATTTGTAAAAACATTTCCTAGTTTTAATGTATGCCAATCATGTTGTTCTTATGTTTTAACAAAGTGTATAACTTTTTTTGGGGGGGGCTCCCTAATTGTGTTCCTTGATGAAAAATGTCCTGCATTGTATATTTTTTTTTTTGGAAGTGAAAAATTATTAACTGCAAAATATTGTAGATAAAAAGGAAGTCTGAAGGGTTTTGGGGAGGGTGAAATGAGCAAAGGGAATCAAATATATGGTAGCAGATGGAAACTGGATTCTGAGTGGTTATCACACAATAGAATATATAGATGTCAAATTATAATGTACATCTGAACATATAAATGTAGTAACTAATGTTAACCCAATAAACTTTAAAAAGGTAGTGTGTCATTCTGTTTTATAACTGAAATAGTCAGTACAAAATTCTTTACCTTTCAGTAATAGTGAGTTCATTTTCTAGGTAAAATATTTTCATGATACCCTTCTTCATCATATAGTAGCAGGTTCATGATTCTTTTAGTGATTTATAATAAAGATGATTATCTGGATTTTAACTTATAATGCAGTTTATGATTTTTAGTGCATCAGTAAGCCTATTGTTTATTTTGAAGTTTATTATTATAGTGTTATTATTTAGAATTTGTGTAAAGGATATCTTGTTGAATTAAGCATGCTTTGATTTACATTTGGAGGAAATTTTTTAATGTCTGTAATTACCCCAGGATGGTTTCCTGTTACTGTGCATTCAGACTATAATTTTACTAGAAATTCAAGTTGGAAATACTTATGGCAGTGTAATTCATTATGGATTCATTTACAGTACCCATTGTTAACAGTTAAGCTGGAAATAATTTTTTATATCACTGTTGTCAATTTTATATATACTAATAATTGTTACTTAATTAGTATGTGTTTTTCAGACTGTAGTGAGAAAATGCTGCTTGTTTTATTTGTTGTTTTTCTAGCAGTCCTTTAATACTTCATTTTATAGTATAATTGGCATGTGGCATTCATATCCCTTCTTTGTATTTCCAAATAAAGATATGTTGATGCTGTCTTTAAGTAATGTTCTTGCAACGTTTGGTTTGTAGGCTTAATAACCTGAAGTCAGTTTTTTATAAGGAGACTCCACATCACTAGAATATATTGGAGCAAATAATGATTATGTGTTTCTTTTAGCTTAAAATATACTTTGCCCCCAAATAATTGATTTTCTGTTTTAAAAATATTTTAATTGATATTTTCTAGGCAGGCAAGAAGAAATGAAGAAGTGGAGGAAATACATTCTCAGGATACTTTGGGTGAAAGGATATCAGAACTTTTCACTTTTAAATAATGGGTTTTACTGAATAGCAGTTGGAATATACTTTATGACAGGAGTATTTGGATGGGAGTGCAATGTGAACATCTCGTTAGAGATGTTTCAGTTTCCTTTTGTAGTAATACAATAATCCTTTAAATATGTGAAACGTGAGAAACATGATTTTCTTCTGTAGTTTAGTCAATTAACTTGAGGTTTTGGAATAACCCTATAATGAGAATTATATATTGAAAATGAAAGCATGAGGTATTTAATTTCAGTCTCATAATCTTTAGTGTTATAATGTTATCTGGGGTTTTTTTGGTAGTGAATTTTAGTTTTTCTAATGTGACTGGTTTTTTGTGTGTGATTTTCCTTAGTTTTTCCATAATTAGTTTTTCTATAAACTCTTGTTTATGGTTTTTTAAGTATACTGGGATTTTTTTCCTTTTGAACCTCTTCTTGCATACTTAAAATGACAACATATATTGGTGAAAAAAAGGCAAGCAAATAATCCTTCTCATAGTTTAATAGTGAACTTATCACATGGCTGGCAGAGTTAGAATCAGAAGCTCGGCAAGCCTATAAAATAGCTGTACCAGTGGAAAGTATGATGTTTTAGAAATTAAACTCTGAAATTATTTTTTGTGTTTTGAAGTTTGTGATTCAGATACTACAAATAGCAATATTTATGGGTTTTTGGTATTGTTCTTAGCTTGCTGGTATGAAATTGAAGCCACTTTTACTGTGATTGATGAACAGAACAGGAAGGTGTATGTATTTTGAAGCAGAAAACAAATATATCATTGTAGGAGACAAAACAGAATAATTGCTGTGACTGACCATGTGTTTATTTGACTTTACTCCTTTGGTGATGGAACATATCCTAGGTATTCTGGACAACTTTTAGTAGGTTCATCTTATATTCTTGTTTTGCTGTTTTGGATTTCTGTAAGAGAACACACCCTGTACAATAAAAATAAATGCACACTTGCCTTTTGAGCTCTATATTTCATTCATTTTTCAGTGGCTATTCACCATGTAAAATATTCTGAAACAAACCAAATTCTGAAACAAACCAAATTTTAATTTTAGTTTTTAATGAGATATAGTTTTCATATATTAGTTTCAGGTTTACAGCAGTGAATCTGTATTCATATATATATATTGCAAAATGTTTATCATCTAAGTGTGGTTATTATCTATCATCATACTTTTTTCCTTGTAATGAGAGCTTTAAAAATCTACTCTTAGCAACTTTCATATATAATGTTATTAACTATAGTCATCATGCTCTATATTATAGTCCAAGGATTTATATCATCTGTCTTGCCATATATGCCCCGCATCAGTTCCTCCTTACCTATGAGCTTGGTGTCTTTAAAAGTCTTTGCATTTAAATTTTTTAAAAATTTAGATTCCATAGATTCTATATGTAAGTGAAATTGATCGTGAGGTTTTTGTCTCCCTTATAACTAATTTCAAGTAGCTTAATGCCCGTAGGGTTTATCTATATGTTGTAAATGATAAAATTTCCTTTTTATGGATTAATAATATTTCATGATATTCCATATATATCATGTTTCCTTTAGGCATTTATTCACCAGGGACACAGGTTGCTTCTAGATATGTCTAATGTAAATATTGCTGCAATTATCATGGAGGTACATTTTTTTTTTTTAGTTAGTTGTATTTGTTTCTTTGTATAAATACCTAGTAGTGGAATTGCTGAATTACATGGTAGTTAAGTTTTTAATTTTGAGGACCCTCTAGAATGTTTTCATAGTGGCTTCACCAGTTTACATTTTCACCAACAGTGCACAAAGGTTCCCTTTCCCTTCATCCTCAGCAATACTTGCTGTTTTTTTTCTTGTATTTTTTAGTAATAGCCATTTAACAGGTGTGAGGTGATACCCATTGTGGTTTTGATTTGTGTTCCTCTGATAGTTCATGTTCAATACCTCTAATTTTTACTTCTTAGTTATCTGTATGTCCTCTTTTAAAAAATGTCTGTCTGGACCTTTTTTAAAGTCAGCTTTTTATTTATTAATTTTTTTGCTGCTGAGGTGATGAGCTTTTTATGTATTGACTGTTAACCCTTATGAGATATGATTTGTAATTATTTTCCTCATTTGCCATGTTGCTTTTTAATTTTGTTGATGGTTTCCTTTGCTCTTTGCAGAAGCTTTTTTAGTTTGATATATTTCTATTTGTGTATGTTTGCATTTGTTGTCTTTGCTTTTGTTGTCAAGCTTTGATGTCAAGATGCAAGATTTTTGCTCTTTGAAAATGTTTGATATTTTATGTTATCTTGGGTTTGGAACAGTAAACCAGTAGTTTTCCTAAAGCTTTTAAAGTTTTTACTGCTCCAGACAGGTTTCACTGTACTATCTTGAATACTGACAGATTAAATGTAGACTGAGTAATTTGAATTATACACAGCTCTTAGCTTTCGGGGGTTTTACTACAATAATATTATTGAAATACTGTCATTGAAATACTGTCATTTATTTTGAGCTCGGTTTATTTCCTTTGATAACTTATTCAGGAAGGGTCTGTTGTCTCACAATAGGTTGTAATAAGGGGCTTTCAAGATAAATTAGACTTAAAATATGGTACAGTATAAAGTGTTAACTCTTGGCTGCTTTGTAGAAGAAAGCACTTAATATTATTTTCTTTTAACAGCACACTTGTTTTAAAGTCATTTTACCGTACTCATGAACAGGAAAATAAAAGTATTCATAGTGTGCAAATGTTGGATATTTTCCAACATAAGTTTTTCCCAATTTGGGTTTATAATTAACTTTTAATTTTTAGTGAAATTATATGCAGTTTCAAGAAATAGTGCACAGAATTCACATACATCAGTGAAACAGTTTCTTTCATGGTATTATTTATAACTATGATATAATAACACAACCAGGATTTTTTAACACAAATCCAATGTTGTATTTTTCCCTCTGTCTTCTAAGAATTTTCTAGCTTTAGTTCTTATGTTTACATACCTAATCCATTTTTGGATTAATGTTTAGATATCGTGTAAAGTAAGGGTTCAACTTCATTCATTTTTAAGTGGATATCTGGTTTTCCAACCACCATTTTGTTGACATGGTTGGCCTGCAGATCATGTTGGGGCTTAACAGGCCTGTTTGTACCACCTGTAGTTTTTCTACCAACTAATAATACTTTCTGTAACCATGCTTCTGTTATAATATCAGGTAGCACACATCAGTTTTGTTATTTGAGGCTAGGTGATTAATAATGGGTATATAGTCAATGATTCCACATTGGTTCTACAGAGAAACATAGTTGTTAAAACTGGAAGATTTTCTTTCATTAAAGAGATAGTATTTGGACTATATTATGAACAGCTTGGCAATGTTAACATTAAATATCACTATGTCTACCAAAATTTTATATATGTTTTGTAGAGAAGAATGACATTTTTTAGTTCATTTTGAATAATTTGTTCTTTGGTTAGTTAATGTGACCATAGTTAATTAATTGTTGAAAAATTAAAGGAGACTCTGGAAATAGAATGCGCATTTACATGAATGATTAATCGAAATAATTGAAAGGGGTTTTATTCATTTTCTGTTTTACTTAAAAAATTCAAGTGCCTCATGTTTTCTCTATTTGTTTATATGACTGATGATTATGTTTGATGAAGTCAGATGTTATTCATTGCTTTTAGTAATTATTAGTGTTTTCATCTTTTAATGTTATTTGTGTTTTAAGTAATGACTCTACCTGTAGACAGGTAAATACATGAATGAGTTATATGTGTTATATAAAATATATATCATATATTACATATTACATTATATGTTTATATATTATAATGTAAAATACACATTACTTTATATATTACATTGTTATATGTTATATAACTGAATATTGTAACTCATTAGTAATATTTTTATTTCATTTATATATTAGATATATGTGAAATATATATTTTGCACATGTATCTGTCTATAGACATAGTTATATTTACATTCTATGTAGACTCATTTGATTTAGAAGTAGAGCTAATATGTTTTAATATTTCATGAATGATTCTACATGTTTCATACACAATTTATATATATTTTAAGAAGACAGCCATATTATATAGATGATTTAGAACATGGGTTGTTTGATATATATGTAGGGTTACAGTTTTTAAATGTCTCAAAATACAGTTTATTTTTGAACAATGTAATTTTGGTTTTTCTGTTCCATTTATGTATCAATTTTTCAAAATCTGAGTTTTAGTGGACTCACAAAGTTCAGTCTTCATTGTTTAACGGTCAATTGTATTTTTATCAGCATTTGAGAATATGTATATGTGAAGGGCTGAAAAAGTTTTATACAGATTTTTAACTACACAACCTCGACACATTCATTTTCATACCATACAGATTCAGATGACCAAGGACATTATCTGTTAATAGTAATTTAAATTCCAGTCCTTCTTCGAAGAAGAATCTTTGATAAAATCAATTGCATAGAGAAAAAATGGTTGTCACTCATGCTTTCTGAGATTTTGGGGTTTTGTTTTTCAGAAAGATTTCATGGAATCTTCACTCTCTACACTGTGCCTCAGTTTAACTCTATGTCCTGGTTATCACATAGCAGCAGAGTTATTCTGCCCTTCCATGTTTTATACGTTAGTGCCTCCTTTGCACAGTTATGACCATAGGCTCTGTTGAGCATCTCCTTACTGAAGAGTTCATTTCATTGCAGTGGATGGCTTGCTTCAGAGCAGCAGTCCCAACCTTTTTGGCACTAGTGACTGGTGCTCCTATGATAATCTAATGCCTGATGATCTGAGGTGGAGCTGAGGTGGTGATGTTAGTGCTGGAGAGTGGCTATAAATACAGATGAAGCTCACCTCGGTTGCCCCCTGCTCTGTGGCCTAGTTCCTAAAAGGCTATGTATGGAACGGGCGGTTAGAGACCTCTCTTTCAGATGGTATCTTTCTCCTTAATAATCTTCTTCAGTTCTGCTAGAAATGTAGCAATGGCTTCTTTATTGGCAGAAGCAACCTTTTCTTTTTCAATCCAAACCTGCTCCTGGATCTCTGCAACCATCCCTTGCAGTAAATGACTTGGTGTCACTTGTTTCAGAGAATCTCTTCCTGAAGTGTTTGTATGGGATCAGTACTTTTTGGTCCAAAATGTTGCTTTCTGTTGGAGCATGTTTTCTGTTCATGTCTTCACCCACAAATTGAATGCCTTTTCCACCTTCACTAAGCATGTATGTGCTGTGGCCATAACTTTTGCATTTTGAGATGCAATAGCAAAATTTGCGTGAGCTTCTTAGTCTTTCTCCAAAATTTCCCAGATAGAAGATTCATCTTTACCGTGTATCTTAGCAACCTCAGTATATATATATATATATGTGTTTTTAAGCCAGGAACATTTACCATTTCATTTAAAGTAAGAACTTTATACTTGGTGTATTTGAATTGCCAGCATCACTACTCCTGCGCTTTAGGGTCATTATTGAGTAAAATAAGAGTAACTGGACACAAGCACTGTGGGACCATGTCAGGTGATGTCATAACTGAGTTGACTTCTAATGGGCAGGGAGCCTATCGAGGGTGAAGACACTGGATCAAAGGGATGATTAATATCCCCAGCAGGATGGACCAGGATGGTGCCAGATTTCAATACACTCTTCAGAACTGCATGCTGCTTAAAATTTATGAATTGTTTATTTGTGAAATTTCCCATTTTATGTTTTTGAATAAAACTGCAGAAAACACAAATGTGGATAAGGGAGAACTTCTGAATAATTAATTGAACTTATCTCATTTAAGCCTTTATGAACATAAGTTTTTGTTAACTTGAGTTAACTGAAATATTCAAAGTTTTTCACCTAATAAAAATAGACAGGATAAGTAAAGTTAGTTTCATGGAAACAACTTAATCACTGAAATTTCTGCACTGGATTTTGAATGATTTTATTTGCTTGGCTACTGTATTTTCATTAAATAACATGATTTAATTTTTATATGTTACACCTTAAAAGCCTAAAATACAAAAGCCTAAAATACAAAAATACACTCTAAATTTAGTGTGTTAATATTTTTTCTTTTCTCTTACAGCATTTTCAGTTAGCTTTGATTGACTGTAATCCCTGTACTCTGTCCAGTTTTGAAAGTAAGTATTTCTAAGTGCAATATTTTCTTTTGTCTTTTTGAGGAATAGGCTCTCTGTAAGACATTTTAAATCATGACCATGAATACCCTCTCTTGGTTATTGAGAACAACATCAGGAGGCATAAGAGGACTCAGACTCTTAGGACAGTTGATTTCAGCATGTTTACTTGATAATTATGGAAATGTCTGGTTTCTCACAGAACACAACACATAGTGGTTGCCTGCTTTTGCTACATATTACTGTAGTTTTAAGTATCTGTAGTGTCTGTTCCTTCAAATGGAAAAATTACTTTTTTTCTTAAATGTGTTTGAAGATGTGCCTATTCTGTAGACCATGACTATTGAATTGAGAAGTATTCGAAGTAAAATTTAAAAAGAGTGGAAAATATTTTTACTTATGAGTAAATTACAAACATATAGTTTCTTTAAGTAAATACTTATTATATATGGAGTTAGCAAGATGGGTATGTGTACAGTTAATACCTTTGAAAAGATTTTTGTGTTATGAAACTTTCTGTGTTGTCCAAAGATGTTTCTGAATAGAATTTAAATTTCAAGACATTTTTATTGCAATTCTGTCAATTTACATCTATAATTAAAATTTTCATGGTGAGCATTCTACTAGCTGTATATTTGTGCTCTTCCTTCAAAGTATGTTTTAGAAAGAAATAGATTTTTACCTGACAAAAGAAGATGACATTGTATTTTATGAGATTCTGAGGTCATAGACATGGGACATGAAACTAAATATGAAGGAATTTCATATGGTATTGGGGTGCCAGTTAGCTGTGAACTTTTCATCCTTGTTTTCTTTAGTAGTTGGGTATGATAATGGGAAAATGGGATTTTTTTGTGTCTTTTCTCTCTCATTCGCTTTTACCAATAATCTAGTTTCTCTTCAATAATAAAGAGAAATGAAATTTCTATTAATTGCATTTGATACAGTAGGGAACCAGGATGGGAAATGCAGTGATGAGGAAGAAAATGAACAGGTCATTATTATATATGAAACTTTTTTGTTGTTATTAGCTGGTTTTTGCTCATTTGTTTTATTATCGTTTAGTATTTTCCTCCTCTCTAAAGAAAGATATTTTAATTTTATTTCATAAGTAATTACTTGTGATGTAAGCCTTATTTAGGGAATAACTTTGTATCAAAAGTTGTTTTATTTTAGGGCTAATTACACAATTTGGGGGTAATTTTTCTCTTTTATAGGGAAAGAAATTTATGAGTACCTAGTACTGTGTTCTCCAATAGGGATATAGAGAAGTTCCTAGAAGCTGGGGAACTTACTGGGACAGCTTTATGTTGTACATAGCATAGGCTCACCGAATCAGAATCTTTAAGAGCTGAGCTTAAGAATTGATAGTTTTTTCATACTTCCTGGTAGTAATTTTGTCTTTAATGCTAATGAGGGAGAAAGAATAAGAGAGGTGTGGCGAGGGAGGGAGAGAAAAAGAGACATTTTGGTGTGCTTTATCCTATAAGAGAAATTTCATGACTGTTGTGAGACTTGGAAAAAAATGCATGTACATAGATATGTTGCATATAATTTTGAAAATTTTTTCTAGTTAGAATTTAACATGAAACAAAAAACACATTTGTCATTGACAAATAATAAATTTCAAGTAAGCCAAAATTTAGTTGTAGTAATAATAGCAATTTTGATTACTCACTCATACCCGTCTGATGATTGGGCATCAGGAAGTGTTTCTAAAAAGAAACAAAAATGTTCTGTCTGTGAGTTGTCAGATATACTTGTTTTATTTTTTTTGTTAAATGTATTGGAATGATATTGGTAAATAAAATTACATAGGTTACTCTTGCTTTTTAGGTGGTTTGACTTATTTCTTCTTCTTTTAAAAAAAGTCTTCTGATTCTGAAGAGCCAATAAAATAAGTCATTCCACTATGTGTTTTCACTGTTGTCCTGATGCATGAATTTTTTCATAAAGGTTGTTTATACAAAATTTGTTATAAAGGGAAAAACTTGAAACCTATATAATTTTATTAACATTTGACACCCCAGTAATTTTAATAAACAAACTGTATTAAAAAAACTTTATTAATAGTAACTTAAAATATTTTTAAGGTGACAGTATTGAATATTATATGTCAAGATAGATACATTTAAAAGGTTAATGTTGCTGATTTGAAACTTCTTTATTGTTTATTTTTAATGTTTTTTTAAAGTTATACAAATATTTGGAATTAAATAAGTAGATTAAATATTTAATAAATTTTAATATTTTAGCATACTCATAATAGTAACTAGATTTATTTGTATATAAAATTTGCACTTCTCAATCAGATTTATAATGTACAATTTTAACATTTTATGTTTTATTATCTCTATTTTTGTTTATTACATTAAATTTAGCTGTTTTGTTAATATTCTTTTTTATAATCCTTTGTAGTTCAGTTTCATATTGCCCACTTGTATGAAACCCAGGTAAGTGTTTTAACTTACAGGTACAATAACTAACAACAAAATTCTTATCCATGCTTGAAATGAAATTACATAAGACAAATGTCAGTAAATATAATTGAATTCTGGGTAAATACTACTAAATATATTTAATATTTTAATCCTCATTAAATATGTTTGAAATTTTACTTAGTGATAAAATTATATAAGAGCAATGAAGGTGTCTAGATTTGAATTTGAGTATAGTTTTTATAACTACCTTTAATTTCCTGTGATTTAATAAACCCTCTAACACCGCTTGCTATAAAGTAGCAACTATTGTTTAGTATGTGTGTTTCTAACCATGAGTCATCTGTGTGCTGTGAAATGACTACACTTAATACTAAAATCAAGTTTTCTTTTAAAAGTATTTGTCTATAATAAAGCACTGTTAAAGAATAGTTTCTGTTTTTCTCGAGTATTAAAATATTTTTAAAACATTATTTGTAATACAGTGTAGTCATCCTTTGATAGCAGTATCATTACTTCAAAGTAGGTTTTTCAAAGTATTTCATTTTCATTTGTTTCTAGATATCTTTTGATTTCTTCCTTGATCTCATTAAAACCTATTCATTGTTTAGTAGCATTTTAGCTTCCATGTGTTTGTGTATTTCCCAGTTTCATACCATTGTTATCAAAGAAGATGGCTGATATGATTTCAGTCTTAATTTTTTGAGACTTAATTGTGTCTTAACATGTGATCTATCTTTGAAAATGTTCCGTGTGCACTTGAGAAGAATACATATTTTGCTGTTTGGGGCATAAAATGCTCTGTAATATCTTTTAAGTCCATCTGTTCGAGTGTTTTGTAGGCCCATTGTTTTCTTGTTGATTCTTTGCCTGGAAAATCTATCCATTGGTGTTAATGGGGTGTTAAATTCTTCTACTATGAGACTTTAACTATTGATCTCTCCTTTTATGTCAGTCAATAATTGCTTTAAGTACATAGGTGCTCCTGTGTGGTATGCATTTTGTTTACTAGGTTTATGTCCTCTTGACTTATCTATCCCTTTATCATTATATAATGCCCTTTTGGTGTCTCTTTTTTTATAGCCTTTTTTTAAAGTCTATTTTATCTGATAAAAAAGCTACCCCAGCTTTTTTTCATTTCAGTTTGCATGAAATATCTTATCTATCCTTTTACATTCAGTCTATGAATGTCGTTTGATCTGAAGTGGGTCTCTTGTAGACAAAACTATCCTCATTTTTTAAAATTCTTTTTCCTTTTTGTTGTTCTGATAGGGTGTATTCTGCTACCTTGTCTTCTAAATCACTGATCGATCTGCTTTGTCCAATCTATTGTTGAATCCTTTTAATATATTCTTCATTTCAGTTATTGTAGTCCTCATTTCTGTCTGCTTAGTTTTTATAGGTTCTTTGTCCTTTTTAAAAAATGCTATTGAGATTTTCATTGTGTTTATCATTTCTCCGTATAAGTTCGTTGAGCATCCTTATAACTTTTATTTTGAACTCTCTCGCTGGTAGGTTGCTTGCCTCCATTTACTTAGCGTATTTTTTTGGAGTTTTCTACTTTTCTTTCATTTATGGTATGTTTCTTCGTTTTCTCATTTTATTGGCCTCTCTGTGTTCATTTCTGTATGTTAGGAATATTCATTATGTCTTTCAGGCTTGGCCAGATGGCCTAATGTAGAAGTGTCCTGCGTGGTCCAGTGGCACACTCTCCCTTTTGCCACGGTCTCCGGATGTGACCTGTGTGTGGGTTGTGTGTGATCTGTTGCCATCAAGCCTTTATTGTTGTTAGTAGATCAGTGGGTGGGACTAATGCTCAAGATGACTAATTGTGGGAATTGGCTGCACCCTCTGGATTAGAATTGCTGACTGGACTGAGTGAGATCTTCCATAGCAGGCTTGTGTACTTGTTGCAACCACCCTTTGTGTGTATCACTACTGGAACTAGTTAGGAGTTGTTCCATTGTGGTCTGGTGCCAGACTCCAGCTGTGTTTTTGAGCCCCCTTGGGAGGGGCTCCACAGTAGGCCAAGGTCAGCCACTGCTTTTGATTTCCCCAGGGCTACCTGGTGGGAATTACAAAGTGATTCGCAGATGGTTTTTGCCTTGCTGGACCTATAAAGAGACAATGCTGTAGGCAGCTGTTGGGTATCTCCAGTCCCTGACCTATGACAGTTTAGCAGAGGGAACAGTGTTCCTCAAGCCTGACACTGCCTATGTTTATGAGATGCCGTCTCTAGTTGCTTTTTTGTTTTATCTTTACCACGTTTTTCCCTGTTTGTCAGGGTTGTTGGCCTCTTCTTTAATATTTTTTGGAGAAGTTTAAAAAGAACAGAATTAAATCATCTTTGAAAGTTTGGTAGAATTCACTGGTGAATCCATCTGTCCGGACTTTTCTTTTTTGGGGAGGTTTTAAATGATCGTTTCAGCTTTTTTAATGATTATCACTCTTTAGACTTTCTACTTCTTCATAATTTAAAATAGCCATATTATATATTTATTTCTAATTTGAAATATTTCTAATAACTTGTGAATTCCTTCTAGGTTATTGAATTTGGTGTGAGTAATTTTTCACAGTATTCTTGCACAGTTCCTTTTATTTTGTGGTATTTTTCATTACTTACCTCTTTCATTTCTCGTTTTATTTACTTGTTATTCTTTTCTTTTTTTCTTAGTCTGAAAAGGGATTTGTCAGTTTCATGACTCTTCATAGAACCTGTTTATTGTTGCATTATTTTTTTCAATTGTCTTTTCTTAAGGGCATTTTTAATGATATTTAATTGTGCTCTAATTTTTATCTTTCCTTCCTTCTGCTGACTTTAGACTTTACTTTCCTTTTCTAGTTTTTTTCTAGATGTAATATTAAGGTCATTTATTTGGGCTTATTCTTGTTTCTTGAGATACCTATAATGATATGGACTTTTCTCATCGCTTTTTCTGTATCCAAAGTTTTGATAGCTTGTACTTTCATTCTTATTTGTTTCTATTTATCTCTTGATCTCTCTTTTTATTTATTCTCTGATCCAGTCATTCTTGAGGAGCATGTTGTTTAATCTCCATATATTTGTGTTTTTCATGCTTGCTTTTTACCGGTGATCTCCAGTTTCAAAGTATTATGTTCAGATAATATGCTTAATAAGATTTCAATCTTCTTAAGTTTCCTGAGGCTAGTTTTTGCATCCCAATATAATGTTCTATCCTTGAGAATTTTTTATATGTACTAGAAGAATATATAATCTTGTGCTTTGGGATGAAAGGCTCCATGAATGCTGATTATGTCTGATTGGTCTAATGTGTCCTGTAAGATTGAAATTTCTTTAAATTTTCTGTTTGGATGACATATGCATGGCTGACAGTGGGGTACTTAGGTCCCTACTCGAATGGTGTTTGTCACTTTCTCTCTTTAGTTCTGTTAGTAGTTGCTTTCTATATTTAGATGCTCCCTAGTTGGGAGCATAGATACTGATAAGTGATACGTATTTGTGATGTATTGTCCTGTTTATTATTGTCAAATGCCTGTCATTGACTCTCATTACCTTTTTTATTCTGAAGTCTGTTTATCAGATATAAGTATGGCCACACCTGCTTTTCTCTGGAAGCCAGTTGCTAGGAATGTCGTTTTCCACCGTTTCACTTTGAGTCTATCCTTGTACCATGCAGCTGAGATGTGTCTCCTGGAGTCAGTGTATGGTTGGGTTTTGTTTTTTGATCCAATCTGCAACTCTGTCTGTGCCTTTTTATTGGTGAGTTCAGTCCATTTACATGTAGGGTGATTATTAATTGTAAGGATTTCATTTAGATATTTTGTATTTTCTGGTAGCTCGGTGTCTCCATTGTTTCTTTGTCTTTGTGTGTTTCTGCCTTATATTTTTAATTTGATTGTGTTTCATTATTTTATCTGTTCTCTTGTTTTCTGTTATATGTTTCAATTCTGGATTTTAGTGGGTATACTATTAAGTTCATGTAAAAGAACATTATATATATTACAGTAGGTTTTTCTGCATGTGTGTTACCTCTCTTCTTTGCAGATTGGAATCTTTAATCCCTCCCCTTTTCTGTTTTTGTTTCTCACATTATCCATCTTTATGCTGTATGTTCCTTTATAAGTTGCATTATTTGTTATCATCTCTTTTAAAGTGTGTCTTTTTAACCTTCAGACATTAACTAATATTTAAGCTTATACTGCGCTTTTCTTAATAAGGGTTGCACCTTCTTTCTTCTCTGTGCCTGTTAGTCAGCGTACTCATAGTTATATATTTTTTTGGCCTTTTGCTTCGAGTAGAATAACCCCCTTTAGTATTTTTGTAATGCAGGCCTTGGAATGTAAAATTCCCTCAGCTTTTGTATGCATGGAAAGGTCTTTATTTCTTTTTCATATCTAAAGTAGAACTTTGCTGGATGTAATATTCTTGGCTGGTAGTTTCTTTCAGTAATTCGAGTATTTGTTTTCAGTCCTTTCTGGCTTGTAAACTTTGTGCTGAGAAGTTCAATGATAGTCTAATGGGTTTTCGTTTATAAATTACTCTCTTTTCCATGGCTGCCTTGACATTCTTTGTTATAAATTTTTGACAGTTTTAATTTAATGTGTCTTGAGGAAGGCCTTTTTTGGTTGAGATAATTAGGTGTTCTCTGTGGTTCTTGGATTTAAAGATTCAGTTTTTTTCCATGGGTTTGGGAAATTCTTGTCAACTTTGAATATGCTGTTTCTTTCTTCTCTTCTCCTTTCAGTGTACCCATTCTTATTTTGCTTTTTGAGATGGTGTCAGATAGTTCTTGTAGAGTTCTTTTATTATTTTTTCATTCTCAAGTCTGTCGTCTTTCTGACATTAACAGGTTCTGCCTTCATTATCACTAATTCTTTCCTCCATCTGGTCACCTCTGTTTCCTAAGCCTGCTGTTTCATTCTTTATCTCTTTTAATGTGTTCTTCATCTATTTGATTTTTTTTATGGTTTTGATCTCTTTAGTAAAGTATTCTTTTTGTTTATTAATATTTTAAGAAGTGCAACTGTTGAATTTGCTGTCATTTAAATTACATATTTCTACATCTGGAGTTTTTTCACTTCTTTCTGAGCTGCCTTGTCACCCTTGTTGTTCTTGGTATTTTATGAACTCTCTCTCTTTCCTGGACAATGATGAAAATTTATTCTGCTTTTTTTCCCAGAATTTTCTTTCTTTTTTTTTTTTTTTTTTTAGGAGGTTAAGAGGGGTTTTTCTTTTGATTTCTAGTAAGTAGTGTCCCATCTACTTGGATCTCTGCTTTTAGGCTGAAAGTTCCCTTCTCTATGGTGGGCTGTGTGCCTCCTTGAGATTAGGTCCCTTGTTCTTAGGGTTCCACTTTATAAGAGGCATTGGGTAGTGGGGGTCTGAGTATCTGAAGAGGTCCTGAATTCCCATTACTGCAAGAACACTCAAGTGCTATAATCTGCTGCTTCCTTTTGACTTAGTCTAACTGGGTGGAATGAGGTTGATTGAGAAAAGTCAGTGGTGTGTGTTGCTATTTCCTTTCCTTTAGTTCTGTCCCCCAGGTTTCAGCTATCTTGCTTCCATATCACTGTGCTTTCTCTGGTACCTGCTATGTGTTTCAGTACTGATTGTGCAGATTCCCATGGGGCTCAATGGTGTTGGCTCTGAGAAGATATAAGGTGGGGGAGGGCCCACTCTGGGTTGGTGGTCGGGGTGCATACATAGCCAGGCTTCAGTAACTCACTCCCATTTGACAGTAGTGGTTGCTAAGCCACAGCTACTGGTCCTCTACATTCAGTCTCTGCTCTGCTCTCTGTCCTGATCCCTGGGTTATGCTGCTTGGAACATGCTGGTGACTCAGGTAACACTGTTTCAGACTTCAAAGGTACAAAACCCAGCTGTGAAGTGTCCCCTTGCCATCCTTCAGGAAGCTCCAGTTTTGGATCCTAGCTCCTTTGTTTCACAGTCCTAATCTGCCTCCAGTGTCCTGTGTATTTGAGCACCTTTGAGATCCCTCCTGCTGCCATGCTTTTGATTTCACTCCCAGGTGTCTTTCACTTTATGAACTTAAGCATTATTCTTATTGATTAGTAACTTCCCATTACCACCTTTTATGGAGATCCATGTAGTGTTTCTCTACTTGTGACTGCTTTATTTTACTTAGCATAATATCTTTATGTAAGTAAATCCATAAATTACAAAATACTTAGGAATAAACTAAGGCAGCAAAAGATTTATATACTAAGAAGCACAAAACATTGGTGAAAGAAGACACGAGCAAATGGAAAATACCTGTGTTTTCTGTTGGAAAACAATATTAAACTGTTTGTACTTTCCCAAATTGGTCCATGGGTGTCATGCAATCTCTTTCAATCTCAGTGGCATATTTTTCTTCAGATACCAAAAAAAACCAATTTTACTATCCAAATGGAACTATAAATGAGCATAAATAGCCAAATTAATTTTGAGAAAGAAGAAAAAAGCTGGATGTGTCATGTTCTTGACTTTGAAATAATAGAAAGTTGCAGTAAGAAAAGCAATATGGTTTTATTACTGGCATAAAAATAGGCTTACAGACAAGTGGAACAGAACAGAGAAGCAGAAGTAAATCCAAGTATATGCGGTCAACTAACATTTTACAAGGTTTTCAAGAATATACAACAAGGAGATGATAGTGTCTTCAACAAATGATGTTTATAGGAAAGCTGAGTATCATATGTAGAAGAGTAAAATCAAAATCCTATCTTAAAAACAGAAATCA
This sequence comes from Eonycteris spelaea, assembly GCA_003508835.1. Lineage (NCBI taxonomy): Eukaryota > Metazoa > Chordata > Mammalia > Chiroptera > Pteropodidae > Eonycteris > Eonycteris spelaea. The sequence goes on along the minus strand of PUFA01000494.1, from coordinate 75,695 downwards.
ATTCAAAAAGGATTAAAAGACTTGGGTCTGTATAACTCCTAGAAGAAACTTGGGGGGAAAGCTTCATGACATTGGTCTTGGCTCTTCAGCAGAAGAAACAATCAACAGTGATAAGGCATCTTCCAGAATGAGTGAAGATATTTACAAACCATTTAATAAGTTTTATAAATATAAAACCTTATAAATATATAAGGAATTTTTATATCTCAATAGCAAAAATAAAATACTAATAACCTGATTTTTGAATGGGCTAAGGATTTTAATATAAATTTCTCTAAAGAAGATATAATAAATGAAACAGTACTCAGTGTTAGTAATAATCATCAGGGAAATGCAAATCAAAAGCACAGTGGCGTATCACTCTAAAGCCACTAAGATGGCTATTGTCAAAAAAGAAAAGACTGTGTTTAAATAAGAATATGGAGGAATTGTAATGTGTATACTATTGATGGGAATGTAAAATGGTGCAGCTGTTATGGGCAGCAATGAGAAGATTATTCAAAAAACTAAAAATAGAACTATCATGTGATCCAGTAACCCCACATCTCAGTATTTATCCAAAGGAATTGAAATCTAGACATCAAAGAGGTATATGTACTGCTGTTTATTGCAGCGCACTATTCATAGCAACCACAATGGGGAAACAGCGATTGACAGGTGAATGAATGTAGAAACTATGGGTTTTTTTCAAGTCTGAAACATCATTGGTAAACTTTTTATAAGCATTTCTTTTCATTTTAATGCTGTTATAAGTGGAATTGTTTTTCTCTTAGAGTTTTTTACTAGTGCATAGAAAATACAGTAGATTCTTCACTTAATTTTGTATGTTATAGCTGTACCAAATTTATTGCTTTGCTGTGTTTGTATGTTTGCTTGTGGAGGTATTTATCTTTGTTTACATTGGCATCTTTGTGACTGAGAAATTGGTTGGTGTCTGTGTTTAAACTGTGGCATGCTTGTGTATCTGTATGTTTGAAAGAGATAAAAACAGCATGTTTTTCCCCCTACTTTCCATGTCACATTTGATTAGAGTTAAGCTCAATTTTTTAGCGCTAATTAATACATTTATCTGAATTAAGTATATTGCTCTGGTCTTTTATTACAAGTGTTTTTGAAATGACATTTTATTTCTTTATTATTGTACTTAAAAAATTGTGTAAAGCCTTTATTTTTTCTTGATATTTTAAAGATAATATATTTGGGGGTTCTCTTGTTAGTTTTTCCTGTTGTTCTTGAGGAGTTAAATATATCACAGTAACAATAATGTGTTTTAGTCGTCTTAGTACTTTTTCAGGGAGAACTGTGGACAGTGGACTCATTTAGAAAGTTGACCCTGTATCTTAAATATTATGAACATTGTTAGATCATAGTATGGAAAATGTTCTGTCTCTAAAACACATACTTAATTATAAGTATTTTCCAAAAATATTTCCTAGAAGAGAGAAAGTATGCAGTTGACCCTTGAACAACACGGTTTTGAAATACGCTTGTCCTCTCATACATGATTTTTTTTTCAATAAATGTGTATAGCTCTAAATGTATTTTTTTCTTATGAGTTTCTTAATAATATTTTCTAGCTTCCTTTATTGTATAAGAATACACAGATAGAATCTATATAATATACAAAATATATGTGAATTAACTTTATGTAATCAGCAAGGCTTTGTATGAACACTAGGTTATTACTAGTTAAGTTTTGAGGGTGTCTGAAGTTATTCATGGATTTCGACATGTGGGGGTCAACACCTCTGACTCCTACATAAAATTAAGATGTTAACTGTTTCTCTTTTTGTCTTAGACTTTGATAGTAGCACTTACTCTTTTTGCTTAATAGGTCATCCATATCTTCAAAAGTCACCCTAGGCTAATTATACATCTGATAAATGAATATTTCTACTTCTTTGTGAAAGTTAAGTAACATATGATGTCGAAATTATTTTCTTTGTAACTTTTGAGGATATAGCAGGTTTCTAAAATCTCACTTTGTCGACACCTTGTTAGACTGAAGGGTATTTTGATTAGCTGTTAGTTTTTCTGAAACATGACTATCAAAAGTTAAATAAATATCTAGTTACTAATATGGCACTTTTTACTTTTAGTTACTTTTTTTATAATAGAAATTTTAAAGTATTATCTAAACCTTTATACACTAGCCAGCTTATAACCCTTACTTAAAAAGTTATTTAAATATGTCATTGGCTCCATCTTAAAATCTAGAGTATTTCTATTTAAAGATTTTCTTTTTAACTTTTCTATGAATATTTTCTCCTACTCTTCAGCGGAAGTATCATTCTGCAAAAGAAGCCTATGAACAGCTTTTACAGACAGAAAACCTACCTGCACAACTAAAAGCTACTGTTTTACAACAGTTAGGTACATAAAAATTTTCTTTTTAAATTGCATTCATTTAAAAAAATTTGACATAGATGGGAGCATTTTAACTCTTCTGCTTTAAAAGTTAGTTGTATTTAGAAATCTATATCTTAGGATCCAGGTGTGTATTTTGAGATTGTATTGAAAACAAATACTTTATATTGTAAATGTTTCTATTATAATTGTATTCTTTTTTTTCTTTTATCTGGAGTTACATCCACTGTCTAGCATGGTCCATCTTATAATTCACCTAAACACAGCACTTCAGTGCCAGTAGTCATTTTAAATTCTCAGTATTATAGCTGCGTATTTAACCTCTGAAGGTTTGAGTACTTACTTGAATGTACTTAGCACTCTATGACGTTAATTGAATTAAAATAGTTTACACAGCTAGTAAGTGACTTTAATGGAAACTTGTCACCTAAAACTATAGAACATTTTATTCTGTATTTTGTCTAGCAATTTATTATATTACTGTGTGTTCAAGGAGAAAATCTAGTGTTCAAAAGTAATATGTCATTTTTACTTACATGATTGGAAGGATACTTGCCAGTAACTAATTTTACTTATTACCTGTCTTACCTATGTTTGATATTTAGGTTGGTATTTACTTGATATTTTACTTGATATTTACTTGAATATTTTAATCTATAACATCAAAAACAATTAAGCATAGTTTTGCTTAGATGATAATTTTGCAAAAGTAACTTTCTATATACTTGAATTGACTCAACTGAAACATTGGTTTCTGTTTGTCTTAAATGTTTAACATTTTATTGTGATAGAATCTTTGATACATATAATCTTCTTAGATTGTCTATATAGCTATAATTCTAAACGTTTTTATGAATCAAACATTGTAGTGCTCTTAAAGGTCTTTGAAACAGTTTTTTTTTAAATTTAGATTTCACTATAACTGTGGAGGCTTTTTGTTTTTGTTTGTATATTTGGTTGAATGTTGTTATATTGAGGATGTTCATGAAATAACCATTGCCAGTAAGGTATAAGGTCTTCTGTAAGATTTTTTTTTAAATTTAAATGTTTTCTTTTTTATTATATAAGCTTTATTTATTTCAATTTAGAAAGAAACATTGGCTTGGTAGATTGTTTTCAAAATACCTTAACCTTTAAAGAGATAATAAATGATCATCTTTATATTTTTGGCTCATAAGTTAGATTCCCTTCCCCCCAAGTAAATTTAGAAAAGAGAATGTGTGTTTTTTAATTGACTAAGTGTCAGTGCAGTACCCAAATCATTTGAAGTTCTTTAAGAGCCCTTTGGTAGCTTTGATTGTATCTGTTTGTGCATAATAGACTTTCTTTGCTGGGTTTAAATTTGGGGAAAGTATGATCCTAGATAAAGGCAGATGTTATGTTTTTAAAGGATGTTTTAATTTATTTGTGTCCTTCATGGTGTTTTTAAAGCTAGAAGAATCGTTGAATCATGGATAAATGCTTATAATTTTTAAATTGTAGGATGGATGCATCATAATGTGGACCTACTGGGAGACAAAGCTACCAAGGAAACATATGCAATTCAGTATCTCCAAAAGTCATTGGAAGCAGATCCTAATTCTGGCCAGTCTTGGTATTTCCTTGGGAGGTGAGACCAGACACTTGGGCTGAACTGTCTAGAGTAGACTTAGAATGTAAAATGTTATATCACATAATATAGCCTGGTCAGTAACATCTTGTTTAAAATACATTGGAAAAATATTCTTGAGAGGTAAAATTCAATCATTCTAAATTTTGTGCTTTTACTAAGAAGTTATTTTGCTTATTAGTCATTTTGTCTTCATGTGACTTGAATTATTACTACTGATTTATTACTAGCTTTTGAAGTCTTGACAAGTTTTAAACTTACCATTCAGTAATCACTAATATTGTTTTTCAGTTCAGTAATTAATTGTGTTTCCTCTGTAATTATAATTATTTTAATGTATTTATTTTTAGTAATTCATTTTTATTCTAGCTGATGACCACGAGTAGCCTGAGGAACAGTTCATTTAAACAGTATGAGGTCTCAGTTTTCATTTCACATATAGATGAAAGAGGATTGGTACCTTTTCTCAAGGCTGTAAATTTAATTCAATTGCACTACATTGCTTTAATTATAAATTGTGCCTCATTCTTTTTCATATGAATAGTTTACTTTGTAGAAGTTTGTCATGGAGTCTAATTGTTAATTTTAGTTTTTAGAGTTTATAAGATATATTTGAGGGAGATTATTGCAATCATTCCTTTTTAAAAACAACTTAATTATTTATTAATCATGTATAATAAGATTTAACTGTGAAGTTAGCTACTCTCAGTACAGTTTTTCTTCGTCATCTTCTGTAAGACTTCAAAAAAGAGCCTGATTTGAGTTGCTTGTAATACAGAAGCTGAGAGTCCAAATTTGGTCTTTCTTATCCATTAAAGGTCTTCATGGAGAAGCCAATCTTTTCTTCCTCTACTGCCTAGTAATGTGCCTTGAGAAAACTGAATATTTAATACATGGAAAAAGTGAACTGGCTAAGTAGCATTTGGGTTTGGAACTAACATATTGTTAGCTTTGTACAATGTATACTTTAACGGTAATGATGTGTTTAAAATGACCAATTTAATGACGTACTTTTACATTTCTTTGAGAATAGCAGAATAGCAGTATTCCACAGAGGACATTATCACAGTTATCTGAATTTTAAACATTACTATATGTTTTGTTTTCACCTTTTTAGATAAAATTTCTGAATGTGTAGAACACTTTCTTGACCTCAAACAAGATAATTTTTTTTGAGTTCAGGATTATCATTTTAGACTATTATTTTTAGTCTGTTAGATTTTTTTCTATGTTTTTGGTTCTCAAACTCTTGTCTATTGCCTTATATGTCGCTTCTAATTGTCTTTATTGTTAAAGTCAAGTCTGTCAAAAATTATATTTCAGAACTTAGTAAAGATCTAAATAAAATTCATAGGGATTTGAAGTTCCTTGTATTTCAGAGACTTACTTGTCTCGCTTTCAAGGCTGTGTTGCTTATTTGATATGCTCGTTAATTGGGATGTAATATAATAAAGTGAGGTGGAGATGTGGTAACACTAACATGGTAATGACTCCAGCAGTCGCCCACAGTCACAGAAATGTTCAAATTGGGAGTGATGAGGCAGCAGTTTCCCATTTTTCAGATGCGGGGAGTGCATCCAGAACGAACATTGATTTCCTCAAGGCCATGTAGCTAATTAGTATCCCAGAAAAAGCTAGAACCCAAGTTTACTCAGTGCTGCTTCTACCTCACGAGCCTACCTCAGAGGAACCTGAATGAGTTGTGTTAAATGAAAAGGGTCTGGTGATTGGACTCAAATATTACTACTTGGGCACATCGACTTTCCAGTTTGACTTTTTAAAATTTAAGTGGGAAAATGTTGGTTTCAGGAAATACTTATATCTCCTAGCATTTGAGCACATTTCTCAGATAATCTGAAATATAGTTTTGTTAATACAAATTTTTGTTATTCACTTCATCTCTGTTGTTTGTCCTTGTTTGCATTATTGCTCTCTCTCAAATTCTCCCTCTGACAGATTGTCTGCATTCTCTGATATTGCTTTCTCTCTTTTACAGGTATTTCTTACATCACCCAATCCATAGTGTAGCCATTCTTTTGGCTTGCTTCTTCCCTCTTGTGTGTGCATCCTGTACTCTTAACCATTTGAGTGAATTCTCAATTCTCAATTCTCCCATTTGAGTGAATTCTAAATTAAAATTTCTAATTCTAAAGGCATCAGAACTTCAGTTTCAGTGTACTTTTTATTGACTCTTATCCCTTACATCTAAATCAGCAACCTTTTAAAAACTCACTCATGTTTTCTCTAAACAGCTATTTTTTATCTTCTTAAATATCTTCAGTTATATCTTCTTAAATATCTATGGAAATCATTGAGTTTTTATCATTTACTTTTTCTCTTTCATACCATTTTCCTTACTTCCACAATAATCCTGGCTGAAATATGTATATCAGACTTGTAGTTTTTCAGAAATTTATTTTCCTTCAGTCTCCAATTCTTCAGCTTACACACTGTTTCTGTAAAGTGCTTTGTTCATGCCACCTGCCTTTTTAGAAAGACAAAATCCTCAGGTAGTTATACATTTGAAGACTGAGTAATTTTTTCCTGTGCTCTTTTAAAACCTAATGAAATGCCTTCTGTCATCTTTTCTGCTTTAATCTGTGATTCGCATCCATTCAGGTTGCATGAATTACCAACATTTCAATCAGTAATTGTAGTGCCTAACTTAGAATGACTTTACAGTTAAGATATTAAAACATTTTCTTGCTTTTTTCTGTAACTTAATGTCATAAGAGGTAAAATAATGTAGTTTCATGGATATAACAACTCCATCTCAAGAAAACAAATAATAAAGAGAACTACTTAAGGCAAATCATTTCTGCAATAGATTCAGTTTTCCTTTCCAATAGCTAACATATAGGACAGTCTTTTTATTCATTATATAATTTTTGTATTTTTGTTATTTATGTTAACGGTTTGTTATTGTTGTTAAAGTTGCCACATACAGGCCTTCCTCTTATACCTTCATGAATGCTTTAAAAAAAAATAGTATTAAAATGCTGTGAATTGTTTTAAAATCTGTATTAAGTTAGAAGTTTTAAGTACATTTTGTACAATTTTAATAATTAGTACTAACTGTATCTCAGTTTTATAGTTTCCCTGAATTGTTTATTCTGAGGGTTATAAATTGAGAAATGAAATTTCAGATATACTGCTGAAATCATTACTAATAGTTTCTCTTTGTATTTTAGCTTTATATTTGTGTCATGTAGAAAACCTGAGTGCAAATGATATGTAAATAGAGCTCTGTATTTTTAACCCTGAATATTATTGCATTGAACAATTGGACTATAATGATTTGATTAAAGTTTATTAATTTTTTGTTAACTGTCATAGAGAAAGTTCATTTAACAGCATATTATAATGTGGAATATTCCTAAATTTATATGTAAACAATATGCACAAATTTCTATATATTGGCTTGTTAGTTGTTTTCCCTTTCCATACACATCACTTAGGCTTTATATATATGTATACACATATATATACACACTTATGTATACACATATATATACACACTTAATTTAAGTATTACTGAAATATTTATATATCTATGTATTTATATATGTATTTCTTCTCGTTCCCCTTTTGCAGGTGCTATTCAAGTATTGGGAAAGTTCAGGATGCCTTTTATATCTTACAGGCAGTCTATTGATAAATCGGAAGCAAGTGCAGATACATGGTGTTCAATAGGGTAAGGCTTGAGTAAATGAGATTTAATGGTATTTTAATAGATACCCAAGTTTATTAGAATATACGTAGTATAATGTGTATTAATATTATACCCAGTCATTTTCAGACACCTCATTTTTTATTTCTCTTTTCAGTGTGCTCTATCAGCAGCAAAATCAGCCTATGGATGCTTTGCAGGCCTATATTTGTGCTGTACAATTGGACCATGGACATGCAGCAGCCTGGGTGGACCTAGGCACTCTCTATGAATCCTGCAATCAAACTCAGGATGCCATTAAATGCTACTTAAATGCAACCAGAAGCAAAAGTTGTAGTAATACCTCTATACTTATAGGAAGAATTAAGTTTTTACAGGTAAAAATTTTAAGTAGTATATTTTACAAAACATTTCTGTATAATACCTGGCACAAGGAGGGTGGCTGAACAGTTTGTCATTTTGTTTTGATGTCAGTAAATTGTTTCCATAATTTTTAATATTTTGTGATATTATTTTCTTTTTCATTTTATTTAAGATAAGCAGTTTTTAAAATATTCTTTTGCACGTATATTTTGAGGTTCATTAGTTTGCATGATTTTTCTGTATGCTATCTATCTACTAAATTACAGTGTTTTAGGTAAAAGAGCACATTGTTTTTTTATCTCTTGCTTGAAATTTCATGACACTATACTATACCTATAAGAATTCTGGAAGACAACTTTGTTCTGATTAACATGAGTATATTCTGGTTGCCCTCTTTTACTTAGCATATATCCAAACCCCCACATTTAAAACTCTTTTCTTTAAAAAATGAATACCTATAACACTCAGGAAGATTTAGTGGACTTGCTCTTACTCAAATAGGCCTGTGTTAAATTTGCTTTTTACATAATTTTTCCTAGGCTCAGTTGTGTAACCTTCCACAAGGTAGTCTACAGAATAAAACTAAATTACTTCCTAGTATTGAGGAGGCATGGAGCCTACCAATACCCGCAGAGCTTACCTCCAGGCAGGGTGCCATGAACACAGCACAGCAGGTGAGAAGTTGGGTTCTATTCTGTAGGTGCCCAGCTTTAAGGGTTTTTTTTGAAGCTGTAGTCACCAAATTTATATTACTAAGTGCAGGGTTGACTTTTTAAAAAAATAAAAATCTTTCAAATTTAATTGCAAAGGGATTTTACATCAAAATAAAGGATTTTACATCATATCAAACTTCCTCTGGTACGGGAACAAACTTGGGGTGCCCATTTAAAATCTTTACATATTCTCTTGATTTTGACAGAGATTCCTTAAGGAACTATAGTAATTTATTAATTTTTTAAAAAAATGAGTTTTTCAAAAGAAGGTACAAATTTATACATTGAGGATTCATTTGATTTTGATTTTTAGTAATTGTAATGTGTGAAATCACATACCTTTGAAAAATAATATAGCTTAAAATGTTTTATAATTTGAAGGAATAAATTAAGAATATGTAGAACCATATTTCTGTCTTACTTCTGTAATCCTTAGGCTTATAAAGCTCATCATCCAAATACTGAACCTGTATTAGGCCTCAATCAAACACCAATTCCACAACAGTTCGTGCCAGTACACATGATTACTTCTAGCCAAATAGATGGCCTGTCCAGTCCTGCCAAGAGGAAAAGAACATCTAGTCCAACAAAGGTATATCTATATTTTAGAGACTGACAAGCTCTCCAGTTATTGTGCTGTTTATTAGCAGTATTTCCTATCCTGAAATTGTAGCATCATTTAAATGCAGAAGGTAAGGATACCTTTATGGTCATCAGATCATTTTATTTATTTCTCTGATTTTATGAAATTAACACACCTTTTATCACCACTTACTACTGGCAGTGAAATGCAGTTTTGGATATAACAGACCGCCTGTTAACTCTTTGAGACACTATTTATAGAAGAGCCTTTTTAATGGAGAATGAAAAATGAATGTTTCAAATTCAGAGGTTTCCAAGTTAACCTATGAATTTTATGTGTTTTAAATTATTTTTTAAATGATTTAAAAAGATAAGTCATACATGTATGTAAATACTCCAGCTCCAAGTTATGTGGTGTATCACTACTTACAACTCTGAGGGCACAAATTAAACCAAATATTTCCAAATATTTTTAAAAAATGTTTAATTAAACTTTTCTTAGAATAGTCTTGAGAACTGGAATAGCCACACTATTTCACTCACTTCAGTAAAGCAACAGGTTAATTTATGGTGTTTGACACCCTAGAAATTATGGATATGAAATATTTTTTATAATTTTTTCACCACCTTAAAATAGTAGAAATATTAAGCTTTAAGTAATTTTTGCGTATTCTGAAAGTTAAATGACAGTAAACTAAACTAATATGTACAGAAGTACAATGAGCCCACATTTTTCAGAGTAATATATATATTTTTTTACTTTTTCAAAGAATTAATATTTTTGTGTTTGAAATGTAAAAGTTAATAGAAAATGGAATACACAGGTTAAAGGCTCATTCCAGGTCCTGCCTCTAGCCACATAATGTTTTTTCTTACAAATAATAAATATTAATAGTGTCTTTGTGTTTTTCTCTAGAGATACATTATACATGTAAAAGAAAACAGTCTTGTACAAAAACAAGAAAACAAACATTCCTTTTTGTCTTTTTTATACAGTAAATATAGGTAAGAATTCTATGTATAACTATTCAGGACTGATTCTCCCCTTCCCCCAATCACCCCAGGTTATTTAACCAGATTACCTATCATTGATCTTTCAAGTCATTTCCAACCATTCTTTTAAAAGGTTAATTAGCTCTCTTTGTGAAGATTATAATTTCCTTTCCATGTAATACATTTAACTCAAAACACATAACGAACCTTTTTCAGAAGAATTTCTGATTTTTACATTTCTTAGATTTCATATTGGGCTTGGTTAATTTGGGTTACTATAGCAATCACTATATTTGACCACACAGAGGTTCTGAGGTTGTGGTCTTTTCAGTGACAAGTTTACTATTTTTCTTCTTACTTTTAACTTTGTATTGTTTTTCATTTTTTAGCATGTGGAACAGCTGCATGCAAATAAAGATAACTTAAATCCACCACAGAAATTGATGCTGGAACAATTGGAAAGTCAGTTTGTTTTAATGAAACAAGTATGTATAGCATTTTTATTCAAATATTTATTATTAAGTTAAATATTTTACCTGACTAAAATATTGGAGGATATTAATGTTCATTTCAATTTACTGCATGTACTCAATAGAATTTATATAACTGAGTTTAAATACTAACGGACTATTTTTCTTAAAGGCATAAATTTAGAATAGAATACTTTGGTATTTTGCTCTTTCTTGGCAAAATATTTCAGATGTATTCCATAATCTTATTTTTGTTACTTTATAATTAACAAAGTATCCATACTGAGGTGAGCTCCTTTAATGATTTGTCATAAGTGTAATAAAATAGAAATTTTAAATTTACCTCCTGATAGAAAATAAAGCCCATATATTACTAATCATAATTTCATTTTTCTTTTGCCCTTAAGCTACTAATAAAGGAGATTTCTTAACTATTTAATGAGAAAAGTTTCTGCTTCCCCATATGAACATAGTATGCCATTTTTAAAATGTATGATCTTTGAACCAAGAGATATCAGATGTTATAATAAGTTAGGCATGTTGAGTACACATTTTCAGTCACACAGTGGGTTTTCTTTTTTGTTTTTTTTTAAGACGAGACAAACAGGACAAACTACTGGAATTCTTAATGGCCCACTAGCTGACTCTTCACTGCCTACAAACTCTGTCTCCAGCCAGCAACTATATTCTGCCCTGCCCAGAGTTTCTAGTGTCTCTCAGCCTGAAGTTCACTCTGCTTTTTTTGAAAAGCTCTTGTCCAGTGGACCATTTTCTGCAGGCTATGCTCCTTGCAGCACACCAAAAACACTAGGGAGTGCAGACACTATTTTGGTAGGCAATAATTATATAACAGGAAGTGGAAGTAATGGAAATGTGCCTTACCTGAAGCCAAACACACTTTCTCTACCTCATAACTGCACAAACCTGACCAGCAGCGCAGAAGAGCCATGGAGAAAACAGCTATCTAACTCCGCTCAGGTAAAAAACAGATTAGATCCTTTTTTTTTTTTTTTTTTTTGCTCTTACATAATTTTTTTTTGGCTGTGGACATTTTGAGTAGAAGTAAATATTTAAGGAACATTTTTATTTGTAAAAAGCAATTTTAAATAATTCATAATTATATGAGAACTTTGTTTTATAGTGTTAGTACTACATTGTTAATCTATGCACATAAATATATTTACTTTTATCCAATATAAATTAATATACTATAAATTATGTTAGGTACTATGGAAATAAGGAAAAGAGGGAAAAAACGAATAGCCTTACAGTCTCCTCAAATTCCATTGCTAATTATTGAAGATATGATTTTTTTATCTTCACAATTTATATCTGCAAATATTCTCTAAGATGAGTGCTATGCCAGGTGTCAGGCATTTATTTTATGGAGATTAAAAAACCAGTCAAATTTCACTTACTGTGGAGGGGAATGTGTCTTAGGAAAACCAAGAGGTTAAAGTCTCAGAAAAATGAGGGAATTTGGAAGGCAAGGGACAGGTCAAATGTAGCTGGAGAATAATTAATGGAGAGAAGGCAAAGTGTGAGGCTTAAAGGAAGGAAGGGCTTGATTAATCCTGAGATTAAAACGATCTTGCTGTAGAGTTGGAAATTCCTTAAGCAGCCTCTTTTTTAAAAATTTATTAATTAATAACCTACAATTGAGTTCACTTCAGCTTCATAGAAAGTTGAGCAGACTGTACAAAAAGTTCCCAATGTCACCCATGGTTTCCACTGTCCTGAACATCTTGTACTAATATGACACATTAGTTACGGTCCTACTAACTAAATCCTGTAATTTACATTATAATTCACTCATTGTATGGGTTTTGACAAGCATGTAATGACATTCATCCAATTTTACAGTATCACATATAACAAAATAGAATTCACTATCCCACCTTACAGTCTTGTTTATTCCTCTTTGGCTACCCTGAAGCCTATCACAGTCACACATATTTTAATTGTCTCTATGTTGTTGCCTTTTCCAGGATGTCATGTTGAGGAGATCGTACAGTATATATCATTTTCAGAATGGGTTCTTTCATTTACTAATAGACATTTAGGTTCCTTCTGTGACTTTTCTTGATGTGATATCTGTTTTCCTTTTTAATCTCTTACTAATATTTAATGCATGTATTTACCACAGCTTATTCATTCACTTAATGAAGGACTTCATGGTTATTTCCTCACTTTTGAAATTATAAATTAAGCTACTATATACATCACACATTCATATAGATATCTTTTTGGCTTGCTTGGATAAAAAGCTAGGAGCATAATTGCTGGCTTAGAGTGGTAAGAATAACTTGAGTTTTGTAGGACGCTGACAGCTGTATTCTAATGCTGCTGAATTCTCTGTTTTGCATTCCCATTCACAGTGACTGAGCCTTCTTTTTTCTGTAGCTTCTCCCAGTGTTAGGTGTTGATAGTTATCTTGGTCATTTCGGGAAATACAAAGTACTATAGACTAGCTTGTTTACAAACAAGATAAATTTTTTTTTCATAGTTGTAGAGACTGAGAAGTTCAAGATTAAGGCATTGGTTCATTTGGTATCTGTTGAGGTGCCTTCTGATTGATAGTTACCTGAGTTATCACATTGTCCTGATTTATAGTTGCCTGAGTTATCACATTGTCCTTACATGATACAAGGAACAGTGAAGCTCTCTGGGTCTCTTTTATAGGGACACTATTTCCTTCATGGCTCTATCCTGATGACATAATCACTTCTTAAAGGCCTCACCTCCAGATACCACCATAGTGAAGATAAATCTCAACATACAAATTTGGGGCGGACAATTTATGTCCTCAGTATTTTGGATTTTAGTAATTTTAATAGAATTGTAGTAGTAGCTCATTGTTTTAGTTTACAATTGTCTAGTGATCTTTGGAGCATTTTTTTATATGCTTATTTGCCATTTGTGTATGTTCCTTGGTTAGGTATCTGCTAAGATGTTTGGGCCACATTATAATTGCACTGTTTATTTTCTTAATGTTGGGTTTTAAGAGCTTTTTAAAAATATTTTTAGTAACATCTCTAATCATATGTTTTTAATAAATATTTTCTTGCAGTTACCAAGTCTGTCTTTCACTATCGTTCCTTAAGAAACTATCTAAAATGTCATCATTACGCCCAGAGTTTTCCCGTGTGTTAACTTTTAGGAGTTTTATACTTTTGCCTTTTACATTTGTGAGTGGTTTAAGTTCTGTGTAAAGTTTCATTATTTGTATATGGATTCCCAGTTCTAACAGTTTGTTAAAAAGACCACTTCTACTCTGTTACATTACCTTTACTCTTATATTAAAGATCAGTTGACTCTGTTTATTTCTGGGCTTTGTATTTTGTTCCATTGATCACTTTGTTTATTTCTGTTATTGGTACTATGTTTCTTTGGTTAATATTGCTTTATATTAAGTTTCAAAATCAAGTCATGTCAGTCCTCCAACTTTGTTCTTTTCTCTCAAAATTATGTTGACCATTTTGGCTCATTTATGTCCATGTAAACACGAGAATCACTTTGTCATCATCCATAAGAATAATGCTGGGAATTTTATTTGGAAGCTTTGAGACTATCAAGTTTGTAAGAACTGACATCTTAATACTGTGTCTTACTATTGATGAACATAGAATATATCTGGTTATTTAGTTCTTTGATTTCTTTAATCAGAGTTTAGTAGTTTCCTTTGCACAGATCTTGCCCATGTTAGGTTTATAGCTAAATACTTCATTTTAGTGGGAGTACTCATATAAATGGTATTGTGAATTTAATTTGAAATCTCAGTTTCAAATCTTATTGCTTCTTTCTCTTTATCACTGAATAGCATTCTGTTACCTGGGTATTTCCAATTAATTTATTTATTTATCTGCAGAAGGTTAAGAAGAAAAAATCTATCAAAGTAGAATTTGATATAACAATCTTGCCTTCTGCCTGCACTTAGGTAATGCTTTGAGTTTCTTACCCTCAAATGTAATGTTAGTAGTAGTTTTTTTGTAGATATTCTTATGAAGTTAAAGGAGTTCCTCTGTATTTCAGATTCACAGAGAGTACTTCTGTTATGCACGGGTGTTTGATTTTGTCACATGCTTTTTCTGTTGTTATGTTTATGTGATACTTCCTTTTTTATCTGTTTATGGGATGGATTATGATGATTGATCTTTGAAAGTTGAACTAGCCTTGCGTACCTAGGATAAATCCCACTTGACCATGATGTATTCTTTTTATTTATATGTAGTCAGATTTGCCTTGCTGGTTGAGGAATTTTACATCTATGTTGGTGACTTGTGAGTCTGCAGTGTTTTTTTCTTGTAATGTTTTAAGTAATGTCTTGTAAGTGTGCTATTGGTATTGGGGTGATCATTACCCAGACTCATAGTATAGTTATGAAATGTTCCCTCTGCTTCTATTTTCTGGAACAAATTATAGAGCAGTGGCATATCTCTTCCTTAAATGTTTTGTAGAACTTCAGGGAACTCAGCCAAGCATGGTAGTGCTTCTGTTATGAAAGGTTATCGATTGTTTCTTTAGTAGTTATAAGCTTATAATTTATTCAGATTCTTTCTTTCTCCCAGTATCATTTTTTGTATATGTGCCTTTCAGGGAATTGGTCCATTGCATCTGCGTTATCAAATTTGTGGGCAATTTAGAGTTGCTCATAGTATTCCTATATCAACTGTCAATGGCCATGGGATATGTAGTCAAATTCCATCTTCTGTCTCTGTAATTAGCAGGTTGTGTCCTGTGTTTGTTTTCTTTCATTCAGTTAGCCTGGCTTTGTCGACTGTATTGATCTTTTCAAAGAACCAGTCTTTCTTTGATTTCATTGATTTTTCTTTATTGATTTTATGTTTTTGGTTTTATTAATTAATGTTTTAGTTCTTAATATTTCTTTCCTTCTGCTTACATTGGATTAAATTTGATTTGCCTTCTAGTTTCCTCAAGGAGAAACTTAAATGCTTGATTTCAGATCCTTTTTTCTGTTATATGTATTGATTGCCCTAGATTTCCCATTAAGCACTGCTTTAGATTCATCTCACAAATTTTAGTAAGTTGTTGTTTTTATTTTGAGGTTGGCTCACAAAACTGAGTAGTATGAGCTAGTAATAAATAAACAGCTTCATGAGTTCTGAATAATAACAGGTAGCCAGACTCTGATGTTCAAACTTGAATTTTCAGTGGTCACCTGGTATTTGGGAAATTACATATGTGGAGGTCCAAATTGAATTATACTCGGGTTTCAGTTGTGTTAGGGCAACACCACTAACCCTACATTATTCAAGGTTCAGCTGTACTTCTGTAACCCCAGAAGTTTCTTTGTGAGCAGTTGGAATTAATCCCCAACTTTTTACCTGACATTGGAGCCACTAATTTGCTATTGGTCCGTAAGGTTTACTCGTAAAGGGATTTAAATGAATCCCTTCTTATTTTTTTTCCTCCTTGCTTTTGTCATTGGATATGAATATATCTCCTTAATTTTAGTCCATTTATTAATTTAGAAAACTTGTCGCTTTCTCTTGTTTTGGTTATAAACATTACCAGTAGTGCTACTATAAAGATTTGTTATAAAATTTCTTTATGTACATATGTTTTAATTTCTATCTGGAAGTTTATGAGTGCAGTTGATATAGTCATTATAAATGTTAAAATTTTGGAAACTCTTTCAAGCTCTTAATGCAAAGTGGCTGAATCATTTCACATTCCTACCATGTTTGAGGTTCCACTAACTCCGTATAGTTGCCAACACCTGATACTGATAAAAGTCTTGAATCTAGCTATGTTTATGGATATATAATTATTAAGGGTTAATTTGTAACTTTCTAATACCTATTAATTTCTATGTGATTATTTACCATTTTTGTATTTAGACTTTTTTCTGATGATGATGATGATGACGATGATGTAGGGTTTTGTCTGTGTTCTGGGTAAAAGTTGTATTTGAAACAGGTTTTGCCAGTATTTTGTCCTAGTCTCTGAGTTCCATTTTACTTTATTTGTGTTTTGAAATGCAAATCCTTATTTCTGCTGAAGACATTTTATTAAAAAATCTATATTGTGTTTTTTATATCATGAAAGAAATCTTCTGTACTTTCTTACAGATTTTATACAGTTCAGTTTTCACCTTTGAATTCTATTGGTCATTTTGAGTTAATTTGTTTATTTTTTAAAGTATACTCTTTTGCATCAGATATACAGTTATTTCAGCAACCATTTATAGAAATATTTCTCCTTTTTATCCTGCCTGCTTTGTCAAAATTAATTTATCAAGGTTTTAAGTGTACTTAGAGCTATTTTGTGCTGATCAATATAGTTTTCCTTCATAATTCTAGTTTTGATCACTGTAATTTTATAGAATGTTTTAAAGTTAAATTATACAGCTCAAACATTTTTTATTTTTTAAGTTCATTTGATTACAGTATATTGTTTGTACTTTTATATAATTTTTAAGGCTCAGCTGTTAATATGTACCAAAACTGCATACAGGAATTTAATAGGGATTGTATTATATGTATACATCAATTTGGGGGCAAATTGCCATGTTTACAATATTTTTCTAAACTATGAACATAGCATTTCTCTGTTTACTTTTAATTTCTCTCAGACATGTTTTTATGCAGTTATGAATAAATTTATGTTCTTAATTTATTTTCAGAGTGATTCTTGTCAGAATACAGAATTAATTTTAACTTTGAAATCTTACCCAATTCATTTATTTTGTAATATTATATATTTCTTTGATTTCATTTTTTGCAAGATTAGAGTTTCATGAATAAAAGCATTTTACTTCTTTTTGAAACTTTATCTGCTTAATTTTTTTGTCTTACATTCTAGCTTAGAATACCTCATTCACTGACAAATACAAATGCTAATAGCAGATATTTCTGATTTGTTCCTCTTGAGTAAGCATCTGTATTTCCGTATTAAAATATGATTGTTTCTGTAAGTTTCATAAATGTCCTTCCTCGTTACCTGAGAATTCATGTTAGATTTTGTCAATATTTTCTTGTGTGTTTGGAGATATTTAGAAGCTATTTGTCTCTATCCTTGTAGTATTGGTGTATTACTTTGATGTTGCTCAGTGCAATGAAAACATTACATTGATTGATTTATCAGATGTTAAACCTACATTTTATTTCTGGAATAAACCCTCACTGATCATGGTGCATAATCCTTATATATGGCTAATTTGATGTGTTAGTATTTTTTCGAATGTATTTGGTGATATGTTCAAGAAGGTGATTTTTCTACAGTATTGTCTTTTCTGGTTTGGCTTGGGAGTAACATGGTCCCCTACAATTAGTAGGTAAATATTTATATATTTTCGGTTTTGGTAGGCTTAATATGATATCTCTTGAAGTGTTTTTATGGTGTCTGTGGTGTTGTCAACTCTTTTTTTTTGATTTGGTAAATTTACTTTTTAGAATTGTTCTTATATACTTTCCTAATTTAAAAAATTTATATTTGGTTAGTCTTCTCAAAGACCAGTTGTATTTTTTTCCTCCTGAATTTTTTCCCTTGCATTTCCATTTTTATGATTCATGGTTTTTTTCTGATCTATATTTTTTCCTTTATTTATATTCAGTTTAGTATCTTCTTTCTAGCTTCATAATGCAGCAGCTTAATTCGTTGATCTTACACTTTTCTTCTTTGAAAATGTGTTTAGAGTTATAAGTATTGTTTTAATCATATATTTTGATATATTTGTTTTGATTTTCATTAAATTTCCTAATTTTCTGTTGCCATTTCCTTATTTGACCCATGAGATATTTAGAATTTTGTTGTTTATTTTCTAAAATTTGGGTATTTCTCGCATTTTATTGTTTTTGATCTGAGGTAGTTCCATTTTGTTCAGGGAACATGGGTTTTTTTATTTGAATTTTTGTAACTTTATTGAGACTTGTTTTTGCTCCTAGTCTATAGTGTTTGTGGACAATACTTCATGTGGGCTGAGGATATTTCTCTTGATGTTGAATGGCGTATACTATTACGTGACAGGTTATGTTGGTTTAAAATGTTAATTTTAAAACTATTTTGCTTATTTTTTGACTAATTTTTCTGTCAGTTATTCACAGTGGGCTATGGAAATCTCCAGCTATTTATATAATTGTATGTTTCTCTTTCATCTGTCATGTTTATACTCTATATACTTTTGAGTCACATGGTACATATTTATTTGTAATTTGTAAGAAAATATATGATGATAATAACTTTTCACTTAGAAAGTTCTTTCATGTTAAATTTTTCTGTAATATGTTTTTTGTTAATATCATAATTCCAACTCACTTTGGTACTGTTTGAATGGTATGCCATTTGTCAGGTTTTTACTTTCAGAAATTTTGTCTTTGAAGATAATTATCTTTTGCATATTGCATGAGTGAGTTCTTGGTGTTTTTAAAGAGTTTAGTTTTCTGTAAAGATACTGACTACTTTAATCAGTTGATTATGGGGACTTTAAAAAATAATTTTTAGGACTTGCGATAATTATATATTTAATTGTTTATTTCTGGTAGCTTTGCTTTATTTGATATTTTTAATTCTTAGTATTGTCTGAGCTTGTACAATAGATTTAAACAATTCTTTAATTTCTTTATTTTTATCTTTTCTTAGGGCCTTCAGAAATGTCAGAGTTCACATTTGTCAGGACCTAATGATGAACAATCTTTATTTTCCACTGGGCCTGCCCAGTATCTTCAGGCAGCTGTCACTGGTATTCGGAAACAGACTGAAGTTCGAACTATACCTAGCAATTCAGTCACACAGGGAGATGCTCTCAATCACCTCTCCTCTCATATTGCTACCTCAGGTGGACAACAAGGCATTACCATTACCAAAGAGAGCAAACCTTCAGGAAAACGCTCTTTCATGTCTGAAACAAGCAGGCATGCTGGAGACACACCTAATGGCTGCACTATTGTCGAGGAACTTTCAGATCATGTTCAGCAGCTGATGGCAGAACCTGTTTGCAGTTCTAACCATGGAGATTGTGCATCACCTAATATATTAATATCAGACAATCCTCAGATCTCTACCTTGTTAATTGGAAAAGCAAACGACAATGTGGGTACTGGAGCCTGTGACAAAGTCAATAATATTCACCCAGATGTTCATACAAAGGCTAATAATTCTATTGCCTCTTCACCCTCTTCAGTCATTTCTACTGCAGCACCTTCTCCAAAATCCACTGGACAGACAGCCACACACAGTGTTTCCAGCCTTAACAGTCCTCACAGTAGGTTACATACAATTAATAGAGAAGGGCTAGATAACATACAGAGCTCTAAAAAACCAGACATGCCTAGGGTTAGCCACAAACCTGGTCCTCAAATCATACCATCAGTGTCTGTGTCCATATATTCAAGTTCCACAGAAGTTCTGAAGGCATGCAGGTTAGTATGGGAAAAAGGAAATCACAAAGTAAAAATTGTTGAGTGCTGTCCAAATCAGAAAACTGGAATATTTTGATTTTAAGAAGTAGAAGTTATATAAAAGAAGATGTTGTCACTTATCTAAAATAAGTTTCATAAGGAACTTTGTAATATGCCTCAGTATTATAGTTTTACCTTAGAGTATTAACATTTTGCTACAAACTGCTTTTTCTGAGAGACTTCGCTCTATGTAGTGTTACTGACCACCATTGGTTATTGGAGTTACCAGCTTCTCTGTGATTGACCTTATTCTGGGAACTGAAACTAGAGAGCAGGAAACCTCAGTGTTTGTTTTCTTCCAGCAACATTACAAAAGGTTAGAAAGTGGGTAGGAAGGGTAGGGAAAAGAAAATTGAGAAATGCAAGAATATTAACTACTCTGGGAAGAGTGACCATATTCTCTTTCTAGAAGAAGGGTCTGAGAAGTTTATTTGTTAATGGGTTTTATTTACTTCTGCCTAAAAATAAGCAAAGAATTAGAAATATTTTTTTTTGATATTACCACATCATGTAGATTTCCCCCTCCTGAAGATGCTGGTGAAATTTTTTTTTTTGGTGGTGGGGGGGAAGCTTTCTTAAGATACATAATTTATATACTTCACAATTTGCTCATTTCAAATGAACAGGTTTTCGGTATATTCCCAGATATGTACCACCATCACCACAGTCAGTTTTACAGCTGTTTTACCACCTCAAAAAGTAACTTCACATATAGTTTTAAAGTAGTGTTTTTTTTCCTCTTTATGTTAAACACAGTAATATCTGATCTTCAATTAAATAATAACTTATTTTAATTCTCACACTTATGCATAAATGTCCATATAGGAAACCAATACTTAAATGATTAAATAGATTTAAATTGCCAACAGTGTCTTCCTCATAGTTTCTAGGGCATGGCATTGGAAATTTGAACAGTAATTATTGCATTTAAAAAGATCTTTCTAATTGCAGATTAATTAAGTAAAATTGAAATAAATACTGTATAAGTAGGCAGTCTAAGATTATTTTGATATACATGACTTTTAAATACCAATTTTGAATTATAATGCGAAAATAATTCTTGTTTAATGATATGAATATCATTTAAATGGGGAATTTTTATATGTTCTCTACTAGAGTTTGAGGCTCTTAGATTATTTTACTGGAAGTCATCATGAGTCATCTAATAAATGTATGCTAGACAAACTTACCAAAACATTTAAATATTTTATATACTGTGTGCATGTAGCAAAGTGGGGTAGTATTGAGAGTAATGAAAATGATTTTTATATAAAATTTTAAAATGAGTATATTTTATATTTCTTAGTGGATTAAAATTTTTAATCTTCATCTTTTTACAATATATGTAAACATTTATTTCAAGATGAAATTCATTCATAGAAGTTGTTTTTTTTTTTTTAAGAAACTACAAAGACAGTTTTGCGCTAGTGCAGACGAGTAATATATTACTAAAATTCGGAAATACCTTTAAAATACCATAGGTGTAAATGTGGTTGTGTAGTTTTTCCAGTGAATGTAGCTATCAGTTTACAATGGTAGCTATATATGTGCCCCCTACCTTCGTACTCCCCAAAGATCAAAAAGGAAAAGACAAAGATAATAAAGGAAGGACTAAAAAGAAAAAAAACAACAGATTCAGAAAAATGAAGATAAAATTATTCTGAGACTTAGCAAGAGACCTAGGATGGAAAATGATAACTCTCCTGTGAAGACCAACTGTGTTAATAGATAGATAGTGCCTTATTCTGGACAGGACTCTGATTCAGATTAGTGCAAGAAAATATCAGTTTTCAGAGAATTAATCTCCCTGGTTTAGAAACTTCTTGAGGAAAGAAACCTAAATTGTGCATAACTTTATATGTAGAGCACCTCAGATGATTTTTTGTATACTACTAAATGCTGCATGTGTTTGAGGTCAACATAAGTAAGCTATTCCAAAAATAATTTTACATACTAATCGATTTCTCTAGTAAGTTAATTTAGGATTAAGAAAAGACTTTCAGAATGATAGTCTTAATCTTTTCAACATCATATTTTCTAAACTTCATTTATTTCCTATGTTTGGTTTTTACAATAAAGTTTCTGTTAAACTATTAGAGATACCTGCCCATTTAGAAAATCATCTATTTCTATTATCCCAGCCCTGTCCTTTTGCATTAGGTTGATTTTATGTATTTTAAAAACTCATGGCTCCTTTCTTGTTAACTGTAGAGTCCTATCTTGGAGATAACTGTGGAGTTGGTTCGAGACCACTGTGAAAAAGCAAATATCAAAGTGATGCACGCAAACTTTTTGGTCTGCTAGTGTATATAAAATTTATATTCACAAATTATACTGTAATCTATTAAGTATGCAATAACATTTATAAAAAGTGTTCATATCTTAACTTAAAAACTTTATTGCTAAAAATTCTGACCATCACCTAAGCCTTCAACTAATCATATAATCATTTTCCTGGTGAATGGTCTTGCCTTTATGTTGATGGCCTCTGACTGATCAAGATGGTCATGACTGAAGGTTGTGGTCCCTGCGATGATTTTTTATAAGACAACAATGAAGTATGCCAGATCAGTTGAGTTTCCTTTCACAAATGATTTCTCTGAAGCATGCAATGCTGTTTGACAGCATTTTCCCACGGTAGAACTTCTTTCAGAATTGGAGTCAATCATTTCAACAATCTTCACAGCATCTTCACGAGGAGTAGATTCCATCTAGAGCAAGCCTTTCTTTGCTCATGTATAAGTAACTGCTGATCCATTAAAGTGTATCGTGAGATGGCAGCAATTCAGTCACAGCTCCAGGATTCAGACCTGATTCTAGATTTCTTGCCGTTTCCACCACATTTGCAGTGACTTCCTCCTTTGAGTCTTGAACCCCTCAAAGTTACCTGTGAAGGTTGGAGTCGGCTTCCTCCCAACTCCTGCAAATGTTGGTTTTGACCACTTGCCATGAGTCATGAATGTTCTTAAAGGCACCTCGAATGAGGAAGTTTTCCTAGAAAGTTGCCACTTACTTTGCCCAGGTCCTCCAGAGGGAACAATGTCCATGGCAGCTGTAGCTTTACAAAACATATTTTCTTTTTAAACAGTAGGCTAGACGTCATTATTACACCTCGATCCTTGGGATGCTGAAAGGAAGTTGTGTTAGCAGTCACGAAAAGAACATTAATCTCATTGTCTGTTGCCCCCAGGGCTCTTGGGTGACCAGGTGCCTTGTCAGTGAGTAGTACCACTTTGAAGGAATCTTTTTTCAGCAGTAGATCTCAACAGTGGACTTCCGATATTCAGAAAAGCATGTTGTAAACATGTGCTGTCATCCAGGCTTTGTTGTTCCACTTAGGAGCACAGGCAGAGTAGCTTTAGCGTAAATCTAAAAGCCCTAAGATATTCAGAATGGAAAATGAGCACTGGATGAGCTGAAAGCCATCGTCTGCATTTGACCTTAATGAGAGGGTCAGCCCGTCCTTGGAAGCTTTGAAGCTAGACAGCGACTCCTTCTCCAGCTGTGGATGTCCTAGATGGCACCTTCTCCAACACAGGCTCTTTTGTGTGCACTGAAAACCAGTTGCTTAGTGTAGCCCCCTTCATTAATCACCTTAGCTCGATCCTCTGGACAACTTGCCGCAGCATCTACGTCGGCCCTTGCTGCTTCACCTTGGACTTCGATTTTGCAGGCGGCTTCTTTGCATGACCCAGGTTCTGCTGGCTTCAGACTCTCTCCACAGCTTCTTCACCTCTCTCAGCCTTCACAGAACTAGGGGAGTTAACCTTGCTCTTGATTAGGCTCTGGCTTAAAGGACTGTTCTGGCTGGCCTGATCATTCGGACCACTAAGGCTTTCTCTATTGCAGCAGTAAGAATGTTTTGCTTTCTTGTTATCCCTGCATTCACTGAAGTAGCACTTTTAATTTCCTTCAAGAACTCTTCTTTGCAATCACAGCTTGGCTAACCTTGTTGAAGGAGGCCTGGCTTTTGGCCTCTTGGCTTTGGATATGCCTTCCTCACTAAGCTTAATGATTTCCAGCTTTTGATCTAAAGGAAGAGACACGTGACTCTTTTCACTTGAACCCTTAGAAGCCATTGTGAGGTTATTAACTGGCCTGACATCAAAATTGCTGGGTGTCAGGGAACAGTGAGGCTCGAGGAGAAGGAGACAAGACTGGTGGGGAACAGCTGATGGGTGGAGCAGTCAAAGCACACACAACTGTATGGATTAAGTTAGCTGCCTCTAAGAGTGACGTTTGCAGGACCTGAAAACAATTAGAATAGCAACATCAAAGATTACTGATCACAGTCACCATAATAAACACAATACTAATGAAAAAGTTTGAATTACAGAAGTATCAAAATGTGACAAAGGAAGCAAATGCTATTGGGCAATCCTTGCTTGATGCAGGGTTGCCATAAAGCTTCGATTAAAAAAAATCTGCAAAACCCAGTAAACCTGTATGGTATAATGAAATATGCCTGTACATTATTTCAAGAAAACTTAATATTTCTGATTTGACCCTTTTAGGAAAAGAGGTGTTAAGGAACTGCTTTACATAATTTCATTATGTTATTTTGTTTTATGTCTACATTGCTTGTATTTGTAACTTTTTTAAGTGCTGTTATTTTATACTGGTTGTAGATGCAGCGTCTTTGCTTTTAAGATTTTAAAATGTAATTTCAGCATTCAGGTGCTTGAGTTACTTTTGGCTTTCTTGCTTATGCCTCATTGTTTTTTTCAAATGTAGATATTTGTACTTTCCAATATCCTACTTTTCTGTATGTTCATATTTTCTCTATTATGTAGAACATTCAGCTGTTACAGAGACTGAATTCTAGTAGCTGACAATTTCTGTTACCTCTCATTTTTCCTATTGAGGCTATCAGATAAGCTTAAACTTTGTACCACTTCAATTGGTATAATAATAATTCAACAACAATTAAATACCTCATTCATATTTTATGTTATCTGAATGTTGTTTATATTGTGTCATCTGTCTCAGAAACAACTGTGTATTCAAACTCATATTTTGTGTAGAATAGAGTGACAGAGATATGATTCACCATGAAACCATTTGTTTCTTATGTAGAGTTTATAAGTAACTCATTGCATTGGCCTTTGGCAGATACTTGAATTCTTTAATTTTTCAGTTTCAGAAACCTATTTTTATTTAAGTATAAAAGTTCCATATAATTAAGTTATTTTTAAAGTAGAATTACTTTTATATTACAGTTCAAAAGCTTAAAATATACTGTATCTAACTGTAAGCATGGGTCAGCAGGCTTGTGGACAGATTGAAACCACATATTGGTTTAGCATTTAACCTTAGTAAAGTATAAAATTTTAGAGGAATACATATTTACACATTTATTTAAAATTAGACAAGTCAGTAATTTTAAACCTGTAATTCATAATTAAACTTCATCACTGGCTCCTTGTTATAGTAAAAATGTAGGTTATATACAATTAGGGTTTTAATATGGCATCTCATAAGCTGATAAATACTGCATTTCAAGCTTTAGTTTTCCTCAATCTTAGCAAAAGGCCTAAATCTTTCTTTTCATTAACAAAAATAATGCTAAATAAGGAATGGGAGTTTTGCTTTAGTTTTTGTTATTATATAATTTGTAATTAAAATAATTCCAAAGTAAATGAAGTTACTGAAGTATATTTTAGTTTCTAAAATAGTTTTTAGATTATTTGAAATTTTTATTTTAGAGCTTTCTTTTGTTTTAATAATTTTAATTTGCTTTAAATTTTCATAATTGAATAAAACAAATGATTCCAAAGGATTTACAATTTTTAGTACTTTGTTGAATCTTCAGGATTTAGAATTATTTAACGTTCTTGAACAAAAAAAAAGTTTAACTTTGGTAGTACACTTGTGTACACTTTAAGTTATTACTTAGCAACTCCGGTACTTTTAATAAAGGAAAAATGTTAATCGTAATACTACTCTGTAATAATTATGTATAATGTGAGAGTCATAGGGAGTACACAGATTACTTCAAACATTATTACTATAATCTATAAATTTGTCGGCAGTGCACAGCATTATTCTAATAATAGACAATAACTAGTCTCTAGATTTTCAGGTTTTCACAGATGTATTCTGGAAATAACATAAAAGAGACATCTTACTATGAAATTATTAATATCTAAACCTATATTGACTTAAGGGTTATTTTAACAATAAATGAAAGTTTAAGGGTAAAATTGTTGGGAAATTTGGAGTTCACATTCTTCAGGTGAGAAATGTGTTGGAAGATTGAGAGGAGAAAGGTTTTCTCAATTTATGTTATGTGGATATAGAGTATATTTTGTTTTTCTAAAGGGTATAAGGAATTAAAATTAACATGTACTGAAATGAAGAGCTCTGATTTTTTTTCTGAATGGATTACTAGTATCCTAAACAATTTTATTTTTCTAAATGCCTTACACTTAAAACTTAATTTATAGTTTTAAAAATCTTCTGTTTTCAAACCTAATTAATAGCTGATATAATTCTTCTCATTATTTTATAGGAATTTAGGTAAAAATGGCTTGTCTGATAGCTGCATTTTGTTGGATAAATGTCCACCTCCAAGGCCACCAACTTCACCGTATCCTCCCTTGCCAAAGGACAAATTGAATCCACCTACACCAAGCATTTATGTGAGTCTCATTGATTTACTAGAAATA
Organism: Eonycteris spelaea; assembly: GCA_003508835.1. Classification (NCBI taxonomy): domain Eukaryota; kingdom Metazoa; phylum Chordata; class Mammalia; order Chiroptera; family Pteropodidae; genus Eonycteris; species Eonycteris spelaea. Next base: position 48,841 of record PUFA01000494.1, on the reverse strand, counting down.
AATCAAATGTCTGAACTGTCTTCTGAAAATATATTCTAAGCCAGTGCAAATTGTTTTTCAAAAGTTTAAATAATTAAATTTTTTCTGAGTAGTTAAAGATTAAGGTAAAACATATTTGTATGCCAGAGCGTGGATGACAGTCTAAGTATTGTCTAATACCTAATATTTTATAAAAAAGTTTTACTGCTGCACAGTCAAGCTCATTTTTTACATGTTGTCTCTAATTGCTTTGCATGAGTTTGGATAGTTAATTTAAATATTTGCAAAACAATATGTATTTGATAGAACTAAAAATTTGTTTGACCTTTTATGGAAAAAGTTATTGAAAACTGGTGTATTCGTAATGTTATTTTGAAGAGAATGTTTAAATTGAAAATGTTTTCTCACATATAGACTGGTATCGTATGAGTAGCAAAAGATATTTCTTTTTGTTTCAGTGTCTTTTCAACATTTCTAAACCAACATTCTGCCTCCTTCGAGTTGTATGGACCTTGAAATTTATTTGATTTTATGTAACTAAAAAAGAATTTTTGTATCTTTAAGACACAAGTGAAAAAATTCTAAGCTACAATTGTAGATTAAATATTTAGAATAATTTATAGATGAGAAGATTTTAGAGATTTGGTTTTTTACCCTCAGTTATACTAATCTTTCACTAAATTAAATTTGTTGATAATCTTACTGAGTAGAAGGGTCCTGAGATCATGATAAAAATAAATGTTTCAACTAAGCTTTAGAAAATTAATGGAAAATGAACATTTATTTTGTGGGTAGTACTGAACCAATTTTTATTTTCATATGATTTTAAAACTTTTGAACTTTAAATTTCACTTCTCCCACTTTAATGCAAGAAATACAAAAACTACACTTGATGAATATACTCAGAACAATACTTTTGAACTACTAAACTGTTTAAATATATTTTGTAAATCTTAGTTGTGATTTAAGTAGTTGGAAAATTTCAAAATTTATCAAATTTAAAATATATTTCTCTACTGGAGAAATTTTGATAGCAATTATATCATAATTTTCTGAAAAGACAATGATAAAATACTGTAATATGTAGCAAAGTAATTTTAATGGTTAAGATTATAATGTATAAAACTTTGATAAAATTGATATGAATTTGTAGTATACTATTTAGTAATTTTTCTGAGATCTAACAAAATATTTAATTTTGTAGTTGGAAAATAAGCGTGATGCTTTCTTTCCTCCATTACATCAATTTTGTACAAATCCCAAAAACCCTGTTACTGTTATACGTGGCCTTGCTGGAGCTCTTAAGTTAGGTAAGGTTTTTTTAAAAAATGTTTCAACATTTCTTTTACTATTATTTTAAAAACACTGGCAGAAACTCATGAGGTTTTTTTTTAGGGTTTTTAAAAATGTTTTTTCTGTCTCTAGCAAATATTTAATACATGATGCCAGTATAGGTTATTGGCAGATTTGGGTGGTGGATATTTTTAGTTATTAATTTCTTTTTTTGCAACATGAGTGATTTAGGTTAGATAACCATGACCTTCTGAATAAAATGTAGATGAAATTAGATCCTACTTAAAATGCTATAGCACCTTTTAATCTTCTCATGATGATTCGTCTGGTGCTTCAAGTAAGTGCTATGCAAATTTGGCAGCACATGGCTGTCTTGAAGCAGTTGTCAATGGAAATGCATGGAGCTCCATAATGTTTTTAAAAACTTCTTTGGAAATGTTCATTGTACTCAATACAGTTTTATTAACACAACTTATTTATTGTGAAGATCTTGGACTTTTCTCTACCAAAATTTGGTAGAGCTAATAATGAACATACAGTAGAAGTGAGGACACAGTTATTGCAACCAGCTGATGAAAACTGGGATCCCACTGGAACAAAGAAATCTGGCGCTGTGAAAGTAATAGATCTCATACAACTATTGCTAAGTATGCACAATATCAAGCCTCTTCCTTCCAGGAATCATTGAGAGTAAGTATTTATTTGTTAGAAATTGTTTTGTTACGTGTACATTACTTTCAAACAATGTATTTAGTTTATGTAATTCTGTTTCATAAGTGGTATAATTTATAAATTTTATGAGGTTTTTACTATTAAGTTATAGTTGATAATATAGTTGATAAAAGTCATATTGCTAATAAGACATAAAATTACTATTTTATAATAGAACCTTCTATTTTTCAAATCTTTCTCTTTACGATGATAAAGTAAGTCTACTTAATGGTTGAAGAATGGTTTTAATAACAAAAGTATGTGAGAAGCTCTCATTTTTATTTGGTTATTGACAACATGTTTTCATTTTATTTTATCTGAAGTACTCTTCCTACATCAGTTATAGTTTCTAATGAAAACTACAGGGGAGGAAGATATTTAGAAAAATACTTCAAATACTTGAAAAGTTAAAAAAAAATCTTAAACAGAGTGGTTAAAGACCTAATAGGAAATGAATCAGTAATGGAGTCCCTTAGTTATTCTTATTTGGGACAAATTGTAATCTGTTAGACCAGTTTAGAATAAAATATTAGACTACTATTTTATACCATGCACAAACATTTACTCAAATGGATTAAAAAGTTGAAAATTAAGACCTGAAACCATAAAACGTTTAGGAAAAAAACACAAAATGTAATCTCGACTTCAGCCTCGACACATTTTGTGTTTTTTTTGTATTTGACAGCAAAAGCGAAGACAACAAAAGCAAAAACAAAGAAGTATGATGACATCAAACTAAAAAGTTTTTTAAACAGCAAAGAACAGTGTTAACAAAATCAAAAGGCAACTTACTGAATGGGGGAAATATTTGAAAATCTTACAATATATATAACATATGTTAAGAACTCATACGACTCTAGAGGAAAAAAAATATTTAGAATAGAGCAAAGCTCTCAGTAGACATTTTTCCAAAAAAGACATAAAAGTGGCCAGCAAGTACATACAAAGATTTTCACCATCAGTAATTATCAGGGAAATGCAAATCAACACTACACTGAGGTACCACCTCATACCTATTAGCATGGCTACTATAAAAAAAGACAAGAGATAAGTGTTGGATGTAGAGAAATGGGAATCCTCAACACTGTCGGCAGGAATGTAAATTGGTACAGCGCTGTGGAAGTCTTCAAAAAACTAAACTTAAAACTATGTCATGACTGAGCAATCCTTCTTTTGAGTATTATCTAAAGGAAAGAAAATCACTGTCTTAAAAAGGAGTCTGCATCCCGTTGTGTATTAGAGCATTATTTACAATAGTTACGACATGGAAAGAACCTAAATGTTCATTAAAGATGAAGAGTTAAAAGATGTAGTGTGTGGGTATGTGTATATGCACCTAGTTGACCGTTGAACAACATTTATACATGGAATTTATACATGGAATTTTTTCAGTAAACATACAGTAGGCCTTTGTATTCTTGGGTTTCACATCACAGATTCAACCAACCCTAGATCAAAAAACATTATTTTAACCTGTGATTGAGACTATTATAGGTATGATGGCAGACATAATGCATCGTTCTATGCCATATATTATAAGGGAGTCAAGTATCGTGGATTTTAGTGTTTTCTGGAACCAATCTTTCATGTAATCAACAGTACTTAAACAAGTCAAAGCTGGGCTGTGCGTGGATTGGCGCCCTTAACCCTATTGCATTATTCAGGGGTTGATGGTATAATGGAATTTTATTCAGCCATGAAAATAAAGAAAGCTTGCTGTTTGCAACAAATTGGTTAGACCTCAAGGATATTATGCAAAGTGAGATAAGTTAGAAACAAGTAATGTATGATCTCATTTATATGTGGAGTAAAAAAACCCAAGCAGATACAGAGAACAGATTGGTGATTACCAGAATTTTGAGTGTGGGTCTGGTGAAATGGTTGAAGGTAGTCACAAGGTACAGACTTTCATTTTATAAGGTAAAATGTTTTGGGGATATAATATACAGCATACTGACTATATTACTGCTCAATACTGTATTACATATTTGAAAGTTGCTATGAGAATAGATCTTAAAAGTTCTAATCACAATATAAAATTATAATGTAAAATGGACGTTAACTAGTACCCAGTCATTGTTGCTTTTCAAATATATTTTCTTTTCATTTCTTCTCTATTGACAGTATATATACTTGTTATCTTTTGTAATTTTCCATAGTGTTGCAATATTCTTTTCTGATTCTCTTTCAGTATCTTTTCTGTGCCTTCCAGATTTGGAATTTCCTTTCGAGATTACTCAAACTCAAATTTTTCTTTAGCTATATTCACTCTAATAAGCCCTTCAAAAGTAGTGTTCATTTCTGTTAGCATTTTTTACATCTGGCGGGTTTTTGTTTTTTTAAAATTCCTCATCTTTCTCCTTTTTTGCAGAATGTTCTAGCATCCTTTCTACTTTACCAGTTAGAATCCTTTTCATTATTAACTGTAGTTGTTTTAAAGTTTCTGGCCTAATAATTCCTGCATTGTTGTCATATCTGAGAAATGTTTGATGGTCATCGTCTTCAGTTGTTATTCTGCCTTTCAGTACATACCTTTGTAATTTTTGTTGGAAGGTAGATATGATGTACAAGGTAAAAGGAACTGATGTAAATAGGCTTTAAGTGAATATTGGTAAAGCGCAGGGTAAGAAAAGTATTCTATAGTGTTATGGCTATGTCTCAGTTTTACTATAAACCTTTGGCTCTGTAATATGAACTTCACTAGTGCTTTTTAGTTGTTTCCCTACTTTAATTTCCCTTGGACAGTTGGCTCCTGGTAAAACCTCAGAAGTCTGAGTGCTCTTTAAATATTTTCTTCTCGGGGGCAGATCTTGTTAAGAACAACTGACTACTCTGGTATGTTTCAGAATGCTCCCTTTTTCCTGCCTTTAGTGTTTCACCATAGAGTTTTTTTTACCTTTAGACATGTCCACAGTGAATCTGTCTCAGTTTTTCTTAATTGCATAATACCTGGGTTGTACAATACTAATTTTGTGGCTGCTATAAGAAGTTAAGTACCATGCCATTTGGCTTGACTTTTCTTGATTTTTTCTTTTGTCATTGAAGATATTTTTTCTCAAATACGGTTATAGAAACTTAGTTTTAAAATTATAGCTAGTAGCTCTCAAGTAGATATGATTGGTTGTTCACTTGTGCAATAAAAATGATAGCCTGTAATTGAATATTAAGCATGAATGTTTTGGTTTATCTGTAGGAAGAAAGTGAGAAAAGAATGCAACCTAAAGAGTACTTAGATAATGAATCCACATCTTCAAATTTGTAAGTAACCTTTAGTGTTCACTTCATATTTCTGTCCAAAAGGCATGAAATAATTTTTTTTTTTTTTTTAAGTCCTGGAAAGAGAAGAAAAGGACCTTTTAAAATCATAAAATTTGGAACCAACATTGACCTCTCTGATGATAAAAAGTAAGTCCTCCAGTTCTGTTTACATGAAGTGCAAATGTGAATGCAGGATTGGAAATGGCCTAGTTTCAATTTTGTTTCATCCGCAGTTAATTTTTTTAAATGTTGACATTAGCTAAAGCACTAGCAGTTTGAAATATTTTTTGAATTAGATTTTGTTGTTGTTGTTGCTGGTGAATGCCAAAACTTCAGTTTACAAATTTAATCATTTTTTCTTTCCTTTAGAAGATTATTATAAATTTTTTTCAATGATTATTAAATGTTTTCAGTTATATCTGAGAAACAACTTTTGAATTTAAAAGTATAATAGAAATTAGAAATTTAAATGTTTCTGATTAGATTGCAACAATTTTGAAGACATAGTTAATTATCATAAATACTTTAAATAAGGTTATACTTTTGATGTGTTATTTTATTTCAGGTGGAAATTGCAGCTACATGAACTGACTAACTTCCTGCCTTTGTGCGTGTCGTATCAGCAGGAAATCTTCTAAGCCACCTTGGTCATACGATACTGGGCATGAATACTGTTCAGCTCTACATGAAAGTTCCAGGGAGTCGAACACCAGGTAATTTTCATGAACTAGCATATCTTGAATAATTGGAAAAAGAGTTCATCTGATATGAAACTTTTATACATAATCAACTTCTTCCCACTGTAATTATTAAAGCCAAAGGATTTTAAAATTCTAATAGGTAAAAGTATTTTGTAATTACTCTTATAATTGAGCAGAAAATATTGTCATTGTCCCAATGTGCCTTTTGTCCTTTTTAAATAAACACCAAAATGAAAAAAATTTTCTTAACAGTTAAGAAATTTTTAAAAAATTAATGTATGAGGTGACATTGGTTAATAACATTATTGAATTGTATATTTTGAAAACCCATGTAATTTATTAACCAATGTCACCTCAATACATATATATATACAAACACACAGACATATTATATTACATATATATATAACATATATATATTATATCCCAAAGTTAAATCACCTTACATTACCATCTGTCTGATCTGCTTTATCCTTATCTGCCTCTCCATTTCCCCTCTCACGCTGGTAACCACTAAACTGTTTTCAGAGTCCTAGAAAATTTAATTTGGGAAGGGGGCACTAAATCATTCATAGTTGAAGGAACTCAGGGAAGTTTAAGGCTTTCTCTTAATCCCATTGATTACAAGTGGACACTTTCCAGTTTTTTCACCAGTCATTAAGAACTATAACATAATCATGAACTAATACGCTTACTATGTGTAAAAAATATTTCATTGGAAATACTTCAAATAATATGATACACTGACATATTCTAATCTATCCCATTTTGTTACATTTTTTAAAAGAGAATTCAGGAAATTTCTAATGCAATAATACATAACTTTCTTTTTTTCTTTTTTATTATGGTGACATTGATTAATGAAATCCAATAAGTTTAGGATGTACAATTTAACAGTAAGGCATATATGTATTTACACTGTGTTCTTTCACACACTTTACCCTTTTTACCCTATATACCTTTCCCACTCCTCTTCCCCACTTTCCTGTGTTAACCGCCTAGTCTGTTTTCCCTGACGATGAGTCTCTGTCCTATTTTGTTTGTTGCTTATAGGTTAATATGCCGTGTGTGTGTGTGTGTGAGAGAGAGAGAGAGAGATGAGAGAGAGAGAGAGAAAGAGATATCATGTATATATAGGTGATGTGTGTGTGTGTGTGTGTGTGTGTGTGTGTGTTGTTGTGTGTGTGTGTGTGTGTGTTTGTGTGTAGGTGATATCATGTGATTTTCAACTTTTTCTGTCTGCTTATTTCACTTAGCATGATTACCTCCAGGTCCATCCATGCTGTCGCAAATGGCAGTATTCATCTCTTCTTATGGCTGAGTCATATTCCATTGTGTATATGTGCCACACCTTCTTTATCCAGGCATCTACCTACTGTAGGACACTTTTGTTGCTTCCACGTCCTGGCTACCGTGAATAGTGCTGCCGTGAACATAGGTGTGCAAATATCTTTTGAATATGGCTTTTCAGTCTTTGGGGTAAATACCAGCAGAGGGATTGCTGGATCACATGGTAGATCAATTCTTAGTGTTTTGAGGAACCTCCATACTGTTTTCTGTAGTGGCTGTACAATTCGCAGTCCCAACAACAGTGTATGAGGGTTCTTTCTCTGCATCCTCTCCAACATTTGATATTACTTGTCCTGTTGATTACAGCTATTCTAACAGTTGTGAGGTGGTATCTCATTGTGTTTGGATTTGCATTTCCCTAATATAGAGCAATTCTGAGCATCTTTTCATGTGTTTGTATGTCTTCTTGGGAAAAGGTCTGTCCAATACTGTGCTCATTTTTTGACTGGATCCTTTGGTTTTGGTTGTTATTGAGTCGTATGAGTTCTTTGTATATTTTATATATTTAGGCCCTTACTGAGGCGTTGCTTTCAAATATATTTTCCCATTTGGATGGTTGTCTCTATACCTTGGTGACAGTTTCTTTTTGCTGTGCAGAAGCTTTTTAGTTTGATGTAGTCCCATGCACTTACTTTTGCTCCCCTTACCTTTGAGGTCAAATTCATAAAATCTTCTTTTAGTTCCTATTTTTCCTCTATGCATTTTGTTGTTGCAGGTCTTATATTCATCCTTAATCCATTCTGAGTTAATTTTGCTGTGTGGTGATAGACAACAGTCTATTTTCATCCTTTTACAGGTGGCCTTCAAACTTTCCCAGAATGATTTATTGAGAAGATTTCCTTTCTCCATTGTTTGTTTTGGCTTTTTTGTCAAAAATTATTTGCCCATATAAACATGGGTTTATTTCTGGATTACCAGGTTTTGTCATTAGAGCAGTATTGACCTCATAAAATGAGTTGAGAAGTATGCTCCTCTTCAACTTTTTGGAAGAATTTGAGGAGAATAGGTATTAAATCTTTTTGAATTTTCAGTAGAATTCACTGGTGAAGCCATCTTGGTCCTAGCCTTTTACTTATTGGTATGTTTTTGATGATATTTCAAGTTCCATACTGGTTGATCAGTCTATTTAAGATTTTCCAGTTCTTGATCCATGTCTCGGAAGATTGTGTCTTTTTCTAGTTATTAAATTTGGTGTGTATGCTTTTTCATAGTATATTGTTTGATCCTTTGTATTTCTGCAATGTCTGTCATTCCTCTCTTTTATCCCTGATTTTGTTCATGTGTGTCTTTGTCTTTTTTCTTTAGTGAATCTAGCCAGGGGCTTGTCAATTTTCTTAACTTTCTCAAAGAACCACCTCTTTGTTGTATTTTTTTTTTTCAATTTCATTTATTTCTGCTCTTAATTTTGATGATTTTCTTTCCTTCTGCTGACTTTATGCTGCATTCGTTTTTCCTTTTTCAGGTTTTTTAAGATGAAGCATTAGGTTGTTTATTTGGGCTCATTCTTGTGTTAGGAGATAGGCCTGTAGTGATGTGAACTTTTCCTCTTGTGAGTGCTATTGCCGTGTCTCAAAAGTTTGATATGTTGACTTTCATTGTTATTAGTTCTCTGTTTCTTGTGATCTTTTATTTCTTCTCAGACCCAGTTTATTCCTCGGTGCATGTTGTTTAATCTCCATGTATTGTGGGTTTTCCATATTCTTTTTACAGTTGATGTCATTTCAAAGCATTATGATCTGAACTATGGTTAATATCATAATATTCAATAAGTCAGTTATGTCCAGTTGGTCTAATGTGTCATTTCCTTATTGATTTTCTGTCTGGATGATCTGTCCATATACGACAGTAGGGTGTTTTAGGGTCCCCTATTATGATCGTGTTTCGGTCTGTTTTTTGCCTTAATTCTGTTAGTAATTGGTTTACATATTTCTGGGTTCTGTGACTGAGAACATAGATATTAATAAGTGTGATGTCTTCTTGGTGCATTGATACCCTTTGTCATTATGAAGTGTCCTTTCTTATCTTTTCCTTACCTTTTTTTAATTTGAAGTCTATTTCATTCTGATGTTAGTACTGCTACTCTTGCTTTTCTCTGAATGCCATTTGCTTGGAATGTCATTTTCTACCCTTTTACTTTGAGTCTTTGTTTGTCTCTGGAGCTGAGATGTGTCTCCTGGAGGCAGCATATGGGTTGAGTTTTTCTTTTTTGATTCCAAATCTGCAACTCTGTGCCTTTTTATTGTGAGTTCAGTCCATTTTACATTTAGGGTGATATTGAAATATGAAGTTTTCCAATAACGATTTTATCTTTTGCTTTTTTGGTAGCTTGTATCCATTACTTCCATGTCCTGTGTTTCTATTTTATTTATTTATTTTTGGGTTGGCTTTTGTGGGTTTTCCATCTGGTCCTTCTTGTTTTATGTTATAAACTTCAGTTTCTGATTCTTGGATGTGTGGTTACCATATATGAATATGTAAAAGATAGTTATGTACACAGTCATCCATTTTCTTCCCTGTGTGCGTCATCTCCTTTGCAAATGGATCTTTGAATCATCCGCTTTCAGTCATTGTTATCTTGGTTTGTCTTTATGTATGCTGAAGGTTTTTAGTATCTTGCTATAGCATACTCTTTCCTTCTTTAAGCTTATAATGCCCTGTTCTTAGTATGGGTTGCACGCCTTTGCTTCTATCTGCCTGCTAGTTACCTTACTCATAGTATATATTTTTTGTCATTTTGTTTTAGGTGAGCTGACCCCTTTCAGTATTTCTTGTAATGCAGGACTTCTGGTGAGAATTCCTTAATTTTTGTACATTTGGAAAGGTTGTTTTTGTAGTTCCCCTTCATATTATAAGGAGAGCTTTGCTGTGATACTTTACTCTCAGCTGATATTTCCTTTCATTTAATATTTTGAATACTTAATTCCATTTCTTTCCAGCTTTTAAGGTTGTGCTGGACGTCGAATGAAATCTAATAGGTTTTCCTTTATAGGTTACCAGCTTCTTTTCTCTGGCTGCCCTGAGAATTTTTTTCTTTGCCATTGATCTTTAATGTATTCTGCCTTGGAGGAGGCCTTTTTGGATTAAGATAATTGTGTGTTCTGATTGACTTCTTGAATTTCAGCTCTAGCTCATTCCTTAGATTTGGGATTGATTCTCGTCCACTGTTTGTCTGAAAATGCTTTTCTAATCCTTGCTCCTTTTCCTCATCTTTGAGAAGGCCCATTATTCTTTTGTTTCCTGCTCCTGGTGGTATCAGCTAGTTCTTGAATTTTCTTTCATGATTTTTTATTCCTCAGTTCTCTCTTTTTCCTTCTGATTTATTTTCTAGATTTCTATCTTTGATATCACTGATCCTTTCTCTTCCTTTGGTTGGCTCTGTTTTCCCAACTTGCTATTTCATGTATCACCTCTTGCAGTTTTTGTTTTTTTGTTTGTTTAATCTCCACAAGATCTTTTCTGTTCTTTTTGAGGTTTCAGTGTCCTTGCTCTGTTCATCTAGTTGTTGTTTCAGTTCCTGAATGTTCATATGGAATTATATTTTGGACTGTCATTGAGTTTTCTCATTGTCATTTAAGTCACATAATTTCTGTGTCTCTTTAACTTATTTCCTGGAAATTTTACTTTCTTTTTTTTCTAAGGTAACCTTGTCATATGTGTTGTTATGGTTAATGGAATGTTTAATGTTCATGGGTTTATCTGCCTTGGACATTAATAGAAGTTTATTCTGCTGTTTTCCAGTTTTATTATATAAAGGTCTCTCTTTAGCATGTTGCAAGAAGGCATTTTTCTTTTGGTTTCCAGTAGGTGGTGTCTAATCCTCTTGATCCCTGCTTATGTGAAGTTATAATAATGCTTTTTTTCCTTCTTTATTCAGTCGTACTCACACCCACAGTCTCAGTACCTGTCACTGTTAGTGACGATATTGGTCCTATTTGTTCAGATTCCTCTGGGGCTCTGCGATGTTTGGTCTTGGGGAAATAAGGGAGATGCCATCTGGATAGGGGGATAGAGGCTGTGGCTCAGCCTCCTTTTTGCAACCAGTGCTGGTAATCACCACCTGTTGCTTCTCTGCAGTCCTGCTTGTCTGCCTTCAGCTGTGATGACTGGGCCCTGCTATGGCCTGGTGGCTGGGAACTCAAGCTTTCCCAGTTCAGGGAAGTTGCCTCACCTTCCCCCCCCACTTCTCATACAGGTAGCTCTGACGGCTTGAGAGGTAGCTTCTTTATTTCTCCCAGACCACTGCCGAACTTACCTGTGCCAACTCTTATGCTTAGATCCCACACTCAGACATATTGATGTGCAGTGTGGGTGTATACTGAGATTTAGATGTTCAAAAATATCCTTTCAAGGGAGAGATCTAGGGACGTCTCTCACTCCACCATGTTTCTGACATCACTCTCAAAACTTTTCTTTAAAGGGTTATATAGTAAGGATTTTAGGCTTTATAAGCCAAGAGGGGTACATTGAATATATAGTATAGGTACCTATATAAAAATAGAGAAAATCTAATTTTTATGACTTTTATTGATAAAAGTCAAAATACATAACAATTGAGTATAGATTTTTATTATTATTATAATGGGGAAAATAAGATTGGGATCAAAGTTAGCATTCTCTGTCAGAATCACCACAAATATGCATCTGTTAAAGCTGTTTACCTATTTACTTTAAAAATGTCTTTTCAAATAAATTGCTGCTACTAATACTACTGTCAAATCTATGGGCAATACCTTACTATTGAAAGGCATTAATAGAATTTTGTTATGTTTTTACTTGACATTTTCCTTCACATTTTATTGCATTGAAGAGTTAATTCTTGTTGGAGCTTCTCAGTTTTCACAGTTCACTTTTGCATTATGGAAGTTTCTCTGCACTTTGCATTGAGTCTGAAAAATGTATTAGAGTTGTGGTTTCGGTTAAAAATTTATGCTGCAGAGGTTTGAATGAATGGATATCTAGATTTTGTTTAATTTTTAATGTCACAGGCAGTATATACATACCTTCATAGTACTTTTAATACAAAAAGTATTCATTAGTATGTTTTGTTTAGTAATATTAGGTTAAAATTTTGTGTATATGGCAACAAAATTTCCATGATCAATAACAATGATTCATAGTGGTGTTCTCATTCAGAAAAAAATTCATTCTCAACCCTGATTGCTCTAGAAATTATAATACTGCTTTTCCTTTGCTATTACAGAGGGCAGATTATGGTGATCAGCTTCTCTATCTGACAAAATTTCATGAGACTGGTGTTCATTAAATACTTGAGAATGGCACATAATAAGTATTTTTCACAAAGTAGTATATATAGCAGTGAATCATAAGTGAACACCATAGGCACTTCACATTTTTATAAACTTTGTTAATTTGTCTAAGTAAGCCTTTTTTTCTTTTCACACATATTTTTCCCACCATTTGTTCTAATACATTTTAGTAGATGCCACTTCAGTTGTATATAATTTGTTTTTTCTACTTGAAAATATTCTCTTGTAGTTGATCTTATGGAAACCACTCATAGAGGTTAGTTCATTAGTCATTTTACATTTGGCATTGTCTATGCAAATAAACAATACCAACTGAGTAGTATTAGTAATGTACATTGACTTGTCAAAGGCCAAGAGAAACTACTTGAGGTTACTTACTTCTTTTTAATAGACTGTTTATGTGAGTATCAGCATCTTCATTGAGTAGTTGTTTTCAACAAAAGGGTAACAATGTGGAATCATTTTATATTCTCTAGAAATATTTCTTTACCTGCTGCAACCAAACACATTTTAATTAACTCACTGCCTGTAAATTACTTTTCTTATCTGTTTAGAGATTTAATTTGGTTTCAGTCTCAATTTTAAAAAATTTCTGTGAAGCAGTTCTTCTTTGATGAAATACTACACTTTGAATTTTTAATTTTTTATCATTATCCTGTATTTACATATTGTAACAAGGGTTTCATCGGATATTTTTCTTGTACATTATAATCTTTTAGTATAGCAAGAACATTGTTGCATAAGTATATTGCTTTCTATGAAATTTACACTCACACATGCCATAAAAGTATTACATTTGAAACCTTTCTTCTTTTGACCTGATGTGTATAACTGGTAATAAAAAAATAAATGTGAAATATGTGTAATATCTGTAGTAGTTGAAATGCTTTTGAGTTATAACTGTGTTAATGCAAATTGTAGTTTGCCAGGCAGCAATGCAAAGCAATGAAAACTGTATAAGGTCTGTAACAACTGCTTAATTCCAGTTATAGCATGAAAACACATATAGACAGAACATAAACTGGTAGCATATCTGTGTCCCATGAAAGTCTAATCTACAAAAACAGGTGCTTGCTCTATGGGCCATAGTTTGCCATACCCTGATATAAAATCTTAAAAGTTTTATCTAATGCACATATAGCAACCTTTGGTCCCCTTGCATGGACATGGTTTTATGTCACAGATGAAAACCCATATATGTCAAATCTGTTAAGTTCCAGCCACTGCTCAAATAGGGCATATGGTAGCATCAAACAACCGGGTCATCTATATACTGTCTATAGTGTGCATATCATCCTCTTGTTTTACTGCTTCTTTCTGGCAGCTGCTGCGAACAGCACCTATAGTTAAAAAATCGTATTTACTTTATTTTCACCACATTCACACTGTATATTGGCCAAGTTAATTTTAAAAAGATATGTCTTATTTGCAAATGAGTTAGGGTTCTAGACCTCATGCATTGGAATCTCCTGAAAAGGTTCATGGAAGAAATACTTAATCTCTGTATTTTAGGGACTAGCTATTAGTATGTTTTTAAAAGCTTCCCTGGGATTTTGAGGTACAGCCAGGAATAGAACCTATTGGTTGCAATGTTTATTTCTAAACATTGTAATTGAAAATAACTTAGGAATTGGCTCTCATTTTATAAATACCATTTTATACTGGATAAGAACATCACCTCTCAAGGTTATTTTTTTTTCTTATGTATATGGTATTATGCTGGATCTGTTAAGATTCATTTCAGTTATATCTTCCAGTAAGGAATATTTTATAAAAGTAAAATATGATGTGAAAATGAAAAGAATCAAAGGAAATGAAACTGTCTTTTTTCTTTATAATTTGGGGATCATACCAAACTTAGCAAGAGATGATGTCTTTATCATTTCTGCCTAAAAGGGCTTTGGGTGTTTTTTTCATTTTCCCTTGTGGAGTTCATTCTACTCTAAATTATAATTGTTAATTTTCTTCTTTTATTTACTTGGGTATTGTTGACATACTAGTTTCAGGGTACAACATAGTCTATATTATATACTTACAATGTGATCACAATTATTAGTCCTTGCTGTTGTGCAAAGTCATGACAATGTTATTGACTATGTTCTCTTCACCTTTTTTACTCATGCTCCCAACCCTCTCCTCACTAGCAGCCATCAGTTTGATTTCTGTGGTATGATGGAAATACACTGGCAATAAAAAGAATGAATTTTGTTTGTAGCATTTGTTTTTTGATACCACATATAAGTGAAATAGTACAGTTTTGTCTTTCCTTCCGAGTTTTTTCACTTAGTATAATACATTTCTAGGTCTATCCATGACCCACAGCAAGATTTCTTTTTTTGTTGTTGCTGAATAATACTGCATTTTGTTGTTGTGTGTGTCTGTGTGTGTGCACACCTGCGTGCGCCACATCTTTCTAATTCATTCATCAATCTGTGGACATTCGTTTGCTTTCATATCTTGACTATCATTAATAATGCTACATTGAACATAGGAGTGCATATATCTTTTTGAATTAATGCTTTGCATTTCTTTGGTTAAATCCCAAAAGAGGAATTTCTGGTCATATGGCAGTACTATTTTTAATTTTTCGAGGAACTTTATACAGTCTCCCATAGGTGCTTACAACAGTGGATGAGGGTTTCCCTCTCTCCACATCCTTGCCAGCACTTGCTGTCTTTTTGATAATAGCCTTTCTGACAGATGTGGATCTCATTGTGGTTTTGATTTGCATTTCCTGATGGTTAATGATGTAGAGCATCTTTTAATCTGTCCGTTGGACACCTGTATTTTTTCTTTGACGAATTACCTATTCATGTCTCATATGCAGTTTTTAATTATTATTATTTTTTTGTTACTAAGTTGTACAAATTCTATATTTTAGGTGATAACCCTTATTAGGTGTATCATTAGCAAATAACCTTCTCCATTCAGTCTGTTATATTTTTATTATAGTCATAGTTTTGTTGGCTGTGCAGAGGGTTTTTAGTTTAATTTAGTCCCATTCATTTTTTTTGTTTTTGTGTCTGTTGCTCAAAGGGACATATTCAAAAAAATGTAACTATGGCTATGTCAAAAGTTAAATGCCTGTGTTTTCTCCTGAGAGTTTTATGTTTCATGCTTACAATTATTCTGTAATCTCTTTTGAATTTATTTTCTGTACATAGTATAAAAGAATGGTTCAGGGTTTCTTATTGTGTGAGTGTGTTTGTTTCTATTCTTTGTGTCTGACCAGTTTCCTGCTGTTGTAATTTACTGTATTAATGAGGGTTATTTTCTGGAATTTCTGTTTTGTTCCATTGATCTATGTGTCTTTTTTTTTTTTGTGTGTGCTAGTATCATAGTCTTTTGACTATTACAGCTTCATAATATAGTTTGATTTCAGGTAACATTACATCTCCAAATTCTTTCTCTAGATTGCTTTGGCCTTTGGTGGTCTTTTGTGGTTCCACATAAATTTTATGACTTTTCTAGTTCTGAGAAGAATGTCATTGGTATTTTGATAGAGACTGCAATGAATCTGTAGATTGCATTGGTAGTATGGTTGTTTTAACACTATTATTGCTTTCAATCCATGAGCGTGGTTTATACTTTTATTTGTGTTGCTTACTAAATTAACCTTGTTGTTTTCAAAGTACAACTCTTTCACCTCTTGTGTCAAATTTATTCTTAGGTTTTTTCCCTTCCTTCCTTCCTTCTTCCTTCCTTCCTTCCTTCCTCTTCCGTCCTTCCTTCCTTCCTTCCTTCCGTCCTTCCTTCCTTCCTTCCTTCCGTCCTTCCTTCCTTCCTTTCCTTCCTTCCTTCCTTCCTTCCTTCCTTCCTTCCTTCTTCCTTCCTTCCTTCTCTCTCTCTCCTTCCTTCTTCCTTCCTTCCTTCCTTCCTTCCTTCCTTCCTTCCTTCCTTCCTTCCTTCCTTCCTTCCTGTCTTCCTGTCTTCCTGTCTTTCTTTAATGCAATTGCACATGGAATTGTTTTTCTGGATTTCTCCTTCTAATCATTTGTTATTAGTGTCTTGAAACCATGGATTCCTGTATGTTAATTTTCTATCCTACTACTTTACTAGATTCATTAATTTATTAATTCTATTATTTTGGGGTGGAGTATTTTGGATTTTTACACAGAATATTATGTTATCTACCAACAGTGACTATTTTACTTCTCCCTTTCCAATTTGATGCTTTTTCTTTTCTTGTGTGACAACTGTGGCTAGGATTTCCAATACTATATTGAATAATGGTGGTGAGAGTAGGCATTCATATCTTGCTCCTGAGTATGATGTTAGTTGTGGCTTTGTCATAGGTAGCTTTTATTATGTTAGGTTAACTTTTCTCTATACCCACTTTAATGAAGAGTTTAAAAAAAAAAACAACCATAAGTGGATGTTTTATTTGTCAAATTCTTTTTCTACATGCGTTGAGATGATCAAACAGTTTTTATCCTTGGTTTTGTGATGTGGTATATCACTTTTATTGAGTTGTGGATATTGAACTATCTTTGAACCCGAGGTATAAATCCTACTCAATCATGGTATAAATGATCTTGTAATGTATGTTGAATATGGTTACCTAGTATTTTGTTGAAAATTGTATTCATAAGGGATACTGGCCTCTAATTTCTTTTTTGTAGTATCTTTGTCCGGTTTTGGCATCCCGTACTACTGGCCTCATAGAATGAGTCTGAAAGTGTTTCTTCCTTTTCAAGTTTTAGTAATAATTGAGAAGGGTAGGGATTAATTCTTTGAATGCTTGGCAAAATTAACCTGTAAAGCTGTCTGGTCTTGGACTTTTATTTGCTAGAAGTTTTTCCTGTTACTGCTTTAGTTGTGTTGCTAGTAATAAGTCTGTTCAGATTCTTTGTTTCTTCCTAGTTCAGTCTTGGAGGTAGTATTTTTCAAGAACTTTTTTTCAAGGTTGTCTTATTAGTTGGCATATAATTGTTTATAGAATTTTTTAATGACCTTTTGTATTTCTGTGGTGTCTGTTGTAACGTCCCCTCTTTCATTTCTTATTTTATTTGAACTTTGTCTTTTTCTTGATGACAAACGGATTTGTCGGTTTTCTTTATTCTTTCAAACCCCTTTATCATTATGTAATGTCCTTGTCTCACTTTACAGCCTTTTTTAATGTATATTTTGTCTGATTTGAGTATTGCTACCTCACTTTCTCCTGACACCCCCCCCCCCCCCCGCCATTTTCGGTTTGCATGAACTATCTTTTTCCATCCCTTACTTCTGGCTCTGTCTTTTGATCTGAAGTAAATCTCTTATAGCAGCGTATATATGTAAGGGTCTTAGTTTTTAATCCATTCTGCTACCTTATGTCTTTTGATTGGAGCATTCAGTCTTTTACATTTGAAGTAATTACTGATAAGTATTTATGTAGTTATTGCCATTTTGTGAATTGTATTAGTTGTTTTTGTAGTTCTTCATGTTCCTTTCTCATTCTCCTGATCTCGTTACTTTTGATTTACTGGCCGCTTTAGTGTTTGGGGGTTCTTTTTCTTTATTGTATATTTTGGTAGGTTTTCAGTTTGTGGTTACCATGAAGTTTGTATAGACACCTATGTCTATAGTAGCGTATTCTAAGCTGACAGCATTTAAGTTCAAACACATTCCAACAGCACTTTTTTTTCACCACACACACACACACACTTTCTGGTTCTTGCATTATATTTTATATATATTTTTTGTATCTCCTGATTTCTTGTAATTATAATTAATTTTGCTACATTTTTCTTTTAACCTTCATATTAACCTTTTACTTGCTGAATTTACTCTTTTAATTCTATATTTGTCTGTGAGTTTTTTTCTCTTTTCTGTATTTTCTTATTTGGTTATGTCTTTTTCTGCATAAAGAATACGTTTTAACACTTCTCATAAAGCTGGTTTTGTTATGATGAACTCCATAGCTCTTGCGTGTGTGTCTTTAGGTGTTCATTCGTTTGGAACTCCATGTTTTCTGGACCTAGATGTCTGTTCCCCTGATTAGAAAAGTTTTCAGCCCTATCTCTGCCCCTATCTCTCTTCTGCTGAATCTATAAAGTGCATATATTAGTGTGCTTGATGTTACATCAGAAGATTGTAATAGTGTTTCATTTTTTTTTTAATAATTTTTCTGTTTTGATTGGCTGATTTCCACCATTTTGACTTTAAGGCTGCTAATGTATTCTGTGTTATCTAATCTGTTGGGTTTTTTTATAATGTATTTTTCATTTCAGTTCTTGTATTATTCTGTGTGTTTCTTTATTACATATTTTCTTTCTTAAATTTCTCTTGAGTTTTCTGTTCTACCCAAATTTTTTCTTATGACTTCCGTTGAAGTTTTTTAGTAGGCAAATTACTTATCCTCATTTCATTAGAATTTCTTCCTTTTTTTTTTCTTATTGTCTCATTTTCTTATTGCCTCTTTTGGAATCTGTCTGATCCTGATGGATTCTATTAAAATCTAGAAAGCTCCTATGATTCCCTAATCTCTAAAATTTTTTGTCTCATGTTGTTTGACTTTCCTGTGTTTGTGCCTCTGAGTTAGATGAAGTGATTGTATTCCCCGTCTTGAAAACATGGTCTTTTGTACTAGTGGGCTTTGTGTGGAATGCATGCTCTGTGCTTTTGGTAGGTTAGGTAGAGTTCGGGCAGGAGCCAGAGGTACCTGGGTTGCCGAATAGCCAAAAGGAAGGCTTTTTTTTAGAGGGTAGCTTGGTGTGTGTGTTCTTTCTTGTGCTCTGCTGGTCTGGGTGGGGCAGCCCTGTGATGCACTTACAGTTCTTTGCTGGATCCGCTCAGGATTTGCCCTCAGGCAGGGCAGTCTGGTACATCTTCTGATCCCTGTTGATTTTATTGTCTTGTGAGAGAACAGAGTCTGTGTTTGTACGGGCATAACTCGTGAGAGGTGGTTTCCTGTTACTCCAGGTAGGGCTGCTTGTTGTGTACCCACAATGCATGTCCTGTTGATTCAATTGACTGCTGCTAGAGCCCATTTGGGATGCACTCCCCTGTCAATTCTTACTCTGTGTTACCGTGCTGGTTCCTTCTTACACAGCAGTAGCTTGGTACATGTGCACATCAGTGTTCTGTGGTACCCGCTAGACCTAGCTGTGGACGATGGGCTCTGCGCACACACTGTAGTGCCTTTTTGTTCCTGCTTGAGCTAACTTTAGGGATGGTGTCTGGGGTTGCACTGTGGTAGCCATGCAGATTGGCTAAAGCCCCTGGGTAGACTTAAATTGTGCTATCAAGTTTGGTGGAATGCAAACATAGGCACTCAGTGGCTCACTGATCCTGTAGGAGTCCATTAGATTCCACAGAGCCCCATGATTCCCTTCGGTATATTGTGCAGAGCTGTTCAGTTTCTCTCAGTAGGAATTGCTCTATATAGGTGTGTATTTAGTTTTGAGGGAGGGGAGAAGCTCTCCATCTCTCACCACCATCTTGGATTCTGTTTCTTTGGAGTTTTTCGTTTTGTTTTGTTTTGTGTGGCTTTAGTTCTTTAGCAGTATCCCATGGAACCCATAGGAATTCCTTAGAAGAAAATGTGTAGTGTATTTTATTTTTCTCAGTGTTATTCACAGAAACATATGTAAAAATGGCACTTATTATTAGAGTGTACGTTATGACAGGATTTTTAAATATATTCTGAAAAATTCAGATTGCTCTCAGGCCCTGTGCTAAGATTTTTTTTTTTTTTTTAAGTAAATCTGTGCTGATTTAAAATGGCATAGGAGGTAGAGGCTGGGCATGTCTCCGCAGTGACCATACCAAAGTTATAACAAATCTACAGACCAAGCAGCACACACAGTTTGCCATAGGTCTAGGTGAAATAGGAGGTCACCTCAAATAACAGGTCACCTCAAAATGGTAGGAGGGACAGAAATATGAAGCAACTCAGGCCCACAACTACATGTGGTAATCAAGAATAAGGAGGGTTATCTGTAGAGCCACCTTCTCCAGCTGAGGGGTGAGGGATCCTGGCCCCATACTGGGCTCCCCAGCTCTGAGTTCCAGCACTAGGAAGACAAGTCCCCACCATCTCTGACTTGGAAACCAGCAGAAGTTGTGGCTGACTGAGACAGAAGATAATATAATCAGAGATTTCCTCTTAAAGGGTACAAGCCCAGACTTACTCACTGACAGACTCACTGTAGCTCTCATGCTGGGCTCTAGGACATACAGAAGGTACTGAGTTATTAGGCTTCAGAACAAGGGATGGAGGAGCAGCTGGCTCCCAGATGGAGGTATAGGTAGAAGCCATTGTTCCTTTATTGAGCCCTCCCTACTTTCAGCACAGAGACACAAGCACCTTCAACCTGGATAATAAAGTTCGCTCCACCCTGGTCTTTCCTGAGATTGTGCCTCTTCCAACTTATGGACCTACCAAATCCACCTACAGTAATTTATTCTGTACAAAAGGGCTGTCCTGGCTTTTGCTGTGAATTTCTCAAAGACTCACTAAATTAAAAGATGCAGTGTCTAGTCTCAGTGTGCCACATATTTCTTGCTGAGCAGTCCCAAGCCCTGTACCAGTGCAATTGGCCTTGGTTTTTGACCTGGCCCTCAAGACATCTATAAGCCCAGCATTGGTGGCAGCCATATGTGGATGGCTTGGTTACTCTGGCAGGAGGCCCCAGACGTGCAGAGGCTGTGCCTAAAATTGCTCTGTAGATGAATCCTCCCAAGTCTGTGCCACGGGAATCCACCACATACTCTACTAAGCCTAGGAAACATAGTAGTCCTCTCTGCTAAATAGAAACAGACATAAGGAGGCAGCCAAATGGGGAAACAAATAAGTGTGTCCCACATGAAAAAAGAGAATAAAGCTCCCAAAAACGAATTCACTAAAATAGAAACAAGATATATACAAAATGTAGAATTCAAAACATTGATTTTAAATATTCAAATAACTTAGAGGAAGAGTATATGAACTCAGTGAGAACTTTAACAGAGAGATTAAAAAAACAACATAAAAATAGACATAGAAAACATAAGAGGGAACCAGTCAGAAATGAAGAATATAGTATCTGAAATGAAGAGTACATTAGAGGGAATCAACAGAGCAGGTGAAATGGAGGATCAAATCAGTGAATAGAGGATGGGGTAGCAGAACAGCAACAAAAAAAAGAATCCAAAAAATGGGACAACATCAGGCATACCAACATTCTATCATAGAGGTAACAGAAAAAGAGAGCAAGAAATTGAAACCTATTTCAAGAAATAATAATGGAAAACTTCTATAACCTGGTAAGGAAACAGATATACAAACCTAAGAAACTCAGAGAGTCCTAAACAAGATGAGCCCAAAGAGGCCCACAGCAAGACACATCATAGTTAAATTGCCAAAGGTTAAAGACAGAATCTGAAAATCAGCAAAAGAAAACCAGTTATTTACCTACTAGAAAGCTCCCATAAGATTGGAGGCTGATTTTTCAACAGAAAGTATGCTGGCTAGAAGAGACTGACACATCTCAAAGTGATGAAAAAGCAAGCATCTACAGCCATGATTACTCCACCAGCAAAACTATCATTTAGAAATCAAAGAACAGATAAAGGGTTTCTCAATTAAGAAAAAGCTAAAAGAGTTCATCACCACCAACCCAGTATTACAGGAAATGTTCGAGGGACTTATTTAGGAAGAAAAAAAAATGTGCATCAAAAATATGAAGAGAAAATATAACTACAAATCTATCAAGAAATACTTCAAATGAAAAATTGAATGCTCCTGGCAAAAGATAAGAGTGCTAAATGGGTAAGAAAGCAAGACCCTTACATAAGCTGCTTACAAGAGACTCACTTCAGATCAGAAGATGCAGAGTCTAAAGTAAAGGGATGGTAAAAAGTATTTCATGATGGACTTAGATGTTAGTGTGCTGAGTGGAGTGAGTCAGAATCAGACAGAGGCAGACAAATGTCTTATGATTACAAGTATATATGGGATCTAAAGAACAACCAAAAAAACCCTCATAGATACAGAGATTTTCAGGGTTACCAGATGAGAGATGTTGGGGGCTGGTAAGTGAAAAAAGGGGACAGGATTAAGAATTACAAATTGGTAGTTACAAAGTAGTCATAGAGATTGGAAGTATATAGCATAAGGAACATAGTCAGTAGTATTGTAATAAGTATGTTTGGTGTCTGTCAGAGGAACACTAAGTAGATTTAGTGGAATGATCACTGTGAGACTTAAAAATGTCTAATCACTAGGTTGTACACCTGAAACTAATAATAAATTGTATGCCAGGAATAACTGAAAAATAAAAAAAAATTATTAAAAAGAAATAAGTAAATCTGTAATGGTGTCCAGAATATCTAATTTTAAAGCATCATGCCATGGCAGCACCATCAATCATGTGTGGTGGGAAAGTTATGAGCATTTAAAGTGTGTACCAAGATTACATTGAGATGTTTGTAGGCTCTATAGGAGTCAAAATTGGTAGGAGACCTTTTCATTAATTTTCTGATACTCTTTGTGAGATTTGGGAGTTGATATAGAGGAAGAAGTAGTAATGACAGTAGCTAATAAATATTAATTATCAGATGTGATTCACTTAATCAGCATTTATTTTTCACACACACCTCTGAACAGCTCAGTGATTTAAAAGCACCTTTATCCAATTGAATTTATAGTTTAATAATGACTTTTTGTCCATTAATTTTCAGGTCACCAAGAAAATAACAACTTCTGTTCTGTGAACATAAATATTGGTCCAGGTGATTGTGAATGGTTTGTCGTTCCTGAAGATTATTGGGGTGTTCTGAATGACTTTTGTGAAAAGTAGGTTTCTGAATCTAATTTTTTCCTTAAGTAATTATGAAAACAGTTATTGTAAAGGACAAAAGTATGATAATGGATTTTCAGTTATTCAGCAGGAATTTTATATTAAATGATTTCATAGCAAATTTTTAATTTTTTAAGTTAGTTTTTAAAAATGATGCTTGAATTGACATTCATTTGGTAAATGTGCCTTAAAGTAAATGTGGCTTATAATTGAAGTTAGAAATGGTAAGAATTCTTAAATTAATATCCTTACATCTTGTTAATGACTCAAACTGTATATCTTTGTAAGTCAGCCTAAAATTATCAGTTGTGCAATAGCAAGCAAATTATATACTATTTTCAAAGTTGGTGATGATATTGGCATAATATAAATTATATGTCATCATATATAATGAAATACTGGATGAAATTCTTAGTTTACCTGTGAGATTATTTTAAAATCAACACACGTCTTTCATATATTAAACCCAACTTTTAACATTTTCAGTGTATTTAGTAAAAAGTAGATTACAGTGCTTAAAAAATATATACTCCAAAAATATATTATTCACTGGCAAGATTTCAGATTTTATTTAGTATAAAGTAGATCACAGTGCTTAAAAAAATATATACTCCAAAAATATATTATTCACTGGCAAGATTTCAGATTTTAATATTCTTTGCTTTCAAATAGGTGAAATAGGTCACAAAGAATTGGAAAAGATAAGTGATGTTCAAAATGTTTGAATTTCAGAGTAATAAAAATATTTATTTAGAATGATTTCATTTATCTAAAGTCACAAGAATGTCACTCTCTGAGCTACTGTAAAATTTCTTTTGTATAAAGATACTGCTCCTACTATATATAATTCCTATAGTTTATTTTATGATGATAGAACATCTTAAATTTATCTTAAATTCATTGTTTTCAGCTTTAGGAAAAAATGCTTGATATATTTGCCTTTGTTGTGTTGTTTTGTTTTGTTTTTTCATTAGTTTCAGATATACAGTACATTGTTTAGGCATTTATATAGTTTATAAAAAGTTCCCCTAATTCTGTCTGTCCCCTGGCTCCACACCTTACCATTATATTACTGCTGACTACATTCCCTGTTCTGTTCTCCTCATCCCCATGACCATCTATCAACTACGAATTTATACTTCTTTAACCCTTCACTCCATTCTCCCAGCCTCCCAACCCCTATGACTTTGGCTGTCACCAGTTTGTTCTCTATAATTGTGAGTCTGTTTTTGATTAGTTGCTCGTTTTGTTCCTTTGATTCCTGTGTATAAGTACTGTCATATGGTATTTATCTTTGTCTGATTTATTTCACTCAGCATAATAACCTCTAGGCCCATCCATGTTGTTGCAAATGGTAGGATTTCATTCTTTTTAACGGCTGAGTAATATTCCATTGTATACATAACTATAACTTCTTTATCCAATCATCTCTGATGGGCATTTAGGTCACTTCCATATCTTGGCTATTGTAAATTGTCCTACCATGAGCATAATGGTGCATAGATCTTTACAAATTATTGTTTTGGTTTTCTTTGGATAAATACCCAGAAGTGCAATTACTGGATCGAATGATAGATTCATTTTTAATTTTTTGAGAAACCTCCAGACTTTTTAATACCAACTTGCAGGCCCACCATGTCTTTGTATCAGAGTTCCCTTTTTTCCACATCCTCTTTGATTTATTGATGACAGCCATTCTGACAGCTGTCAGGTGATATCTCATTATGGTTTTAATTTGCATTTCTTTCATGATTAGTGAGCTTGAGCATCTTTTCATGTGTCTGTTGGCCACCTGTATTTCCTCTTTAGAAAAATATCTGTTCAGGACTTCTGCCCATTTTTAATTGGATTGTTTCTGTTTGGGGGTTTTTTTGTTGTTGTTATTGTTATTGAATTCTATGACTTCTTTATATATTTTGGATATTAACCTCTCATCATAAGCAAATATCTTCTCCCATTCAGTCAGTTGTCTTTTTGTTTTGTAAATGGTTTCTTTTGCTGTACAAAAGCTTTTTAGGTTGATGTAGTCCCATTTGTTTATTTTGTTTGTTTGTTTCTCTTGACTAAGGAGATATATCTGAAAAGAAATTACTGTTATCAGTTTCATAGACTTTACTGCCTATATTTTCTTCTTGAAGTTTTATGGTTTTGGGTCTTATATTTAAATCTTTAATCCATTTTGAGTCTATTCTTGTATATGGTATAAGAAGGTGTTCCAGTTTCTTTCTTTCTCTCTCTTTTTTTTTTTTTTGTTAGTATATATCTGTCTCATTTTCCCAGCACCATTTATGGAAGAGACTGTCTTTGCCCCATTGTGTATTTTTGTTCTTTGTCATTTATTAAGTAAGCATATAAGCATAGATTTATTTCTGGGCTCTCTGTTTTTTCCACTGAGAGATGTATCTTTTTTTATGCCAGTACCACGCGGTTTTGATTACTATAGCCTTGTAGTATAGTTTGATATCAGGTAGTGTGATACCTCCAACTTTGTTCTTCTTTCTCAAGATTGCCGTGGTTATTTGAGGCCTCTTGTGGTTCCATATAAATTTTAGGATTATTTGTTCTTACCTGAAAAACGTCATTGGTGTTTTGATAGGGATTTCGTTGAATCTATAGATTGCTTTGCACAGAATGGCCATTTTAACGATATTGATTCTTTCTACTCATGGGCATGGTATATGCTTCCATTTATTTGTATCTTCTTCAAACTTTCCTTTTTTAAAAAAAGAAAGTTTATATTGGCAGTGTTTCAATGAAATATGGCTAAGGTTTGTACTATACGCATAAATTTTTCTTTTTCTCTTTTTTATTCTGCTGCAATATTTGAAATCTTAAAGAAAACACACCAATTTTTATCCCTTGATAAAAGCATCGTTTAGGCTTATCTCAAGAAAAGTTTTCCATTTTAGGAGAGAAAATGAGAAGTTTCTATATAAACAATTCCATTAAATTTTTAAAATTTAAATTTTTAAAACGAAATTAAGTAAAAGCTTTTTTTAAATCTTCAGAAAGGAACAATTCTACCATTGAATTTCTTTTTGATAAAACTTAATAATTTTGAAATACTTAAAGTATATCTTGCTAAATTTTTTATAGAAAAAAATATTAATGTTGTTTACTAATGTTGAAGGAGAGTAGTAAGATACAGAGTTTTTAAAGCTTAATAAATTGCTCTTTTTGCATTGATGGTTCTGGTGGTAGTGGTTCATTTATAGGGACCTTCTGTCAATTTGTGAGAGAAAGTAGAAGGCAGAAGGAGTCTTTTAACCATTGTTGAATTGAAGGAAGGTTCTTGTTTTACACCTGGTTAAGAAGTTAAGTGGCTCAGTTTACGTTTTCGAGGTTCTTAAGTATTAAGAGTTTTTCAGGAAGAAGGAATAAATCAGACTATTCTTTACTGAAAGCAAATCAATCTCTGTAAGTGTATAATTTGACACTTTAACTTTTGGACTTTTGTAAAGTTAAGTTTAAGCATATAATAATTATCTTTGAATAAATCTACCTATTCTAATGAGCTGTTAATTTTGTTTAAAGCTCTCACATGTGAAAGACGCAGTTCTTACTGCAGTGTTGTTTTAGTAAAGTACACTGAGAGCATCTTTTAATTTTTTTAAATTATCTCTACATTTGATACAACATTTAAAAACTTTATGTATTACATTATTCATTATTTTTTTTTGCAGAAATAATTTGAATTTTCTGATGAGTTCTTGGTGGCCCAACCTTGAAGATCTTTATGAAGCAAATGTTCCTGTATATAGGTTTATTCAAAGACCTGGAGATTTAGTCTGGATAAATGCAGGGACTGTACATTGGGTTCAGGCTATTGGCTGGTGCAACAATATTGCTTGGAATGTTGGTCCACTTACAGGTATTTTAAATAATACATTAACAAATTTTGTAAGATTCTTTCCACTGTAGGTATTGGTTTTTGTTAGAAAGTAATCCACTAAAAATTGGAAGATTGTGTGGCCCAGGAAAAATCTTAGTTGTCAGTACAGAAAGTAAATTGAAGTTACGGAATGATATTCAAGAACATGTATTTAGAATAAGAACAAATTTATGCTCTTAAGCCAGAGAGGATATACTTTTGATATTTTAGAGCAATGTGTATTGTTTTGATAATGAAGACCTTATATGGGAGAGAGCAGAGCAGAATTGTTATTCTTTAGATATTTGGTATATCATCTGAGCAGCCTTAATATACATAAGGTGAAGGAAGAGTCTGGCCTTTGGAGCCAGAAAGACTTGAATGAGACTTTGTCTCTAACTTGTTAACCTTGTCACTTTAGGCAAATGATTTGAACCTCTCAGGTCTTTATTTCTTCTTAATCTACAAAATGAGGCTTTGAAAGCATGAATAGATAGAAGATATAAAGAGCCTACCACAATGCATAACCATAAGCGCTATTTACATGATAAATATTTTTAAACTATAATTATCATAAAACAGTCTTGAGTGTTGGGGTGTTCAGAATTGGTGTTAAAGTTATCACCTAAGAACTGCTCATGATTATCTCATATCTTTTATTACTTTGGATTGCTTTATAACTTCAAAAAAATTTCCCTCCTAGCTTGCCAATATAAATTGGCAGTGGAACGGTACGAATGGAACAAATTACAAAGTGTGAAATCAGCAGTACCCATGGTTCATCTTTCTTGGAATATGGCACGGAATATCAAAGTCTCTGATCCCAAGCTTTTTGAAATGATTAAGTAAGTGCTTTTCAAAACTACTGTAGTCTCTCTTTTTGGAGGACCTAGGGAGTATGATGAGCTGTGTTAACAATTGATATTTTTCTCCTCCGAGGATTATATTATTTGACATCAAATGATAAAATAGTCCAGAGTCTCGACAAAAATTTAATGGTAGAATTCATGTGTTAAAAATATTTCTTTCGTAAATGCTCGGAAAGAAAAGTATGTAAGAGAGTGTGTGTGTGTGTGTTCTTTCCAAATATTTAGACTATGAATAAAGACATACGTGATTTTATATTAAATTAATAGGTCTATGCTTTCTCTTAACCTCTGACCAAACTGTTTTCCAGTTTTAATATTGGAAGTCAGCGTGAAGCAACAGGGAGTGAGAATATTACAATATAAATATTCATAATGAAATACTGATTTTATCAAAATGACTAAATTTTGATAGCTCCAATTAAATCTTCACCTTAGCTTCTTGAACCACTCAATACAAATTTAATGGATTAATCATTTGAC
Organism: Eonycteris spelaea; assembly: GCA_003508835.1. NCBI lineage: Eukaryota > Metazoa > Chordata > Mammalia > Chiroptera > Pteropodidae > Eonycteris > Eonycteris spelaea. Next base: position 20,299 of record PUFA01000494.1, on the reverse strand, counting down.
TGTGTATATTCTAGTAACTTCTCATTTATTAGCCCAATTTTGTTCCATTTATTTTATTTTATAACTGTTTAGAACACATATTCCAGACAGTACCACTTAGCAGTATTTCTCCAACTGTTGTTTTACGTACTTTTTTTTCCCTCTCCCCTTCACTATCACCAATAAAAAATAATTCTGGTCATTTGGGGAGAGTTACTAATTAAAAGTTTATCTTTATTAACTCCTTTGCTATGGCCTATATATAGTCATATATTTTATGAATGGGGAGAAAGATTTACACTGTCTCTGAAACTTACTAATTAGTATCTTTAAAAATAGTCTGGCATAATATAAATAATTTCATATCTATATTCAAAGTTTTATTCTAGAGTATATATCTAAACAAAAATCATGAGGCTAGGGTAATGTGTACCTGTGCACTGTGTTATCTAGTGATTCGTTAAATGTTTATGCATGTTTGAAATTTTAAATTATAAAAATTTGAAAGAGCATTTAGTCAAAACTCTAACCCAGTACTAATTTCTGTTAAAAATCCATTTTGTGGTCTTTTGGTAACTTATTGCAGTCATTACCTCAACTTTAATTCTTGAAGATACAGGCTGTTCAAAATGTACTCTTTATTCCTAGAACACTGGATTTTATTAGGATTTATGCAAATAAATCACATTTAACAAGTGTTTGAGAAACACAAACTCTGTGCCAGGCTCTGTTCTTGGCAATAAGGATAGGTACCGCAGTGTATAAAACAAAATCTCTGCATTCGTGTCGTTTAAATGCTAGTGAGCCAGCCAGCCAAATTTCCAAATAGAAGTTACTGTTAAGTAATAAGTAAAGTCAAATATGATAATATCGTTTTCTGGTTGGAGGTGTAGAGAATGCTGCTTTTGTTAAAGTGCTTCTGAGAGCATTATATGTTTTTACCTAAATGAAGAAAGGAGGCAGTCATAAGAAGATCTGTAGTAAAAACATTTCAGGCCTCTAAAACAAGTAAAAGGGCTTAAATTAGAACAACTTTTGTGGATTAATGGGACAGAAAGGGCAGTATGACTATACCAGAATGAAGAAAATAGCAGTGGTGATAAATTCACATGAGTGATCAGGATCTAAATTAGAAATGGTAGGACATTTAGATATTCATTGAGTGTTCAGGTTACTATTAGAAGATGAAAGGCTAAATTCTGATTTGCATTTAAAAAATAAGAATCTATTACTTTATGGAAAATGGATTGCAAGGTGCAAAATTAGAACTAGAGAAAACAGTTGGAAAGCAATTGACAACAATCCAGATTAACCTGAATTGAGCAATGGAAGTGGAAAGAAAGGTCATATTCAGACTTTTGTGAAGCTATTCATAGAGACTGTATAGTGAAGTAAGGAAAAAGGAACAAGGGAAATATGGTTATAATGTGTTGTTCTTGCTTGTTGTCTGTTAGCTGAAAACATCTGTTACTTCTGTAATTGTTCTCTACTCTCATCATTCTTTTTTTTACTCTCATCATTCTTGATGCCCGTCTAGACCCTTTCCAGTTTGGCGACTCCCTCAGTATTTAAAATTTGGGATGCAGAGACTTGCTTTAAGTGAACTTGGATGTTCCTATTTTCTGTGATGGCAGTTTAAATTGTGTTGTCTTTCTTATGGCAGTTGTCTTAATGCTGAACTTGAATATACAAATTCAGGTTGATTTCCAATTAAATTACTGAAAATAATTTTTGTCAGTATTTTCCTTACATGTCATTTTTCTAAAACCTAATTTAATCTGTGTATTTATCTGTGCTTCCTTACACCTTAAGTTTATGTTTGTTGTTTTGATAGCTCCTTACAAAAACGTGAAATTGTTTTGAATATTAACTGCCTTATTATAATTCAAAATTCTACTTTATTGTGTAAGGTGTAATTAGCACCTCTTTTTGTTATTACGATGATTGAAAATGTTAACCAGAGTCATTTAACTACCTTTAAAATGTACTATCTTCAGCCAGCATTGATTATTTGGAGAACCTTTCATTTAAGAATACTTAAGTACTAATTGAATAGAGATTGCTGAGCCAAGCCCTGGAAGTTTTAAAATATTCTATACAGATTCCTGTCTTCATGTATTTTTCCAGCAGGGAGAGGTGATTCACAGTGAATTAGAGGGTAAAAGCACATGGATTGAAAATTTAGATCTTAAAATGTAATGATTATGCCAGTTATATCTCAATAAAAAATAACATTCACTGTTTTGATCCTGTAGAATCTGAAAAGTTTTTTGTGAGCTGTTTTAAAAAAGAAGATATTTTGACTGAGGGACTAAGATATTTAGGAGGAAAAGAGTAGAGTGATATGGGAAAGAATGAGTGAATATCACTTTGGTTTTTCATGTCAAATAAGTTCTCAATGTCCAGTACTTGCAAAGCCTATTATTAGTAAGTTCTCTCCATGTGCTTAATAGAAGTTTTCATATTTACACTAGTCCTAGCCAGTCATCTAGTTAGAAGCAAATTGGCTTTTTTAAAAATTCGATATCAGTGCAATGTGAATTGTAACACATCTCTTCAGTTTGGGGCAGTAGCAAGACAAAGTAGCTGGATAGGATTTTAGGAAAAGCTTTTGGAAATGTAGAACTTCAGAAGAGCAATTAAAGCAGAAGCTAAATGACTGTAGAATATTCTACCCAGTATTTTGTGATTTCCTTGAGAGAAAGATAATCAGCAGTGAGGAATAGAACTTCAGGTAATCTTTCTCCTTAAGGACAGGAAAAATAAGGAACTAGGAAAGAGAATGAATATAGAGAGGCAGGAGATAATGAGAATATATTGTTACAAAAACAGGATGACATCATTTTCCTCCCATAAACATCATTTTGCTGTGTAATAATAATATCCACATATCTACTTTGATTCTGAAATCTAGTACCCTGTCAAAAAGGAGGTAGTATGAATTTAACCTGGTTTGTCAGCTGTTGATTTTTAATAAACATTCTCTTTCTTACAATACTTTATGCTGCTTTGAATTATTTGATATATTAGCTTCAGATATTTTATGAACAACTCCGTCCACAGAGTTGTGGCATGTCACTTTCCTATATCACTGAAGTTATTCTTGTTGAAGTAATCATTGACCAACTATTTTAAACACAAAATGACACAACTATAGACTTCTTTAGAATCTGCATTATTTTTTATTTGTTTGTTTAACTTATTTGGTTAATGAAATCCAGTTAGTTCAGGTGTACAATTTAACAGTAAGTCATATATATATTAACAGTTTCTGTTCACTGCTCATAGTTAGATTTCTTTCTCTCACCACATATTTGATCTCTTTTACTCTGTCTACCTACCCTCTCTTTCTTCCCTCTAGCTGTGGTCACCACTAGTCTATAGTTTATGCCCATGAGTCTCTGTCTGTTTGTCCTGCTCATTTGTTGCTTTTAGGCTTATATCCCACATATAAGTGATATCATGTGATTTTCAACTTTTTCTGTCTGCCTGATTTCACTTAGCATGATTATCTCGAGGTCCATCCATGTTGTCACAAATGGCAGTATTTCATCTCTTCTTATGGCTGAGTCACATCCCATTGTACATATGTGCCATAGCTTCTTTAGCCGGTCATCTATCATAGGACACTGGTTACTTCTTTGTTCTGGCCACTGTGAATGTTGCTGTTATAAACTTCGTGGTGCATATATCTTTGTGGATAAATGTTTTCAGGTTTTTGGGTAAATATCCAAAAGAGAGATTGCTGGATCATATTTTAATTTTTAGGGTTTTTTTTGAGGAATCTCCATACTATTTTCCATAGTGGCTCTACTAGTTTGCAGTCCCATCAGCAGTGTATTAGGGTTCCTTTTTCTCCAACATTTGTTATTACTTGTCATGTTGATTACAGCCATTCTGACAGGTATGAGATGGTATCTCATTGTGGTTTGGATTTGCATTTCCTTAATAACTAGCGAAGATGAGCATATTTTCATATATTTGCTGGCCGTTTGTATGTCCTTTAGGGAGAAGTGTCTTTCCAGGTCCTATGCCCATTTTTTGGTTGGATCCTTTATTTTTTATTTGGTTGTTATTGAGTTATATAAGTTTTATGTATATTTTGGATATTAGGCCCTTATCAGAGGCGTTGCTTGCAAATATATTTTCCCATTCAGATGGTTGTCTCTTTGTCTTGTTGACAGTTTCTTTTGGTGAGCAGAAGCCTTTTAGTTTGATGTAATCCCATTCACTTATATTTGCTTTTACTTCCCTTGCTTTTGAGGTAAAATTCATAAAAACCTCTCTAAGTCCAAGGTCCTTGAGCTTAGTTCCTATGTTTCTTCTTTCATGTATTTTAATTTGTCAGGTCTAATATTTAGGTCCTTAATCCATTTTGAGTTAGTTTTGGTGTGTGGTGATAGAGAACAGTCTAGTTTCATTCTTTTGCAGGTGGCTTTCCAGTTTTCCCAGCACCATTTTTTGAAGAGACTTTCCTTTCTCTACTTTATGGTTTTGTCTCTTATTGATAATTATTTGCCCATATAAACACTGGTTTGTTTTTAGACTCTAGATTCTGTTCCTCTGCTTCATGTGTCTGCTTTTCTGCCAATACCATGCCGTTTCAATTATTGTTGCTTTGTAGTATAATTTGAAGTTGAGCAGGGTGATGCCTCAAACCTCAGAACCTGCATTATTAAGCTTAGCACATGAATTACTTTAAAAACATGATAGTCTCCAACTCCTAGTTGTTTTGATATCTTTTTCTCTCACTGATGCTTTTAGATATAACCTTTAAATTATTATTATAGTCTTGGATTCCTTCTTTTTGCAGTTCTGACCAAGTGTCCTTGGCTTTCCCATCCTCTATATCAGTGGTTCAAGCCTCTTCTTTATCTACTCTGTTGATTTCCTCTAATATACTCTTCATCTCAGATAACGTACTTTTCACTTCTGACTGGTTCCCTTTTTTATTTCCATTTCCATTATTGTTTTTTATCTCATTGTTAAAGTTCGCACTGAATTCATCTACCCTTCCCTAAGTTCATTGAGCATCGTTACAACCAGTTTGGAACTCTGCATTGATACATTGCTTGACTTCATTATTCCTAGATCTCTGTTCTGTTCTCTCATATGATTTCTACTGCTTTGTCTTCCAATTTTGGCTGCTTTTATGTGTCTGTTTCTATGTAGTACTCAAAGCTCCTAAATCTCTTGGTCTTACTAGTGTGGCTTTGTGTAGTAGGTGTCCCATGGCACATTCCTGAGAGGGATTCAGCTGCAGGCCAAGTTTAGCTCCAGCCTTTGCCCCTCCTAGGCCACTTTTAAGATTCAGCAAGCAATCTACAGATGCTTTGCTTACAGTTACCTCAAGAAAACCACTCAAGAAGCCGAGGCCAGCTGTCTCCAGTGTGAGTCTTGGCACTGCTTAGCAAAGGAGCACCTGACTCACCAAGGATACACCATAATGTGGCTTGGATGGGGCCACGAGTCAGTAGGCAGGATTTCAGGAATATGCTGGATGGGGCAACCTCTGTTATCCAGTTTGATAATATCTCCACTATGGCAGTGCTGCATCCTCATACTGGAGAAGGGGAAGGCTCAACAGGAAACAGGGGATACTGCTGGCACTTCTGTCCAGGAGAGAGCCTCACCTCAGGCCCTCACTCTGACAACTGTGTCCCCCTGTTAGTCCCTAGTGCCCCCGAAACTTCCTTGGGCACAGGCCCTCACATGGCATGTGGTGTGACATTCCCGTGCAGCTATCACCTGTAAGAGGAAGCATATAATCGCTTTCACGAGCAGCTCAATTCCAGCATGCCTTGTCTGTCACGGGTGGTGATCAGCTTCACTATTAGAGCTTGGGGTTGTTTAAATTGAATAGATGTTATTCTTTTTTTTTTTTTTGAAAAGCACAAAAATAACTCCTTGCTCCACTTCTGATTATTTTGCATGTGTGTCATGTGAAGTTATTAATGTATACTTTGAAGCTTAAATTTAATAGGGGTTTTTATTTTTATATATTTTCTTCAAAATAAAAGTTTCTTCCTTTTAGTGTTAATGTTAAAACGACTTGATCGAAAGTTAAAGAAAATCTTTACTCTTTACAATTTGTGGCTGATATTATAAGATGTTTGAAATCTCTTACTCTGTCTCATGTATTCTCTCTTTAGTGCTGTGACTTTTTTATTTCATTTTTACGAAGCTCATATTCATTATGATTTCCGTTAAAGCATCCCTTTTAATTGAATACCTGAAAGGAATTTGTTGGTAATAAAACAGGTGAGCTCTTTAGTGATTGCTTCAGTTTTGCAGTATAAATGGAGTATAAATGGAGTGTTCTCTACACAGCCAGGTAAAAAGGTAAATAAACCTACCTATAATAAGTGTAATGTAAATTGTTGCGACCATGCTTATTTAAATTTTGAAAGGGGAGGTTAAGTAACAAACACCATGATCAGTTTAATGCCATAAAAGCATGCTTTTGTGGTTTATGTGCCAGTAGATTAACTACTATGTTAGTTGCCATTTAAAGCATGCTGATAATATCAGTAAAATCTAAAACAGTTTTAAAAATTAGTAGCCCATTTTCTTCTGAAAAGTTAAACATTAGAAAATCTTCAAGTTTTGGAGGAGCATAACAAACATGATGTAGAAAATCTCATCTCTGTCTAGAATATACATTTTTTATTTATTCCAAATGCTATAGAATTATATAGTCTAGATTTAATGACGACATACAAAGAAGTGGAATTCTTTAAAATTTAAACAGTATCTTACCAATGATAATACTGACTATAGAGTTCATTTTTTACATACTCTTTGCCATTCACCTGATCATTAAAAACACTACTTATGTTTTACTTTTAAAAATTACTATGTTACATGCACTTGTGTTTTTATTAATGTATGAATTGTTATTTTACAGATGTTTTTTCCTAATTTTTCTAAGTCTTAGGAGATATTCTATTTACAATCACAGGAAAGTGTTAAAAGAGGAGAGTGGGAGCCTAAACTCAGGGGTCAGATCTGCCTTTAGTCTTGGTTCCTCCATTTACTGTCATCCATGACTTGGCAAATTGATAAATTCTTACTGGTCTTCATTTCTTTTTCATGAAAATAGACATAATAATAATATTTTACATGATTTTGTGGGAACTGTGTGGGTCTTAGCATAGAAAAATGTATTGTTTCAAACACGTGTTTTCACTATATAACTATTGAAGTTTCTGTTAGCATTCATGCCACAGTATTTTTCAAACTCAAAAACTAAACTTCAGTCAGTAATTATAATTATTGTACCTGAGTTTAAGGATTTAATATATTATGTTTAAATAATATCTATTTCTCATTTATTGAGCACTAATTCTAAGCCTTTTACATAAAACATTAAATTTTTATTGCTTCCCTTTTGGGTCCTCTTCGATCTTTAAAGCCAGCACATCTTTCTTACTCTGAATCTTTAACACCAGTTCTTCTGTATCCTTTTTTCTATACTTTAGGATTCTTTTTTTACACTGAACCTGGCCACGTATTGCAGGATAATTCTGCATCTCAAGGTCAGCAGATTTAGTGATTTTAATTCCCCGTTGCTGTGTAAGATAACGTATTTACAGGTTCTTGGGATTAGGATGTAGACATCTTGGTTTGGGGGCGTGGGTAATATTATTTTGCTAGTGTTCATAACAGAAAACACATACCATTATCTTCTTTTTACATCTCTGAAAACTCAGGTGTACAAAAGAAACTGGGACTTAATTCCACGCAATCTGGCTCTACTTTTTCTGCTTTACTATTACCTTTGTAGTTGATTCTGATTTCTCTTCGGGCGCCTGTTCGTAAAATAAATGAGTCATAAAAGCTGTATCAGTGTTTCGTGAATGTGTAAACCATTTCAGTTTTTTCATATACAAAAGTGAGATTAATACTAGTTTACAGTAGTTTATATGATTAGGAGATCATAAGAATCACCTGGGGCTTCCTGTCTAGTCAAGGCCCACTGCCTGTTTTAGATAAATGCCATCTGTTTTGCACAGTCCTTCACTTGTGGAACAGGTAAGGGAAGCTCTCAAGAGGTCTCTTTATAAGGGCATTAATCCCACTCATGAAGGCTCCACCCTTTTTGACCTATTCACCTCCCAAAGACCCCCACCGAATACCATTCTATTATGAGTTACAATTTCTACATAAAAATTTTGGGGTGACTGGAAAGAAACACTTGGACTATAACGAAACTTTGTAAAATAAAAATATATACCTTTTAAATATCTCAGCTGTGTAGTTGATTTAAATAAAAAATTAGATGTATATTGACTGAAGAAACTAGTTGTTGCACTTAACAAGTGGCAGGAGATTGTAATAGATCCACAGGTATTGCCATTTATCTACCTCACACTTGTGTGTTGGTCTGTCAGTAAGATAGGCTAGGAAACACAAAGCATCTCTTGGTGTTTTGTGTACCAAGATTGAAACAATGAGATTGTTGTCATAAAGACTTAATATTGAGTCAACTTAGTTTTATCCATTCCAGCATTTGTCTCCATCCTGATATTTTGGGGACTTGTTTTGGGAATTTAGTTGTCCTCAGAATGTCAAGAGAAAAACCTGATATCAAAAATTTTTTCACTTAGTAATTATATTATTAGTGCTTCAAACTCTATTATCATCTTACCCCAAAATTTGCTTCTGGCTCTGTTAGCAAACATAGAGTCACTAGGCTTAAAATAAAATTTTCTGAAGACATTTGTTTGTTTCCTAAGTAATTCCTACTTCGTAATTTACTGCCTTCCTACATTTGTTCATGTGTTTCCTCTGCCTAAAAATGCCTCCTGTGTCAACTGAAAAGGTATTTTTGTGAAATATTCCATAATTTTCTGCCTCATTTACTTTGAGATGACCTCTTCCTCTATTTAATATACATAATATACTGTTGTATTCATTCTTTGCGTTACATATTTGTTTATGAATGTATATTGTACTCTGGAAAATTAAAGTCATTCACATATTTTTGTTTTTAATTTCTTAATGTAATATTTCAAGAGTATTTCATTTTATACCCTGAAAGAAAGCATACCCTAAAATATCTCTCTTCTGATGGCTTCATTTTTCTAACCTGTCTTCATTCCAATCAATTTTCCTTACCATCTGTGTCCAAATAGGCTTTTTAAATCTATGTAACCTCAATATATCAAACCCATAATCAGTCTTTTCTTTATGTTTTTTCTTCCAGTCTGGTAGACGCTTATTCCTTGCCTTTTAATGTGCTTTTTTCAATCCACACAACTAAAAAACAAAGTTTTGGTCCTGGAATAAGATGAATCCTCAAAAGTCAATGAATTCCTTACTTTAGCCTCTGAAGTTTTTCCCCCTATTCTTACAGTTGGTTAAAAAAACATTATCTATCTTTTACTTTATTTATTTTTTTTATTGTCCTCAGAGTAGAGCATTGCAAAATGAATAATCATATTTCACAAGTGAGTACTTGACTCCTTGTGTGCCATTTTAGGAGTCTCTATTTCTGGTAGTATACTCAAGGGTCATAATATGCTTATTCATTTCCCATTTCTTTCTGTTTCTTAAACTGAATGTCTTCATTATTATAAGGTAATTGTAACTTTAATTCAGCAAAAAGACATAATGTTTGGATTTGGGGGTAAATATTTTCAACTCATTTAATGCACTCAAAAAGCTTACAAATTAAATCAGTATCTCTGATTAGCCCACCCACAGTGATTTGCTAATTCAAGTTTCCAACAGTATCTTTGATCTTTCTTCAAATTATTTCTGTAAATTCTTTAACTTTCTATATATACTTCCTTACCCATTATTTAAATCATATTCTTGTTTAATTTTTTTTTGTCCATAAGACCTTCTACCTCTAAATTGGTTCTTATTCATTTGCTTCTCTAGCTTTCAGAAAATGAAAAGAATTAGAAATTTCAGAGTGATGGAAAAACATGAGACCATGAAATGACCAGTTCGGGTTATTTATGATTGTGAGATAAATTAGCCAAGCTGTTAGTTTTAAAGATTCACTATCAGGTGAAATAAATCTATACCTGTGATTCCAGGAAAGAGTAATCATGCTTAATGTTTATTCTAGCAGACTAAGCTCACTTTCTTTGTAGTATATTGGCTTCCTTTTACATGAAACTTCAAAATTAGCTAAGTAGCATAGTAAAAACTGTGATTCTATGCTGAAATTTTTAATAAAGGTGTAAGAGTAACTAAAATGCAGTAAGCATAATCTTTTTAACAAGTGATGTGGAGCAGTTGGACAGCTATAGACAAAGAATTCTTTGACCTAATCTTATACTTATACAATATTATCTCCAATTGATCATTCATATAATATAATACAATAAAAAACTAAAACTTTGAAAAATAAAACATAAAAGAAATCTCCATAATTGAGAATTAAGACAAAATCCTTAGATATGTCTCAAAAAGCATCATCCCTAAAATATTGATATATTAAACTATACAAAATTTTAAAAATTTTCCTCTATGGGAGTTACTGTTATGAGAATAAAAGAACAAGCTGGGAGAAAATGTTTGCAAATCACATATCAACATTGAGATTATATAAAGAACTCTCAGAACTCACAATAAGAAAATAACCAGTTAAAGGGCAATGATTTGAACAGGTATTTTACCAAAGAACTCAACGGACGCAGCCCAAGTGACCATAAGATCTGAATGGATAAACAAAATGTGATATACGCATACATACAATATTACTCAGCTTTATTAGGAAGGAAATTCTAACATTACAGCATGGATAAACTTTAAGAACATTATGCTAAAACACAAAAAAGGATAATTTTGTATGATTCCAGTTATATGAGCTTGATATCACACACATGGACAAAAGGGAACACAAAAGATTTGAAAGGTTTGGTGAACATCACTGCTTTAACAAGAACCAGTTTTTGCAAAAAGGTGACATTAACCAAGTTGCCTGATTTCTTAAGCTGTTAGAGTTATCAGAAGAAGGGAAGACCCTCAGAGGAGGAAAGGATCAGTTTTGCAGCAAGGCTCCAGAATGGAGCTCAGAATAATTTTATTTGAATATTCAAATAAGTAGGCTCCATTATGTATTCCAGTTAGTTAGGAATATATATGTTACAAATGTGAAAAAATAAGTACTGTTGGAATTGAAAGTTTATTTCTTAATTAAAAAGTAGAATATTACTGCACAGATCTAAGCTGTTTTACTAACACTGAAGATGGGGGATGAGAATAATAGGCAAAAAATGAAGAAAATAAAATGTAGAGAAGATAGTGACTTGATATTGTTTTACATGCTTTGTTTTATGTTTTATTTTAAGTAAGTTAACTTTGTGTATATTCTTAAAATTACTTTATCTTGGCCTTATTTGTATGGGTTTGATTTTCAAAGTACTATGACCTGAGAAGTAAAAGTAGCACAGAAAAAGAAATTAAGGGAAATTAATTCTATTATTTATATTATAAATTTTTTTTAGTAACCAAATACTAAGCTTTATGCCAAGTACAGTTCTACTGCAATTAACATAATAGACAAAGCTTTTGCTCTACAAATCATACATTTTAATGGAAAAAGAAAGACTAAGCATGTAAACAGGTAAGGGATAGTTTCAGGTATTGATAATGTGATATCAGATATTTTAAATAATATGTTATATAATAATAGCAAATGCAAGTTAAAAGTTAGTGGAAAAGTATCAAAGAGCTCCAAAAATTTAGTTCTAATTTAGGGGGTTATAATGTTCACAGGCATCATTTTTTGTAAACCGATTTCATGCTTTTGGAAATAATTTTAGAGCTGAAATGTGCCTTACAGATCATCCGAGTACAGCTTTGCCTTCAAAGGAGAACTGGAGATATTTATATTCATGAAAACTTTAGCAGACAATTCTGAGCAATGACAGCAAATTACAGAAAATACAAATTATAAAAAATTCATGTTAAAATAAATGAAGGATTCTTTATACTGCCTTCAAATTAAAATAGAACTTCTTCTTTTCCTTTGGCACTATAGTTAAATTAATTTTATGTCTTCTAAAGACTAAATTTTGAATAATTTTCTGCTTTGGTCTTAGAGTTTTAAAATTATTCATATAATTGATGCTATTTGTAAAATTCTAGGTAGAAATATATGCCTCTTACCTTATTATAATATAACAAACGGATGCAGTCTGAGATTGACTGTTTCAAAGATGAAGAAGTTAGCTCTTAGAAAAGTTGTCTCAGTTGCCTAAACCAAAGCAAAAATTAAGAGCCTATATTCAATATCAATGTTTAACATTTTAGTGTGTTTCTGGTTTAAACTTTTTAAAATTAAACTTATTGAGGTGACATTGGTTAATATAATTATGTAGGTTTTAGGTATACAGTTTAATAATGTCGTATGTGTATTACATTTTGTGTTCAGCAGCCAAACTTAAATTTACTTCTCTTACCAAATATTTGATCTCTTTTACCCCTCTCTACTACTTACCCTTCCCCCCCATCAAACCGGTAAGCACCGAACTACTGTCAGTGTCTAGGGTTTTTGTTTGTGTCTTGTTTCTTGCCTTCAGTTTTATATTTCACAGATAAGTGAAATCATATAGTTCAGAACTTTTTCTGACTTCACTTAGCATGATAATCTCAAGATCCACCTTAAATGGCAGTATTTCATTTTTCCTTATTGCTGAATAATACTCCATTGTATATAGGACCCTGTGTTCACGGCAGCATTATTCGTAGTAGCCAAGACATGGAAACACCTGAAGTGTTTCTATAGAGAATTGGATAAAGATGTGGTACATGTATACAGTCTTAACTTTTAGAGCTTTAATATTATCATTATTAGGCCTAATATATATCAAAAATTGACAAAAGGAAATTTTCATGTTGGTAGACCTTAGAACCAAGATACTAAAAATTGTTTCTTGTTGACATCTTTTATGCTAAGAATATTCAGTGTTCAGTTTTTGTCATGAATAATTTTTCTCCATAATAGGTATTGTCTTCTGAAAGTTCTAAATCAGTGTCAGACATTGAGGGAAGCTCTTATTACAGCAGGAAAAGAGGTTATATGGCATGGGAGGACAAATGAAGAACCAGCACATTACTGTAGCATTTGTGAGGTAACCATTCTTATTGATTTTTGTTTTGTTGTGGACTCTCTAGTTTGTTCTTTTTTTTAATTATTATTATCATAAATTTACCTATCCTGTTATGTAATGCATTTTACTGAAATTGATGTACAACTGTATTAAATTCTCATGGTATTATATTTTATTAACTGGTATTAACTGAGAAGTAGCTCATACAGAGGCATTTAGTACTTCCTTACTATATGATAATCATCTCAATTTTAAACTAGAAAGACTCCATAATAAATACACATATGCCAGCAAACTAGATTTGTTTTCATATATATCCAAGAAGACCAATATTATATTCTTTTTGTTCACTTCATGATGTGCTTGTTGATTTTTCTCTTGTGGCTAAGGCTTGCAAGAAGTGCAGAAATAAAGATGCGGTACCTCCTCTGGAGAAGCTTACAGTCTACTAACAGAAGACACATTTTAAACAACTAGTTATGATGCCCATGAGACTGTGATGAATATGAAGCTGGTCATGTATGCAGAATGTTAGAGGAACATTGAGGGAAAATGATTTTTAAAATAATCTTGGTATAAGGGCTTACAGACCTGTTAACATTTGAGACCTCCTTAAAGAATGAGTTCAATTTCAACAGCAAATAATGGATAGAATTGGAGATTTATAAAACATCACTGGGCTTTAGGAACAGTATATTGGTAGGGAAATGGGTATTTTTTTTTAATTTTTAATTTTTTCAGCTGTATTGAAATATAAGACAATTTTTAGTTGCTCGTATTTACATTGTACAATTTAGTGAGTTTTTTTCACATATAACTAGCATATAATAATATATTAGTTTCAGTTGTACAGCATAGTGATTTAGAGATTTATATAACTCACAAAGTGATCACCCCACTACATCTAGTACCCCCTTCTGCCTTACATATTTATTATACTATTATTAACTATTTTCCTTATGCTATGCTTTATATCTCTGTGTCTATTTTGTAACTACCCATTTGTACTTCTTGATCCCTTTGCCCTTTTTTTCCATCCACCCCCTCAATCCCATCCCCTGAATAGCATTATTGATGGGGAAATGAGTAATTGCAGCCTGTCAGAGTAGGTGGTATGTAGCCTGTAGAGCATCTTGAATTCAGTTTTAAAATTTTAATGTTTCTTTTGATGTCACTGAAGCCATTCAGATTGTTTTTGAGCAAGGAACTAAGTCACACTATGCGTTTCAGAAAGTGTTAGATGATAATTGAACAGGTTGGAGGTAGAAAGTAAAGAGGTTAGCTTGGAGGCTATTGAAATGGTCTTATGTGGGGTTAACTAAATGTTAGACTGGTATATAGTGTTAAGAATGTAAAAGAAAGGGAGAAATTTTAAAAATTAAATGAAGGGATATTTGATCAAATTGGGCAAAATTGCCAACTTGAAGAATCCTTTTTTTATTTTTATTTTTTTGCAAGGCAACCCTTCATTAACCTCACAGATTGCAAGGACCTTGTCATCTTACAATCCCTAATTTTTAAAATTTTTTATGCCTACAGCACCTGATCTTCCTAGGCAGTCTTCCAACCAACTACTAACCAGGCCTGACCCTGCTTAGCTTCCAAGATCAGACGGGATCAGGCTTGTTCAGGGTCACTAAGCTAAGTAACTGCCCATTAATAGTAATAGAAAACTATGAACTCAAGAATTTTAATAGAGCTAGTTAAAAATAAGTTTTTATTACTGAATAAACCAAGAAGTCAGAGGAACACTTGGCTGATAAATTGAAATTCCAAAATAAATCTTTAAATTATGTACTTCTGAAATAAACTCATTAAATCTACTGGTGATTTTAATGTTGTATAACCTCATCGAAATATATTATTAGAAGAACAGATTCTGGTTAGGTGTTATGCTTCAGATAAACATGTATCTTTGCAATATTGGAAAATAAGGGTTATATCTATTATTCATTATTCTAGCTGAACTTCTGCAATTCTTTTTCCATAAGATCTACTATCTCTCTCTTAGTATATTACTATTTATGCATATATTCTGTTTGTATTGTTTTCCTAAACATATAGATAGAGGCTTAGAATGGAATATTTTTTGTTATTTATCTATGAATTTTCAGCTCTTGAAAATAACCTGCTTATATTTATTCAAGTGGTTTTTTCCTTAAAAAAAAAAAAAAGCTTTGGTTAAACATTAATAGATGTCCAAAAATTAATATATAGTCACTACCTGTGCATGAAGTTTAGTCTGTGAGGGAAATGAGTGTCCAAAGAGAGAACACTAAACAGTATCTTGGAGAAGTAAAAAGAAAATAATCATCATTTTAATCTGATTACATATGATATTTTGGTTAAAATAAAAATTGGCCTGAGCTTTATCAAACTTTGAATTATATTTCAATGGTGTAGTGAATAGTTAATTCTCTTAAGTCAATCTCTAAATGTATAACGTTAACCTTCTTTTTGGTTAGAACTGGTACCTTAAATATAAAACTACGGCGTGTAAAATATACATGTATATCTGCATTTAATCATGATTCACTTCCACAATTTTACACAAAGTATAATTCCATATTTATACTAGAGTGGTGCAAAAATTTAGTGTGTTTTTTCCTCATGTATAAACTAGGTGGAGGTTTTTGACCTGCTTTTTGTTACTAATGAAAGCAATTCTCAAAGGACCTACATAGTACATTGCCAAGACTGTGCACGAAAAACAAGTGGAAATTTGGATAATTTTGTGGTGCTAGAACAGTACAAAATGGAGGACCTGATGCAAATCTATGACCAGTTTATATTAGTAAGTGAAATCAACATGTGCATACATAGCTGATTGTGAAGCAGCAGTGTTTGTTTTTGCTACTTGATAAATAGAAATTAGTAAGATATTTAAGTTTTTCATTGAATAAAATATTTCCTTACTCTTATACTTTGAAACAATTTATCGGTAATAAATTGATATGTACTACTATATTTTCATTTTGCAAAAGAATCAAAATGTTTTTAATGTACTTGTGTTTTTAAAATCAGTTATATTTATTTAAAACCTACAGCTTGCTGTAAGTATTAAGCTTATGGAGATTTTTGATGGTACTTGTTTGGGTGTTATAATAAATAGGATGCATGAATTAAATTCACAATTTAGTGAATTCTGTGGTTTTTAATTTCAATTATAAGTTACTTGATAGCATTTACCTCCGTCTTAGAATGGCTTTGTGTTTCGAAACTCAGAGTAGTTATTCATCATTAATTGATACTGTTCTTTTGTTGTAAATTTTGAAATTGTCAGGCATTTTTAATTGAATAATTCTCAAGATTCCTTGAAAACATTTATGAACTTTATAATCTAGCTGAGAAATTTTCATAAGCCAATCACTAATAATTTTAAATACAATGTTTTATAAGAATTTTCAACTACATGATGAAGTGCAGGAAAATGGAATTAATGATTTACAGCACTTAGGAAACTGGTACCAATGGAGATAAGAGCACATTACACAGCAGGCTGCTGAACTTTCTTGCGATGTAGTATTTCTTTCTCACTTTATAAGTAAATGGTAAGTTGTTTATAGCCATAAGCTAGAGAACACTGGTAAGAATTAATATATCAAAACAATTAATATACCTTTTTTTTAATTTTAGGCTCCTTCATTATCATCCTCTTCCTGATATTGTCCATGAACATTAAATGACAGACACCTTTTCTGCTCTTCAAGAAAGTTTTGCACCACTTTTTTTGTAGCTGTTCATAAAACTGCTGACTAAAAACTGTATCTATGCAACCTTCCAAAAATAGAGTGTCAACCAGCTGGACGTAGGAGAGCACTGCTTCTACTCCACAACTCTCATAAGTAGATCCAGCTGTACTTAATAATAATAAATACACGTTTCTGTTTCATGATAGCTGAGAGAACTGGCAATGTTCAACACACTACTTACTGACTTGAATACAACGTTTTTTGTTTATTTCTGGACTAATAAATTAGTTTTCATCTATATTTTGCCCTTTTAGAATTTTACTGGGGGAAAAATACTGTCCTAGATATTTATTTGCTTGGTAAAATAGTTAATAATGTTTAAATGTTTAAATGTTTGATCAGCTTTTTTTATATGTGAAAAATTAGATGAGTTAGTTTATTACAGCTTTAGGTTTTTTTGTATTGTTTTGAGACCACTATAGTTACACTTTTGGTTCCAAATGAAACGTAAAACTTTAATAGCCTAATAACCAAGAGACAAAGATAATGGATTACACATAGGGTAAAGAATAAACGTCAGATTTGTGATTTTTGTTTTTAATCTTGATACAAATTTATGGTATTTATGAATACATATTTATTGCTTGAAAACATTTGTGAATGGAATGTTGTCTATTTTTTTCAAGATTTACCTGCTATTAAATATTAAGGAGTTCTGTCATTTTAAACACTACTCCTTTTACATTTTCTATGTATAAATAAAACTACTTAGCATTGTACAGAAATTTTATTAAAATTGTTAAATGTTTAAACTTTTCCCCTGTTTGAGTTTTAGAAAGACTTTCTGTAAAGATGCAGTTTTTGTTAATTTTCAAATCTGATTATATATATTTTACATATACATTTATATTTACACACATACATAACATAGAAATGTCTATATTGTAGTATAAAGATAAAACTTTAAGTTTTCACATGGTAGTTTTTGATGCCTACTATAAATTATTGCTTATAAAGATAGGTCTATTTTTTAAATGTCTTTCTGTTCAGCTTAAGTTGCAGTTACTTCAGTGATAGCCAATAAATGATTACTACTAAATGCAGAAAATATAATGAGTTAAGATTTTACAGGGAACACTACATAGGTTTGATAAATCTTGTTTATCATATGTTCATTACGGAAAAGATTTAGAATGAGAGATTCCCTAGGGAACAATATAGTGACTTTTTTTTAAGTTAAATAGTTTGAAATTTCATACTTTTTCTTTATACAACATAGTTAGAGAAGGGAAGGCATATTCAAATTCTGTGTCACTGATAAATTTTAACAAATTCTATGGAGGCTTTTATTTCATATGAACAAATTACTTTAACGTTAGCACTCATTCTACATTAGCATCTCTGCTTTCTGAAGAATTTTGCCTGTATTCTCATTTTATTTCATTGTTCTTTCTAAGAGTTTTCCAGAGAGCTTTGGTAGAGTTCTATAAATTAAGTTATGGAAATGTAAAAAGAATTTGTAATTATATCTGGTGAAATGTCTTGATTCTTTTAATGAAGTACTCTTTTCAAACAATTTTATAGTGTTCTAGCTTCCTAGAAATAGTTGTTGTTGTTTTTTTTAATTCGATGGCATTGGTTAATAAAATTATATAGGTTTCAAGTACACAGTTCAATAATATATCATATGTGTCATTGTGTGTTTACCACCCAAAGTTAGTTTTACTTCCATTGACTCATATTTGACTCCCTTTACTCTTCCTTACCCCGCCAGCACTTTCCCTCTGGAAACCACTAAACTGTTTTTTGTGATAATGTGGCTGGATCTTGAGATTATGCTAAGCAAATAAGACAGAAAAAGTTGAGACTCTTATGATTTCACTTACTTGTGGGATATAAAACTGAAAGCCACACAAAAAAAATAATAATAATTTAAAGATAAAAACCCTAAAGATATCTTATTAAATTAGGTAGTAATTTTTAAGAATTAAAATCTCTTCAGTATCATGTATATACAATTTAGAAGAAAATATTTGCAATTCTATTTTTGTTAAATGGAGAAAGTACAATTATGTGCCAAATGTTTTAGTCAATGAGAGTGTATATACCAGTGGTCCCATGAGATTAAAATGGAGCTGAAATTTTTCTTTCACCTAGTGACATCATAGTTCTCATAATTTCATAGCACAGCACATTACATGTTTTGGGTGATGGTGGTAATACTAGTGTACAGTGTTTATAAATAAAGTGTACATAGGTACAGTATGTCCTAGGCCTTCACATTTGCTCACCACTCACCCGGAGAGCACCTTCCAGTCATGCCGTCTCCATTCATACATGGTAAGTGCCTTATATGGGTGTGTTATTTTTAATCTTTTATATCATTTTTACTGTACTTTTTCTATGTTTAGATGTTTATGTTACAATTGTGCTGCAAGTGCCTGAAGTATTTAGTACTGTAACATGCTGTAAGGATTTGTTGCCCAGGAGCAATAGGCTTTACTGTACAGTCTAGGTGTGTACTAGGGAACTCTCATACACTGCTGGTGGGACTGCAAACTGGTACAGCCACTTATGGAAAACAGCATGGAGGTTCCTCAAAAAACTAAGAATTGATCTACCATATAATGCAGCAATCCCTCTACTGGGCATTTATTTACCCCAAAGACGAAAACCCATATACGAAAAATCATTTTCACACCGAAAATAATAGCAGCATTAGTCACAGTGGCCAGGACATGGAAGCAACCAAAGTCTCCTACAATAGATGATTGGCTAAAGAAGCTGTGGTACATATATACAATGGAATGTGAGAAGAGATGAAAAACTGCCATTTGTGACAACATGGGTGGATTGTGATTTTATGCTAAATATGTCAGCCAGAAAAAGTTAAGAACCATATGATTTTATTTTGGGGATATAAAACTTGAAAGCATAAAACTGAAAACAATAATACAAGTAGAGATTTCTGAACACAGAACAGTTTAGTGGTTACCAGAGGGAAGCAAGGAGGGAGCTTTTAACAATTCAAAAGGGACAGAACACATGATTATAATTCATCTGTGGAACATCTTAGTAGTTTATGTTTGTTCAGAAAAGAACAGATGGACATGTCTGTCTATAATTAGTAGTACTGGAAGTTAGTGAAACTTAAACTTGGAAGTTAGTCCAACAAAGGAGAGAGGACCAAGTTTAAATATTCCATCACAACAAAGAAATTAAAGGAGAAGCAAATTAAAAGAACAGTAAGGAGTAATGTTCATCAAAACACAACTTACTTGAAAAATCATATCCACATTGTCCTGAAAGATTTTTTTTTTTTAATAGTATGGCAAGTGATAGCAAGAGCAGCTTTAGTGAAATAAAGGGTGTAGACTAACTGCTATGGTAAGGGTAAGGGAAACACTGAATCTGAGAGGTATCATCTGTATCAAGGAAACCCTTTTCCCACTTCCTCTAACACAAGATTTTCTTGATTTGGGGCATGTACTAGGCATTACCAAACCTTGGCCTAGAGTGATCGAGTAATATTAGTGTTTTATGATTTGAAATGAT